>JAMPIV010004030.1:0-159989 GCA_024509875.1 Oreohelix idahoensis
AATCATAGATACTGGGTATCCTGATCATCCCGAGTCAATCAATAACTCTTTATTAGCCCGAGACCTCTGGCGACGGCCAAGACTTACTAAACGAGAGAAGCCAGTTTGTTCATGTGGCATCCCACCTTCATCTCGAAAGCGAATAACACGGCGGGAGTACTCTGTCCGCGTCCTGGCCCCCGGATGGTTAACTGTAACTTTATGTAACTTTTGTGTGTAGGGTCGGTGAAGGCAGTTCTACAGCACATTAACTCATTGGGAGATAAATGGCAGCGAGCATTTCTATCTATTTGCCAATCGTCTTACGTCAGTCATAGTATCAATATAATTAGATCCGTGATCTGACCTAAGTTTTCTAGAAAACTACTCTAGAGAAGATTTGGTGTAGTGCATCTGCGCATCTGTGGTGGTGGTTGTTTTTTAATGGGATGGATTCATGGTCATAGTGTGCATATAAATCGATGCACGTGAGAATAAAACTATGTCCTCTGGCTGATGGTTAAAAAGTCCAATAATATCAATGGCCATCCTTGTCAAAGGGTCTCACAGATTATGTCACATAGCCTGAATAGGCGCCGTGTGAAAGGCTTCCCTCGTGCTCTTCAACTTTCTTGGGATTATCGTTCTGGAGCGTACGTTACTGTGATAATATCTCGTGATACTCCCGGCCAAAAAAAAAAAAGAAGATAATGACTCGGCGATCGTGTCCGAAGTATAATCCCATGTGACCTGCCACACTTAGAATCATGTGCGTGTTGAAGTATGTACCGTCTAAAAAGCAATAGGTACCTTGACCTGTTGTCTTACATGAGTTTTTATCCATAAAACATCTTAATAAAATGTCATTTTTCAATAATAAACCAGTGATTTTTATATTGTTATCATAACAAGATTGTCAACTTTGTTGACCAATGCAAAAATTTTGTTAATGAACTGTCTTCCCTCTGTTTGTGCAGCGAAGGATACTCGCGTCAATATGCAGAATGAACCTCGGAGACGTTAATGTTTGTCTGGTTGTCTTTGTTGTTCCGTTGTCCCATATTCTCTAATTGTTTTGTATGTGCTCTGGTTATTACTGCATTTCTTATGCATAGATTATCTTTTTCCCTTTTGATAATATCTTCCAGGTGTGTGCAAATCTTTACTTCCAGTGTATACATCCCACCATAGGGTCGGCAATTGGGGTTCTTACATGCATGCTTTAACGTTGCCTGTGAAAAAAGGTGTATCAAAATGTATAATGGCAGTTGGATAACTATTCTATAGTTCCACCCAAAGGTCGCATACACCTGACATGTTCTCCAGGTTGCACAATTCGGATGAACAACGTGTCTGACGGATTCGATCGTGTCGTATTCCCGAATTCTCTTAAAACTGAGACGGACGGATCCATTAACTTTTCCTCTGTTGAAGATCAGCGAGCCTGTTCCGTCATTTGACTGCTAACTGACTTCTGGTAGAACAGTGTCCGCAGTTCAGAACTGTCCTCTTTTGCCTTCTGAAATATAAGAATTACATGTTGGGCAACTATTTGCCACGTTATAATTCATTGCAAAACAAGTAACGAAGGACTGTATTTTGTCATTAGTAGATGAACTCTGAAACCAGGGGTTGTAGCAGGTAGTAACGGCTGCACACCTGTATTATGATTTATAATTTGTCGATCTACGTAGAATGAGAACGATGACGAGAATAATCAGTTGAATTAACTCGTTGTCCTCAATGGTAACTGTTATCTCGCTGTCTCGAGTTATAATATCGCTATTGTTCCACTTGTTTAGCATTGTGGTGAAGTGGGATGTTATAAATACTTATAGGGAACTTAGTGTACTGACTGAGATCAGCTGTGAAGGTATCTATATCTATTAAGAGTAGTGTATTATAGATATCCTTACTTGCTACCACATATCTATATATCTCAGTCAGAATTATTCTGGAATAGTGTGATGCTACGTTATGTGTCTAGGGTATGTGTATGATGAAGTGTAAGTCACAACAACAGACAGATAAACAATTTAATTTAATCCACTACACTTGACAACACTGTGACACTCACATACATATAACACTCTACAAGGATATCTTAAAAGAGTCACTGATAACTTTTCAAATAACAATATGTATTCATTACTGGAATGAATGAATATGTGTCCTGATTCAACTACAAGGGAACCAGGAATCACAATCAATTTAAATTACAAGTTATGTACAGAATGTATTTAATATGAATATTGTAGTGACATATATTATTACAAATGTTCTATGTGTGTCAGTTGTGTAGTAGTATAATGAGGTAATACTGGTTTTGTTTTGTTCAAGCTCTGTTGGTATTTGTCATCATGACTTCAATAGTTTGTCTTAAGGAAACTAGTATTGGAGATGTTCTCAGTTCCTGATATTAAGACAATTAAATTCCCCTCTGAATGTTATTTTTACAAAGTTATTTCAAGATGAGGGGACATAATGTTGAGCTCAGCTGGCCAATCAGCTTATCTTGAGTGATGGCGGCAGGAAGGGACTCCTCTGCTCGAATTCTCCTCTGGGCTCTGGAGACACCTCACTGATAGCTAAATGGACCAAGGAGTATGCTGTCCGACTCTGGATTCAGCAAAGCTCTGACCAGGTGCTGCTCACTACCATCAAGACCACGGTCCCTGAAAACAAGAAGGATGTACCTTCTACTTCATAACTAATTGATACTCTAGTTCTACACTGAACACAATACAACACAAACATTGAGTTCAGAGCGTTAGGCCAACTGTCAGCTTCATCTGAAATACTTTATACCAGTATTTACCTCCTTAATGGTTACCACGCCTCTGCACTTCCAGCATTATTTCTGTCTAATCAATCATCCAGGTGTCAGTGTACTATTTGGCCATTCCATGCCGTTTTACTTCCCTCCGACACCCTCTGTTCAGGCTGGAGCATTATAGGCTTTATCTCCTGTTTGCCACTGAACTACACATATATATACAGGCATAAATTAACAATTTACATTCAATTTTCATTAAAAGATCCTGAATGGTTCAAGCTTACCACAATTTCATGGAAATAAACACAGATACGTTGATTAGCAATGAATTCTGGCACAATTACTGGCACAAATTCCCATCTGCTTATGTTCCAGGCTTTCATTCAACAAAAATATGAGCTGGCTTCAACGCACTGTTGCTTTATCAAGATTATTTGCACTAGTGGTCTCGAACTAACGCTCCTAAGTGAGTATATCAGCGAGTCTAGCCAATGAGGCCACGTTTCGACAAGTGTTTGAAAAAATGTTACCTTTCTACGTCTCCCTAACAACCAAGATAGTATTTATAGTCCGACCAATCGTGGTTAGTCTTTCATTTGTTGCGCTCCAATCAATTTGGAGTTTACATGGTAGGCTATTTCTGTAACGCAAGGTTTTTTCAAACATGTTATAAAAAATTTTATGAGCAGAAATGATTTCATGCTGTCAGGCATCCCCAATATTTTATTTTGGTTATAACTTGTTAATTCCTAGACTATTTGCGTAACGTTTTACATATTCTTTGTCAGCAAACCCTAAGGAACCCAAATATCCAAATTTAAAAGAGCTACGTGGCTGCGTTCAAAATATGCAATTTCTACCTCCTGTTTCGAAGATGTGCTGTCTGGGAAGGGTAGTGTATTTTATCACTGTCCGTCTGAAAAAAATTTAGTGCATGTAGTCTTACACGCGTGATGGTAGCACTTGTGTATCGCGCGACGCGTGTTGCATGCGTTCCTGATTTTCAGCCCTCCCTCTCTCTTTATCCTTTTGTCCATCTGTTCGTTCGTTTTGGTAACGCAGTGTAGAAAAAGACATGAAGGGAATTTAAAATTTAGGTCAACTTGCATATTTCAAGGTTTTTCTTAGAAAGGCAGCACATTTTATTGTGTGTTTGGGAAACGCGTGTATGTTGCAGAAGGCCTATATTTAACGTGGAAACGTTACAATTTGCAGACGAAGCATAAAACAAAGGGGATTTCGAGTACTGTCATTGTGACAGCACTGTTCTTTACCATTCTTCTTCCTTTATTTATTATATGGATTTATTAGGCTTTATATTTACTAGATAATTTATATATGTGGATTAGAATATTCCACGACACCATTATTATAATTATATGACCGAATATAACTTGAGTTACGTGGATTACTGTTGTATCTGGACTGAGGTGAATAATTCCTGTTTTGTGGTCTTCCTCTATTAAAGTTATTGTTATAACTATTAAGCCCCTTATGAAAATTAATGTCATAGTTTCCTTTGAACCTACCTCTGTCCAAACTGTGTGTTCTAGGTTTGTTATTACTATGATATGCCATATTAGAGGCTACAGGAAGTGGTTCTCTTATTAACGAGCCAGAAATGTTAGCATTCGGATGAGCTGTGCAGTAATTTAAAGAAATTTTTTCTAACTCATCAATAGTTTCTGGTTTCCGTTCTTGCAAATAAGCAAAGAACGGTGGGCTGACAGAAGATAACACTTTATCCCTCAATAACAAATCGACTAACTTGTCGTAAGATTTGTTGACACCTGCCAGTTCAACCCATCTGTTAAAAGTATTGCGTATGTTAGCAATAAAACCTGTGAAATCTTTATTATTGATCTGGCAACAAACTTTTGAAAAACGTAATCTAACATGCCTCTTCGTTCAAATGGAACCGACGTAATATAACAAAGTCTTAATGGCCTCATAGTCTGTGGCTAATGTCGGATCAATATTTTTGTGCTGCACTTGCAGGTTCGCCATCCAGAAATTCTTTGAGTTTAAGTTCCCATGCTGTTTTGGTCAAGGTTATTGACCTTACATATATCCTCAAAGCGCGCCAGCCATGATGATAGGTCGTCCACGTGTAATTTGAACGGTGGTAGCTTAAAGTAATAATTGCCCTTAAGTCGGTTGGAAGAAGATCCCGATTGAGCATTATCATTTTGGCTTGCTGCAGCACCCTGCGAATTAAGTTTTGCTGTTTCCAATTTAAGCCGTTGCAATTCCATTTCTTGCTGCAGTATGATTTTCCTGTCGTTTCAATTTATTCTCTTCTTCAATCCGTAGGATTTCATCTCTTGCCACCTTTCTTTCTTCCTCTTCCTTAGCAATAGCTTTCTTTTCAGCCTCTTTTCTTTCAAGTTCTTCCATCTCTGCCTTAGCAATAGCTTTCTTTTCAGCCTCTTTTCTTTCAAGTTCTTCCATATCTGCCTTATATTTTGCAAGTTGTTGTTCTGCAAATTCCAGGAGTGCATCTCACTTTTTGTTACAATCTTTTCCAATTTTAATGAAATGATCCAAGGTAAGCATTCTTGAAGTTGATTTATTTAAGTATTCAATTACTTATGTTTAGTAATCCCCAATAGAATCTATGTCGATAATTCTAATTACTCAAAGAATGAATAATCAATATAAGAAATTGCAATATTTCTGTACTGTTATTTATAAGTTCCACAAATCTATAATATTTTGTAAAAATATTATATATATCAACTAATATTTATCATAAATAGTTATGATAGTTAGTTATATAAGGTGCTGAAATTATATCATGCACTTAATATTAGTATTCAATAATTATGGGTATTATCCCTAAACAATTAGGTTATTTAATCTTAATAGTTATTAAGTTTACAATGTAGTAATGAGAAAGTGTACTAATTAACATTAAATATGTCTTAATATGTTATAAAGTTTTAATAATTAATCATTATATATTATGCCATAATCATGAGATATAAAGTGCATTGCCCATTTCTTGGACTACCACTGCAAATTGGTGCAAAGTCCCCAATTCCTCATTAAAGCTCATAAAAATTTAATCATATTAATCTACACTCTTATTCATGAATAAATTATAGCATTAATATTAAATTATAAATGGATGAGATGAAAACAAACAATACAATGTGTTAACCAAGGATTACAGAACAGTATTACCATACAACAAAGACATTTTCACAATAAAAAATGCATTTATAACTAAGTGGTATAAAACGGAAGTGAGAGATTAAGAATGAACTGAATAGAAAACTAACCTGCGTACACAAAAATTAGTGACGTATACATTGACTCATTGACGATTGTACAAAAAATATAAACTGAATGATAGTAAGGTCAGAAAAAACACGATAGGTTACAAACATTGTTACAAAACTGAATAAAAATTAGAACTAAATACACTAGAATACCCCAATTATAACTAGACTGGACATCTAACATGCAAGGTCAATTAATTGCAATTACGAACGAACGAAAATCATCGGAAGATCGTCGATGGGTTCTTCGTTAAAAGCAATTAACTAACGGCCTTAAGGAACATTCAGAATGAATATCGGCATCCTTAGAGCCATGTTATTCATTCCAAATCGCCACCCATCCATACCCACGAATAAAGGACAACATTAACGGACAAAAAAAACCAGATATAACATCGATAAATAATTAATAGAGAGGACATGCCTGCAAAAAAACATGGACTCAGTATTGTGCTAATGAATGACAATCGTCCTAAGTCTAAACTTATCTTTAGAAGGCTCCGGCGATGTCAAGTTCATCAACGGACTAGACTAGTGCCTAGTACTGTTTGCTCATGATTGGCTGATCACAGTATTCTCTTGTCTGGTCTTCTTGATTAAGCAAATATTAATCAAAACTGGAATGAGTTGACGGTTGTTCTTTCAGAGCGTGGCATCTGCGCATGATGTAGTGACGTCAGATTGGCATTTCGTAGTCATGTGTTCAACGTAGTATTATGCAAATAATGTGACTTGCTTGTAATCGTAAACAGTTGGCAACACATGTAAAGTCAATTATGATATCGTGCTAGTGATGGTAAATTACGCGAAGGTGGGATAGAATATTGGTCGACTTCATAATATGATCAAATTCCAACGTTAGAGACTTGATAAGTCATTCCTTGAGTCCACATACATTTTATTATATCAATTCCATGCACGAACAGTTCACATATGGTCATCATGAAGAATTATACATAATAAGTTGCAGTTCATACTTCATATATTATTCCTTTACAAATCAGTCCTTTGTCTCGTAGCTTGAAAACATAATAGTCAGAACAACATAACTGTATGCACGCGTGGTTGGTAATTCCAACGACCGACAGTGAGATTATGCGTCTGGCATTAGAATAACTAAAGCGGACTATTAATCCATCTTGACAAGGTTTAGTCACTTACTAACCTGTAACTTCATCTTTCTTCATCATCACATTGGACTGACCCATGTCCATTATTTAATACAATATAATCGTGCGGCAATACATGCCCGGCAATATAACATTCCAAGGACAAGTCTTCACGGTTCGACGGTCGTCTAAAAAAGGGTCCCGTCTCTTGGTCACCGTGCGTGACTACTAACGCTGAAACGTCACAGCGTTCACTAGACTAATAATACTTTTACATTACATTACACGTTGTAACCCCTAAAATCGCATGCTGCTAACCTCTAGCAGACCATGCCAATTAATCTACCGTAACAGGAGGTACCACATAGTTCAACCGGGATGGCTCCCGCAACTCTGCTATTTGGGAGGCCAATAAAAGGTCCATTAGAAGCACTATTAAGGACCTGGACAGATGAGAAGGCGGAAGAGACTGTTACCTCATCTTATCAATACGTGAACGAACTGACCACTCGTCTGAAAGCTGGATGGAAACTGGCAAATGATAATTTGAAACAAGCCAGGAAGAAACATGCAGCATATTTTAATAGGAAGGCAAAGGACAGAGAACTAGCTGTGGGAGAGAAGGTGCTTCTTCTACTACCCGGCAGCCAGAATAAATTACAAATTGGATGGCAAGGTCCATATACGGTTCTAGAGAGGGTGTCTAGAACAAACTATAAAATTGACAAAAAGGGGAAGGAGAAAGTTTATCATGTAAACCTTTTAAAGAAGTATCTGGACAGACCACTCCAGGAAAGCACCCCCTTACTGACCTTGGCTATCGCAACTCAAATGCAAAAGGAACCACTCACCTCACATGAATACCCATTACATCCTTGTGAAACAGCGGCACAAGTAAAAGTCAGTAAGCACCTGACTAAAAACCAGAGGGAGAGAGTTCAACAGGTTCTGGAGGAACATACAGATGTATTAACAGATAAACCAGGCCATACAAATTTGCTACAGTATGACATGAAACTGGTAGACTCAAACCCAATCTGTATGAGAGCCTATTCTATTCCGTTCGCGAAGGAGAAGGCATTGAAGGAAGAAATAGATTATTTGTTGAAGGAGGGGATTATTTCACACAGTGAATCATCTTTTAGCTCCAGTGTCGTTTTGTTGAGGAAACCGTCTGGGGAACACAGACTGTGCATAGATTACAGGAAACTGAATGCTGTCACAGAAGGACAGGTGGATCATTACCAGACACAAAACAGTTATTTGCCAGATTAACACATTAACTACCGAATTAAAAAACACACTGTGGCCGAATTAAATTTTTTTCCCATTTTCATCCCGTAGGTGTTTGCACAAAGTAAGCTGTAGTTTTCGTAATTGTTTACAGATTTTTATGAATTACACGTCATTTTAAAGATACATAAATGTACTATTACAATAAACACCGGTTGTAACTCTAATAGAGGTTGTTGTTATTTCAAGGCCCTCCGATGGCCGAGGACTTGCAATATTTTCACAATTATAACTGCTTGCGCCCCATCTCTATCAAAATCACAATTTCAATCAATGTGCACACAGTTTTCACTCTTGTCCTCGTCGCTAGATCTATCAGTCAATTGTTGAAACACGTTTCTATCCTATTCAGCCGTTAGACGAGATGTACATGCATTTTTTGTAGTCCTATCACTAGTATCCACGGTAAACAGTTTTACACGATTTGGTAACTAACCCAAAACGCGGAAAAATATGAACATAATATCAATTTTCCAGTGTTCTACAACAACCATGCTTTGGGCATTTGTTTTCCGGTAGCAACTTAAAATCTCGAACCAGATCAGAGAGTGTTTCAGTACATTTTCCATTCGTTTCATTACTAAAATTAGATTGGCGCTCTGAGCGGCTTGCGGTCCAAATGTGATTATTTTATGAGCCGCTGACAGCGGCTTGCGGTAGTTAATGTGTTAAACAAGGCAAAATACTTGTCAAAGGTGGATCTTAGTAAAGGCTATTACCAGATTCCAGTGAAGCCTGAAGTGAGACCTTATATAGCATTTAGCACATCGGAAGGACATTATGAATTCAACATGCTACCATTCGGACTGAAAAATGCTCCGAGTGTATTTTCAAGGATGATGCGTAAATTGTTGGATCCCCTGAATAACCCATGTATCACGAATTTCATGGATGATATTCTCGTCGCCACAGAGACATTTGAAGAACACATTGACGCTCTAAAAATGTTATTTAATAGGCTTAGGGAGGCGAACTTAACTGCTAGGCCAACAAAATGTTGTATTGGATGCAAAGAGTTGGAATTCTTGGGACACACTGTATATCAGGGTAACATGACCCCTGATCCCAAGAACTTGGAAAAACTGCAGAGAGCACCTAGACCACTAACAAAAAAGGACGTGCGATCATTCGTGTCGTTATGCGGATTTTATCAAAAATACATCAAAGATTTTAACTCTATTTGTGCTCCTCTGACTGATCTGACTCGCAAGGGACTTCCAGATAAAATTATTTGGACTGCGCAAAGTGAATTAGCGTTCCAAGACTTAAAGGAAAAACTCACTAGCAAGCCTATTCTCAAACTGCCTGATTTGACACAGGACTTTGTCGTAAGAACAGATGCAAGTAATGTAGGACTCGGGGCGGCTTTGTTGCAAAGATCATCTTCACCTGATGGGGAACTGAACCCAGTCGCTTATGCAAGCCGCAAATTGAATAAGGCGGAACAAGGATATTCCACAAGCGAAAAGGAATGTTTAGCGTTAATATGGGCAATAAAGAAGTTTCAAATCTATCTGTATGGTAGGACTTTTGTGGTCCAGACGGATCATCAGCCCCTCGTATTCTTATCTCAGGCTAAGCATGAAAACGCAAGATTGCTGAGGTGGTCTTTATTGCTTCAACCTTATCAGTTTAGTATCCAATATATCCCAGGCAAATTGAATGTCGGTGCAGATTTCCTCAGTCGGCACCCCTGTGATCAAAATTAGAGTAGTGGTAGGCGTGAGGAGTAATTTTATCTATGTGTATCACTGGTTTTGGAACTTGCCGTAGGCATGTTTTCAAGTGGGGAGATGTGTGATAAAATTAACCGTGATACAACGTTAAAATATCTCCAAAGATAAAATGTAGGGATAAAAATAATGCGTAAGCTACTAGAAGACATGATCGCCCATGCCGCGGGTCACTACCCGCCATGGAAATTAACTTGTTAGACGTGAAGGCAAAACGTTTACCCTTGGGACGGGATGAGAACGGAGATCAAAAAGAAAAATATGACTGAACACGTGCTTGAAACTAGCAAGGCTAAAAAGACGCAATTGGTGGGGAAAGGAAAAAAAAATTCACGTCCCCAAGTTGACACAAGGTAAAGAAATGGACAAAAGGGACCTTAGCTATTATACGCAACAGTCATTTCTTGGACGCTTTTACGATACTTAGTCCTTTTATTTGAATTCAGCGGCAAACGCATTACAGAAGATGCTCGAACATATTTCAAAAAAAAACAACTAAGCTTGAAAAAGTAACTTTTTCTTAATAATAATGTTAGGAATATAAAACCTAGCTGGGCTGATGGCCCATCTTGAGCAGAGAAAGAATATGCTTTCATTTATACAGACGGATAGATAATAATGAAGATATTGACAAAAGACTGTGTTGTTCATATCAGCGAGCGACTGCATTGAAACAAAAAAATGTCACTAATTTTCAAAAAATTGCGGCCTTGAGACTCAAGTGCTAAAATCTAGTTGGAATGAAAGAGAAGGGGAATTAGTGGAAAGTTGTGGCTAAAAATAACTCTAGAGGCAGATTCGTGTAGGAAATGCATGTATAAACAAGTGTGTTTTTGTAAAAAACGCAAGTAGAGACAGACGGACCAACAGACAATAATACATACTTGACTGAGGTATGACTGAATTGACTTTTGGTAGGAGGTTTGAATTTGAAAAGGGGGAAAGGCGGTGATTGGCCACAGATAATCATATTATCGGCGCTCAGACGCGCATTTTTGCCATTCAACATAAATTGTCCAGTAGTAGACACAGTAATTCTTCAGTGGTGTAATTCCCAGAAGCTAATTGCAATATTTAGAGGGACGCCATACTAGAGCCAGCAGCTCAGCTGAGTTTTGCTAGCATATAACTGTGTTCTCTAATCATAATTCTGGTAAGACTGAAAGTATTTCTTTGTATATTTTAATATTGTTTAATGTTTCGAGTGATTTGATACTGCCATATCAAAATCTATCCCTTACAACAAGTAAGGATTCGCTCTAGATCCCCAGCCCCAGTTCAGGGTCTAGAGACAAACAAAATACATAAACGCCAGCAAGGATTATGAAGGGCGGATCAAGTGTTGAGATCAGTGGAACATATCACCTATCCTATTCAATGGCAGGAAGCTAATGAACAGATTTCAGAATATGTAGTCTTGGGGAACTTATACTATGTGAAACCAACTTGGTAAGATGTGCTGTATGGTCAGAGAGATCTGACCCCGTCTATGTGGTGTTGTTGTGTAATGTTGTGTACAGAAGTGGCTCAGGAGGTAGAGTTCTGACACATGACCCAATACTTTTGTTTCAGAACTGTGAGTTTTTATTTGGCACCAAAGTGGTGTCAAATGCTGTGTTGAAAAATACAAGTGTGGACCCGTGCAGTCTAGTATTTTGGCAGATCAGCCTTATATTGCCCCCAAGCACGGAGAGGTGGGGCCACCAGATTCCAGCACCAGAACTACTCAGTCAAGATACGTGAGCGTCTGGCCTGCTGGACATTCACCAACTTATTTTCTAACTAACACACCAACTATATTCCCATCAACTAGAACATACCATGTTGGGAAATAAACTTGTATTCCTCCCATCAGTAAATGGGCAATGTTTGGTAGATATAGACTGGGAGTGATGACGCCACCCCAACAGCACATCCATTAATCGTTCTCCCAGATAAATTACAAATATAAACAGTATTAATATTAACTAGTCTTGTAAAATACATATGTACACACCTTTCATTTATTATGCCATATATTCATGCGTTTCATTCATAATTTCAAAACCTTTCATATGTTCTGACCAAAATAAAACCTTGGTTCAGAACAAATAAACTTAAAGAAAATTTAAATATCAAAATTTTAAACAGCTTGAGTTAGTTCAGTGTGTTATAAATTCTATTAATATTATTAGACTTATTAAATATCTGTGTGTGTGTGTATGTAATCTACCACAACACATTCCATATCAGTACCCTAGATTTTTAACGTAGCCACATTCATTAGTAAAAAAGATATGTGTGAGGTCGTAAGTGGTAGCAAGAAGGGCCTTCTGTAAATTCACAGCTACATTTATCTCAGGAGCCTTCACAGCTGACCTCATGCATCACACTAGGTAATATCACAACCATACAGTACCATCAAATCCACTACAAAGGCGCATAATCCCCCGATTAAGATACTTTTGGCTGTCCCCAAGATAATTAGAGATGTACACTTAGTCATAGGCGATGTTACTATCGCTCTCAGCAATACAACATCTTCTTTGAAATATTTATCTTCACACTAAAAACAACATCTGAATTGAAAAGGTATTTCTCCTCATTGAAGTGCGTAAAAACTCAAGGAATAAGTAAGCGAAGAAGGCTTAATGCAGTATCGATGCTATCGATAGAGAATGAACTAATAAAATCAATCCAGACTTCAGCACTGGAGTCAATGAGCATTTTGAAGCAAGACTGACGAAAAGCCGAAAACCTTTTTCAGCAAGATACAGTTTTTGTTGCAAAAAGTGTCTACATTATGAAGTAACTGGTCCGGTGCCCAATCCTCTTTAATCCACCTTTAAGACATGCATGGGAGGTTAAAGTATCACTATTCTTTGTTACCTTTTCGGACACGGTATAAGAGATTTGAAGTAGACGCTGGCGATAGATTGAACACACAGTTAGAAAAGCTGTTAAAAGAATTACCTGATAGTTCCTTTTTCCTGAATCCTCAACTAAGAAAAGTGAGCTCAAATGATTTGTTTGTCTTTCCTTCTAATCTGCTTTTGTTTGCAAATATATTATTTTAATAAGATCTAATTATTGATAATGACTCGTTGTGTCTTTTCTTTTTCTAACCAATTTTTTTCGCATCTATCCATTTAAAGTTCTAATAATTGATAACGAGTCGTTCTTTTTATCTTCTACTGTGCTTTTTCACATCTATTCTTTAATGTGCTGATGCTTCTTTCATTATTTTATAATTCATGACGAGGCGTGACGCAAAGAGAGTTAATCATAGGCTGCCGATACAATGTTGTCATGTAAATATTAATAAAATGTCTCCACACCATGATTATCTCCTTCTTGATTGTCTATTTTAGCTACTGGTTTCATTATTATTTTGGTACATCCGTGCTGCTGTGTGATCAAGTTTTAAGATATCTTATATTTGCTCACTTATTGGTTTTTTTTTTCTTTCTCAAAAGTGTCTGTGAATCTGTCACTTCACAATAGCTCACTTAGAATTTCGTTGCCTACCTTTCTGAGACAAAAAAAAATCCACAGCTAATCTTCGATTATTGTATACGTTCATAAGGATTTATTGCATCGAATCTTTTTATTACACATATTGTGCATAAATTCTCTCCTTGTCATATAGTACTTCATTAACTTAATTTAATAAAACTATCGGTAAACTGATAATCCACTTGTTTTAGTTTGCTGATTTTAACTTCGATCTACGTCTAATAATCTTTACTGATGGGACACAGTTTAAAATTCCACACAGTGAAAACACAATAATATGAGACGACAACCCCTGTATTAGTTGCTGGTTTGTTTGCTGCTACTGAACGTGGTGAGCAATTTTATATTGCATTTATTTGCAGTGTTTGTGTATTTTGGTATTCCAATATTGTTCTACCCTGTGTACTTCCCGGGAGTTACATAATTGGTCGTTTTCTTTTACGCATTTTCTCTTTCTCTCTCTCTCTGATATTATTTAATTATTTCTCATTTTCGGAGCACACAAATCTGTGCTACAGTCACTTGTTTACATGTCCACACTTCTATTCTTGTCAGGTCAAGTCGTCATTGACCACCCTTAAGGTTCATCCTTATTATATTATAAATTTTTCAACCAGTGTAAATGTAAATGTAAACATTTTTAATATAAATGCGATGGATGTTTTCCGCTCACTGTGATTAATATAATGCTCAGAGAGGGTAACGTTCTGAGGTAGATGAGATGGTGGAATGAAAAGGGTGGGGTGGGTGGGGGGCGGGGGAGGAGGGGGGGGGGGGGGGGGGGGGGGGGGGGGGGGGGGGGGAACACATGATTTCGTGTCAGGAAACCCAATACTCAGGAGGGTATTTATTATCTCTTATTTCATGATACTAGTCGGTGGTACCAATTGAGGGTGCTATCTGTGGAACAAGTGTGTGGTATAAGTGGCTAGCAGTCAACACTAGACACCATCATCAGACGGGTCTTGAAGACACTGGAACAGCGGGAGCCGCGCTAGCGTAGTGGTTACAACACCGCTCTGGCGACCGGGTGATACAGGATCAAACCCGGGCGACGGCATTTGAGGATTTTTCGTCGACCGGGATTTGGACTGGATTAACTCGAGACCTGGCGAGAACATTTAAAGGAGTGTCGTCGACCAGGGACTGGCGGCTCCTGAGCCGACCCAGCTGCAATGGGTACCTCCGAAATCGGCGAGTATTTGCCTGAATGGCGAGGGACACCTGTCTCTGTACAAGAAATAAAGGGATACTCACGTAAAATCAATGTCAGGTTAGACATAAATAATAACCTGAGATTTCGCCTCGAGTGTTAGCGGGCGTACGAAAAAAAAAAAAAAAAAAAAAAAAAAAAAAACTGGAACAGCTTCGTGATTACTCCTTGATACTTCTTGGAACGTGTCGCAACCACTAGACTTGACTAGTGACAAGCGTGAACCAGCCCTAACCTGCAAGGAATCAAACACCGGCTAGAGCAGAACCAACCGACGTCTTACTGGCAGCTAAGTACACAATTAAAAGCTGCCACGTGAACTTTCTCAAGACTTAAAGTTCCCTTAATAACCATAACATCAACTGTGTTGATTTTTTAAGGAACTAGTTGGGGTTTTTTTTTTCAGTGTTAAATGTAATCGATTATTTAAATTTTTATCTGTATATATATAAATTTATATTTGATATAATCATTTTGAGTGTACAGCACCTGAATGTTTCAGTCATTTTAAATAACACTTAACCAGAGCTATTAAATTAATATTTCACTGAATTAAATCAGTTGGGGGCTTCATCATCGTCATAACCCTCCACTCCCAAAGGAGCATAGGCCTTCAACAAACACATGCCAAGTCCTCCTGTCACGTGCCATCATCTCGAGTTCTTTAAATAAATATTAGACAAACATAAAGGTATGTTTTCAGGCACTCGTAAGAAATAAAGAAGTAGAACACTAGACAACAGAAAAACAACAGACATGAGTGGCTTACCCAGGACTCGAACCCAGGACTTTCCGTGCGACAACCCCGCCTAGCTATGCAAGCGAATCACACTATCTTCGCTGTCATCTAGGCATCACCAAAAAATGATGCTTCGATGACGGGTCATTAGTGCGAACCGCAAGACATAACACCAAGTTCTTTCCACGTTCTCCTCATCATTTTCACCAAAAAACAAAGCGAGGCTCAGAATTTAAACCTAAACACCAAGAAGACCAAACTATTGACAAAGTATTTTTTGGGGGTTTGGAGTGGCTAAGAGGTAAGACGTCCGCCTCGTATTCAAGAGGTACCGGGTTCGAATCCCAGTTGAGGGATTATAATTTATGGAAATATTTTTTTTCAGAACCAGTGGTCCTAATTAAGTCATTCTCCCCCTGGTCTCATGGGTAGTGAGATCGGATGCCTAGCCTTCTCAGATAAGGGCGAAAAAATAGGAGGTCTCGTGTGCATGTTGCGCAGGTTAAAAATCCCACGGCAGTTGGAAAATCGTTAAGAGTAGGCTATACGGCCGCTGCCCTGGCAAAATTTAAAAATTAGGAAACCTACCAACCGCAAAAATATTTATAGAATGTGTGATTCCTCTACATTATATATACACACATTGGGATTCTCGCCGGTGCTACGGAGTTCGTGCTCTGTGCTGAGATCCTCCTTGTGTGATCTAAGGGAGGAGATCGGAGCAATGATGGTGTTGTCTGTGTGCAATAAAGATAGTCCTTAAAACCAAACCTCATCATTTTCACTTCTGTTTCCAGCTCTCTTCTCCATATGCTTCTTGGTCTACCTCTGCCTCTCTTGCCCTGTGGTTCCAGAACAATGACTGCATTGTAATGCTATCAACAGGTTTCCTCAGTGTGTGCCCTATCCATCGCCATCGTCTTCTTCTCATCTCTTGTTCCACTGGCACTTGTCTGATTCGTGTCATCAGTTCCACGTTGGTAACCTTGTCATACCATTTTAATCCTTCTATTCTACGCAAGCACCCATTTATGAAAGTCTGAAGCTTTTTGGTTGTTCTCCGTGTTTCAGAGCCATACAATAGTACTGACTTCACATTTGAGTTGAAGATTCTTACTTTCGTGTTGGAACCGATTTCATGATCTCCACATATTTCCCAATGCAATGAAAGCTCCACTTGCTCTTTTTTTTTTGTTATTTTGATATCACTCTCTGTCCCTCCAACTTTGTCTATATTGCTGGCAAGATATGTGTAAAATTCTATATCCTTTAGTGGTGTTTCTTCAAATTCAACCCTGTTATCATTACATGCATTCATTCTCATTATTTTTGTCTTTTCCCTGTTGGATTATCTGGATTTTGCTGATGACTTGGCTCTTCTGTCACATAACCGTAATCAGGACAAGTGTCAGTGGAACAAGAGATGATAAGAACCAGACAAGTGTCGGTGAAACAAGACATGACAAGAACGAGACAAGTGTCAGTGGAACAAGAGATGGGAAGAACCAGACAAGTATCAGTGGAACAAGAGATGGGAAGAACCAGACAAGTGTCAGTGGAACAAGAGATGATAAGAACCAGACAAGTGTCAGAGGAACAAGAGATGACAAGAACCAGACAAGTGTCAGTGGAACAAGAGATGATAAGAACCAGACAAGTGTCAGATGAACAAGAGATGACAAGAACCAGACAAGTGTCAGTGGAACAAGAGATGACAAGAACCAGACAAGTGTCAGTGGAACAAGAGATGACAAGAACTAGAGAAGTGTCAGAGGAACAAGAGATGACAAGAACCAGACAAGTGTCAGTGGAACAAGAGATGACAAGAACCAGACAAGTGTCAGTGGAACAAGAGATGACAAGAACCAGACAAGTGTCAGTGGAACAAGAGATGACAAGAACCAGACAAGTGTCAGTGGAACAAGAGATGACAAGGGGGGGCCTCATAATGTGAAATGGCCCAGACCTCATCCGAACTCTCGGAGAGCTTTACCGCTTCTTCAGGCATGTCGTAAGACTTTACTAACATGAGATTATGCATGGACCTGGCAGTCTTATCATGTAAAACAAATTGCTATGGAAAGCACACGCTATAAGATCAAATTAATGCAATGATTCGGACATGTTAGTTCTTAGTCTCTGTATTAGATTTCTGGCATTTGTTCCAGTTGCTGTATCAATTTCAGCAGTCGAGCAACTTAGCTGACTCTTATACAAAAAATGATGTGTCCGTATATATAAGCACTCCATTTCATTCAGTAAACTTGTGCCAAGCCCTCATCCCTTTAATTTCTGTCTCTCAGATCTTTTCTATGTGTTTTTTCGCTTTCTTTCTGTCACTTTTATTCTGGGGATTCCACACAAAGGAGTACCTTGTAAAACAATCAATAGTTGTCCTCACTGTGTGTCCTACCGATGTCCTCACTGTGTGTCCTACCGTTGTCCTCACTGTGTGTCCTACCGTTGTCCTCACTGTGTGTCCTACCGATGTCCTCACTATGTGTCCTACCGTTGTCCTCACTGTGTGTCCTACCGTTGTCCTCACTGTGTGTCCTACCGTTGTCCTCACTGTGTGTCCTACCGTTGTCCTCACTGTGTGTCCTACCGTTGTCCTCACTATGTGTCCTACCGTTGTCCTCATATTGTGTGTCCTACCGATGTTCTCACTGTGTTTCCTACCGTTGTCCTCACTGTGTGTCCTACCGTTGTCCTCACTGTGTGTCCTACCGTTGTCCTCACTGTGTGTCCTACCGTTGTCTTCACTGTGTGTCCTACCGTTGTCCTCACTGTGTGTCCTACCGTTGTCCTCACTGTGTGTCCTACCGTTGTCCTCACTGTGTGTCTTCACTGTGTGTCCTCACTGTGTGTCCTCACTGTGTGTTCTCACTGTGTGTCCTACCGATGTCCTCACTGTGTGTCCTACCGTTGTCCTCACTGTGTGTCCTACCGATGTCTTCACTGTGTGTCCTACCGTTGTCCTCACTGTGTGTCCTACCGTTGTCCCCACTGTGTGTCTTCACTGCGTGTCTTCACTGTGTGTCCTCATTGTGTGTCCTCACTGTTTGTCTTCACTGTGTGTCTTCACTGTGTGTCTTCACTGTGTGTCCTCACTGTGTGTCCCCACTGTGTGTCTTCACTGTGTGTCTTCACTGTGTGTCTTCACTGTGTGTCTTCACTGTGTGTCCTCACTGTGTGTCTTCACTGTGTGTCCCCACTGTGTGTGTTCACTGTGTGTCTTCACTGTGTGTCCTCACTGTGTGTCCAACCGATCGCCAACGTCTTCTCCTGATTCTTGTTCCACAGACACTGTCTTCTCTGATTCTTGTCATCAATTCCATATTAGTGATCTCGCGTTACCACTTCTATTATTTTATTTTATACAAGCATCTATTTATGAAAGTGTAGTTTCTTGATTGTTGGTTTCGTTGATCTCCATGTTTAAGTGCCATGCAATAGGGTTGTCTTGACATTTGACAGTTGAAGTATAAAAGCAGTGAGTGCGGCAGACATGCGTAGGATGCTTTTTAAAAATATCAGAAACGGTAATCAGAATTTAGCCAGACATGTTTGGAATGAAAAAAACTACAAATTGTTGGGTACATACTGTCAATAACAGGCAAATACACAGTATGTGATATGCCAGGTTATCGCGGTTTGTCGAGACTTAAGAATTGTAATCTAGTGTTCTTGTGGATGTTTCCCTGCCACAGTATTAATGTATGTGTAAACATATGTAAGTATGTAGAATCTGTGGTATGTATATATGCACGTGCTCGAATGTATGCATGCCCAATATATAAGGAACATAAAAAGCACGTATGTCCGTCATCAATACACTTCCTACGAAGCTGTGTGAAGACAGAAATAGCTTCAAGCTGAACACTGCTTGGGACCCCAAGATGCAGAAATAGTGAATGCAGTCAGCGACCCATAGCTGTACTGCTTGCATCAGGACCAGCGAACCAGAGCTGGTCAAGACCGCACTTCACCTCCACGTGGTGGTCCTGGAAACAGTCTGCAGCTGTGCAGTCTGGCTGAGCGAGTGCGGATCGCAATGGGAAGGCAAACCCGGTCCCTAAAAAATGCCGTGCTGAAGTCGGATGTGTCGACCGAAAGGTGCAGATATCACAGCTTAGGCGTAAACAGACACAACGCAACCACCGTCCTTTTCAGGGCGAACGAGGAAGAAGAAGACCACTGCTTTCTTTGAACATATTCAAGTTCTAAGAGTGAACGAAGAATAAGAAAGAAAAAGAAAGTACCTCGTATATAATTTAGTTATGTGTGCTACGTATATGTGTCTGCGTGTGCACGAATATATGTATGTATGCATGTTAGCTGTGAGTGCATTTTAGATGTGTGTATATGTATGTATGTAGTGTCTTTATATATACTAACTATGAATCAGGACTGATTAAGCTAAGAAGGGCCTTGATAAGACGTCATTTGTTGGTCACCACGTTGATAAATGCTAATTTGTGTGATATAGATCGTCCAGTCACAATGTTCTTTAAATGGGTCACGTTACCGACTGTTGGGGCCCTGACAAGGTGTACTGTTAGATGCGTATATTTTGATGGAATGAGTGAGTGTAAACATCAATAATGAAGACGCGAATGGATGACAGTTCGACAGATACACAGGACACCCACTCCAATCACATGTAGAAGTCAAGGATGGCTGGAACTACTGTGGTCGTTTCATACTGTTTAATTGGACGCACACACTTGGACAGTACGAGTATAGTTACAAGAAAACAGGTCGACATACATCATCATACAGTTGATCAATGGTCTACAATCTTAAGTTGTCATTCATGTTGAAGAACATTACAATGGAACGTCCGTAGACAAGCACTTAGGTTTCCACTGTTTATAAATGTAATCATCAGGCCTTACTGACCGATCATGTCAGTTAATAAATAATCTTCAAGCATGACTCCTAGACAGAACCTCTTTTCTAGCGAAGATTCCTTTAGGTAAAGTTCAGCAAATATTTCTGGAGACAATGTTAACCCACCAGTATTGGGTTTTCTTTATAACTGTGATCTCTTAATCATCACCTGATAATAAGGGGCATCCCTGTTCTCTGATCGATGATCGACAACAAATATTGGATCCAAAATGGCTTCTGGTTCCCTTGAGCATCGCTCACTATACAGATGCATAGTAAAGCTTCAATATAAGCTTTGTTCATGAACACGAATGTTTCTACAAGAATCAGCATATTCTTTCATCATAACTGCTGCATACAATCATATTCAGTGCTGCTAGGTAACATGTCATCCCGACATGTTGCTATAGATAATCATCATGTAGGCGTCTGCCCATCTAAGCCTAGGAAGAAAGAGTTCAGCAAAAAGTTCTTTTACCTTGGCATGGGAATACACTAGCAGAACACATACGCCCTCTCCTGGCGTTACAGAATAAACACTGGGGAACTCACAGACTCAATAATCATATCAGAAACTATCTTCTTCCCCATAATAGATCACAGCGATCAACAAACTTCGGACTCGTCTCCGACATGGCATCCACCAGGCTTCATCATCACGGAAGACACTTTTCGTCTTCGACATGCGCAGAAAACTGCCTGACCCCAAAGTTCAGTACAAGGAAAAATAGTCCCACTTAGACATACAAAGATATCACGATATAAGACCGTATCGTCTTAAATAGATAAGAAGTAAACATAGACTCGGACCATAAACATTCCTGCATAAACCTAAGCAAGAACAATCTGTTTCTGGCCCAACAAGGAACAAACGAACAAAATCTGGATTCATACGCTAAGTTCGATATTTAGGGGAGATAACCCATATAACAAAAGTATTAATCAATCATGGGTGATATATCTTTGGCCAGGAAAGCATCCTGATTCTAAAAACAAATACTTTCCCTCAGACAAATAAATATTATAATAACTACATACATTGCCACCAGTAATCTGTTGGTAACAGACTACCGCAACCCCCGGGGGAAAAAAATAAATTATTTTTTTTTCATCTGTGCGCAACATACAATAGGCTAACAACGCACGAATAATGCGCAGATGATAAATAACAGCAATTTATAATGTCAAATTAAGGTAAAGTCGAAGCATAGATCGACTTGTGAGAATATATCTCAACATCTCAGAAAAAGCATTTCTCTTAAGTATACATATTTCCAGGGAGGTGCCACCAACGTATACCACAATGCTGGCAATGACACAATGCAAATAACAATTTTATATTACAATTTCATATTTAAGCACTATAAGTACATGATTGACAAAGAAGAAAAATCATCAAAGAACAGCTGTGAATATATATCAATGAACGTAGTGATAGTAGTGATACAATCACTATATTACAAATTACAATGTGTATCTATCTTGATATAGAAAGGAACTATTATAGACTTAGATGTGTTAAGCAGTCCAAGACCTAACAGTTAGGTGGAATCATGTGGGCATCTAGACAAGATGTCTGCCATCACATTATCTGATCCACGGATAGCTCGAACCGAGAAATGAAAAGGTTGAAGAGCAATTGCATATCGAGTAGACCTCGAGCTCTTCAAATTCTTACTCTGTATAGCCGTAAGAGTTTTCTGGTCGGTTTCTACTATGAAATGTGCGCATAGAAGGAATCTTTGTAGTTTGAGAATTGACCAGACCATAGCCAATAGTTCACGGTCTAAAACCGAGTAATTCCTTTCTGCAGCATTAAGTTTTCTGGAGATATACATTACTGGATGCAGAGTTTCAGAGTACTCTTGCATTAGTGCCGCTCTAATCCCAGTGGATGAAGCGTCACTCCGAAGAAAAAATGTCTTATCTTTAGTAGGTAACACTAAAATAGGTGGTGTTGAAAACAATGTTTTAATCTTATCCAAAGAGGATTGGCATTCCTGGGACCAGTGGACCATATTAGGCGACCCTTTCTTTAGTAGTGTAGAAAGAGGTGCCATGATAGAGGATAGATTCGGAATGAATCTTCCATAAAATTGAATAAGACCTAAGAGACTTCGCACTTGCTTTTTAGTCTTAGGAATAGAGATGTTAAGTATCTTAGTTATATTATGGTCCTCTGTCTTTAGGAAACCATGACCGACTCGATGGCCTAGGAAAGAAATTTCGCTAAAACCAATGCAGGCTTTAGAGGGTTTCGCTGTCAGGTTATGCTCGCGTAGAGTAGACAGTAATTCAACTAACCCCGAATAGTGATCTTCCCAAGTATCGCTGAAAAGACAGATGTCGTCTAGGTACGCAATGACATCTGACCGATAAGATAGGATTCGACGCATCATGCGTACGAATGTAGCTGGTGCGTTCATAAGGCCGAAAGGCATGAAATTCCATTGGAAAAGGCCTCTAGGTGTAGAAAAAGCCGTAAGTGGTTTGGCGCGTTCAGATAAAGGAACTTGCCAGTATCCTTTAGACAAGTCAAGTTTAGTGAAAAAATGAGATTTAGAAAGCCTAGTAAGTAGCTCTTCTAGTAAAGGCATAGGTTCAGCATCGAACTTCGTAACTTGATTCAATTTGCGATAGTCAACGCAAAGACGTATGTTATTGTCTTTCTTTCGAACAATAACCATCGGCGAAGAATATGCAGAAGTGGATGGTTCAATTATTTTTAAATCTATCATCTCATCCAACTCCTTCTCAACCTGTGTTTGAAAATGTATAGGAATAGGATAAGGTCTGACTCTAATAGGATTATGGTCAGTTAGAATAATGTCATGTTCAATGACATGAGTTTGTCCAGGAATGTCAGTAAGGACATCCTGAAATGTTTGTAACATAACCGAAACTTGTCGCTGTTCTCCTAGAGATAAATCAAGAGAAACAGTAACATTTTTCCATGATTCACTAGAATGAAGTGGAATCATCGGAAGCGGAAGATTAACATCCGAAAAACTTGTTTCCTCATCCTGTATTACGGACAGTGATGAGTAATGACCATGTTGGACTGGAGAATCGTCCGTTGCCTGGAAAATAGGCTGTAAATAATCAGGACGTTCATGGAATTCCGTAAGCATATTGATGTGGAAGGTTTTATGCTTTCCATCAATATCGACAATGTAGTCAACATCGGAAATTTTCGAGATTATATCGTACGGACCTTTCCAAGAAATAAGACGTCTGTTTTCCCCACAAGGTAGCAAAACAAATGCTTTGTCACCAGGACAAAGTTGTCGTAAGGTTCTTTTTTTATTGGCAAATTGTCTTGCCTTCTGTTTAGCAAATTCAGAAGAAGTAGTTGCCAATATGCATGCTTCGATAATCTTTTGTCTCAGCGCGATGACCTATTCGTAAGAAGATTTTGTGTCATCGGTAATATTATCAGCGGTTATGAGATCATGAAGCAAAGACATAGGTCCGCGCGGTCGCGCGCCAAAGAAAAGTTCAAAGGGAGAAAATCCTGTATGTTCATTGGGGACCTCTCTGTAAGCGAAGAGGGCCGCGGGTAAAACCCTGTCCCAATCTTGAGGATGATCCTCAGTTATCTTCCCTAGTAAGTTTTTGAGTGTTCTATTTAGCCGTTCGACTATCCCATTGGACATAGGATGATAGATACTACTCAAAGATCTCTCTATTTGCAAAGTAGACATTACTTGAGACATAGTATCTGATATTAGTTGGGTGCCATGATCTGATAATATTTCTCCGGGGAATCCCAGACGAGAAAATATAAGCCAAAGAGCATCTGCAATGTCAGCAGTAGTAATGCTCTTCAGAGGAATAGCCTCTGGCCAACATGTGCACATATCAACACACGTCAAGATAAACTGATGTCCTCTAGCAGATTTGATCTTAAATGGACCAATGATGTCTATCGCCATTTTCTGAAATGGTCGAATAGGGATGTCTGCAGCTTGAATAGGTGCAGCATGGCGTGGACCTTTGGATTTCACTTCTTGACATACCTTACAAGATCGACAATAAATACATATGTCCTTGTTCACAAAAGGCCAAAAGAAAGCCGCAAGAACTCTAGACTTCGTACGGGAAAAACCCATATGTCCAGCACACTGAGAGTCGTGAGCGTGCTGCAAAATTTTAATTCTCAAATTTTTGGGCACAAAAATCTGAGAATGACTTGACTTAGTGGAGTCTTGCACCATACGTACAAGTACGCCATTCTTCAATGTAATCCAAGATTTACGATTTGTATCCTTATTTGGATCACCTTTTGTTGCAAGAGTGAAGAATTTCTTTAGAGTGGGATCATCTTCTTGCTGTTTTATAAATGAGTCACGAGAAATTACCAAGGGATCCTCTTGGTTATGCACTTCATTATCTTCAGTAGATGAAGTTTGAGGCATATTAAGAGCTTGAGCTCTAGTGACTACAGCATTAGCAATTTGCATATTTTGTTTTTCCCAAACGGAAATCTGTTGCGGAGTGCATTCTTTGACTCCGTGAATACGACCGATGATAAGATCAGCGATCGGATTCGGCAGAAGACATGCGTGTACATCTCTTGTAAAGAAAGGAGTAGCAATCCTAATGATAGCAGTAGAATATTTCTCTAAGGTGCCGCCAAATGTTACACATTTGACTACTTTTCCTGTGGCACGAGAAGGATCTACGAGTGACTGCCTAACACCAATTGTGGTGCACCCAGAATAAAAAAGAACTGAGACTGGATTGTCGTTTACTAAACCTTTGTGTAAGACGAGAGAACCTCTTCCATCATGCGCTACTGACGCAAGAAAAGCAGGAAGAGGATGGCCGCAACTTAAAGTGAACACCGTAGTTGGTTCAAATAATGTTTTGCATTGGGGGCACTGAGATGCTCTCCCAAAATCAAAAGCGGAACATGCCATATTATTAGCGTCATTATTATCTTTAGTCTGTTTATAGGCTTCATGGGACTCTTGCTGTGCAGAGTTTGCCTGATAATGTGATTCATGTTTTTTGTATTGTGATCTACCTCGAATATTATTGCCTCTATAATCATTATTGTATCCTCTATTGTAACCTCTATTTGGGTTTGAGTCATAGTTCTCATGGTTACCATTATCATATTCATTATAATGAGTATCTCTGTAATTATGGTCTTGTTGTCTCCATGATGGATAACTTGTATAGTTTCTATAATGACTTCCTCTGCGGAAATTTCTATAATTGTGACCACCCCTGTATCGAGGGCTGTCGGCTCGTCTCCAGTTCTTTGCAGAAGAACCCTGAAATGATTGGTTACCTTAGTTTTGATAACTATTATGGTTACCCTTTTTATCCAACCTGTTTTGCGGTCCCTGAAATTTATGTGAATAATTAGGGTTGTATGGTGTTGCTGAAGCAACTGGCATACCTTCCTTAACCTTAGCATTGCTAAAAGCTACGTCCGGATGTGCCGTGACGTACTGGGTACAATATTGCTCCATTTCTTTTAGTGTCTTGGGTTTACGCTCATGTGGGAATTCAAGGAATGGTTTATTTACACTTGACATAATCTTGTCTCTGAGCAATAAGTCCATAAGAGCTTCATATGTCTTTTCTGTTTTGGATAATTCAATCCAACGATTAAATGTAATACGTGTCCTTGCAATGAATTCTGAGAATTCTACCCCTGATTCAGGTACCATTTTCTTAAACAAAAGACGGTAACCTTCCTCTGTTAATTGATATTTTTTTTATCAAGGCTGCTCTAATAACATCATAATTATCCTTATCAGCCTCTTCTACCAAGCTTAAACTCGTAAGAGAATCACCTTTCAAATTTTCTGACAACTGATTAGCATACTGTGATTTATCCACATTATGAGCTCGACAAGAACGTTCAAAACGATCCAGCCAGAATGTAATATCGTCACTGGAAGGATTGAACGGTGGTACCTTGACCTTATAAGTAGAAGGTTTACCATTATTACCAGTTGACTGATTAGCAATACCCATATTTGTCAATTTTAATTTTTCTAACTCAAATGCTAACAGTTTTTCCTCATGTTGCCTTTTTGCCTTTCTCTCCTCGGCTTCAGCTTCTTTGTCTAATCTCTTTTGTTCAGCCTCGGCTTCTCTATCTAATCTCTTTTGTTCAGCTTCTCTTTGTAATTTTTTTTCTTCTTTTCCCATTTCCATCTGGAATCTCCTTTCCTCTACCTGCATCTGCAATTTTTTTTGATCAGCTTCCAATTCCATTTTTGTTACCTTAGCTTTTTGTTTTTCAGCCTCAGCTTCTAATCTTTGTTGTTCAACTTCTCTGTCTAATCTCTTTTGTTCAGCTTCAGCTTCTCTTTCTAATCTTTTTTCTTCAGCTTTTTGTTTTTTCTCTTCCTCCTTCTGTGCTTTGGCTTAATGAGAAAGTGCAAACTCTTTTAACTCCTCAGGAGTCATCCCAAGGGCTCTCCCTTGTTCAATGAAGTAGTCTAAAGTTGCCATAATATTTAATAATATGTGGCTATTATCACTGAAATAAATTTATTTCACCCAAACAGGAGCAAGTTTTTAACAAAAACTTGTATAATCAGCTCCCTATATCCCAATCTCTGTGGGAAACAAGCCTTTAAATAAGGTCTTGTATAATCAACTGTGTACCTCTAATAATAGCAATTAATCATTAGTTGATTCTTTCTCATAAGTTCACTACACAGCTAGTAGTGTATGATCAAATATATTTTATATAGCATATGTCAATCAAGAACACAAACAAAACAGTTATAAAAGACAACATGAAAACATTCGCAGAAATCAAATAAGTTAAACAGAAAAACAGAAGAAAATAATCCCAGAACCTGTGATGATAACTGCGCCGTAATAAACAAAACAAATAACGCCACAGTTTATAAACATAAAGATGTATAGAACTGAATGACAGAAAAGATTAGACCTACAAATACAAACAAATTTAATCAAAACTAAAGAATAGAAAAAATGTTACAAAAACGACGAAGAAAAACGCGTCTTCACAACTAATAGAAATAGCAACAAATTGTCGCTAGCAAATTTTCAATTAAGAAAATTCGCACCTATAGACCACTAATATAAGCCCTATGTTACTTGGGAAATCTTATATTAGTCACCTCACCAACCGCCCACGACATAGACACACAAATAATATGCAAACATGTAAACATAAATATATATATCTCATATATAATGTAATGTAATGCAAAGAAGCACAGCTGTTATTCTATAATGGCATAGTTGTAGTAAAATAAACTGCCACTTTAATAATTAATTTTTTTTGAATTTAATTATTACAATGTTCAATCATTTGCACACAAGAAGATCCAACGTTGACAGTTTCTAGAAGGACTTCTCAGTTCAATATCACTGCATTTCTTATCAACACAGATAAACACTCGATTCAAACGTTCTGTGTACTGCTGTCTAAATCACGAAAAATATGTCAACAAACGCTGACCTAGTTACTGCTTCTGACAGGTCACGTGGCAAAATACTGACAAAGTGTAGAGTTGTACTGCTAGTGTGTCGTATCAGGCGTCATGGAAACGATTTGGTATGAGTAGCTGACTTCCATGTGGTGTCTACTGTGCAGGTTAACCCAGAAAGCTGGCCTACCACATTGATAAGGCGTCATTTGTTGGTCACCACGTTGATAAATGCTAATTTGTGTGATATAGCTCGTCCAGTCACAATGTTCTTTAAATGGGTCAGGTTACCGACTGTTGGGGCCCTGACAAGGTGTACTGTTAGATGCGTATATTCTGATGGAATGAGTGAGTGTAAACATCAATAATGAAGACGCGAATGGATGACAGTTCGACAGATACACAGGACACCCACTCCAATCACATGTAGAAGTCAAGGATGGCTGGAACTACTGTGGTCGTTTCATACTGTTTAATTGGACGCACACACTTGGACAGTACGAGTATAGTTACAGGAAAACAGGTCGACATACATCATCATACAGTTGATCAATGGTCTACAATCTTAAGTTGTCATTCATGTTGAAGAACATTACAATGGAACGTCCGTAGACAAGCACTTAGGTTTCCACTGTTTATAAATGTAATCATCAGGCCTTACTGACCGATCATGTCAGTTAATAAATAATCTTCAAGCATGACTCCTAGACAGAACCTCTTTTCTAGCGAAGATTCCTTTAGGTAAAGTTCAGCAAATATTTCTGGAGACAATGTTAACCCACCAGTATTGAGTTTTCTTTATAACTGTGATCTCTTAATCATCACCTGATAATAAGGGGCATCCCTGTTCTCTGATCGATGATCGACAACAAATATTGGATCCAAAATGGCTTCTGGTTCCCTTGAGCATCGCTCACTATACAGATGCATGGTAAAGCTTCAATATAAGCTTTGTTCATGAACATGAATGTTTCTACAAGAATCAGCATATTCTTTCATCATAACTGCTGCATACAATCATATTCAGTGCTGCTAGGTAACATGTCATCCCGACATGTTGCAATAGATAATCATCATGTAGGCGTCTGCCCATCTAAGCCTAGGAAGAAAGAGTTCAGCAAAAAGTTATTTTACCTTGCCATGGGAAATACACTAGCAGAACACATACGCCCTCTCCTGGCGTTACAGAATAAACACTGGGGAACTCACAGACTCAATAATCATATCAGAAACTATCTTCTTCCCCATAATAGATCACAGCGATCAACAAACTTCGGACTCGTCTCCGACATGGCATCCACCAGGCTTCATCATCACGGAAGACACTTTTCGTCTTCGACATGCGCAGAAAACTGCCTGACCCCAAAGTTCAGTACAAGGAAAAATAGTCCAACTTAGACATACAAAGATATCACGATATAAGACCGTATCGTCTTAAATAGATAAGAAGTAAACATAGACTCGGACCATAAACATTCCTGCATAAACCTAAGCAAGAACAATCTGTTTCTGGCCCAACAAGGAACAAACGAACAAAATCTGGATTCATACGCTAAGTTCGATATTTAGGGGAGATAACCCATATAACAAACAAAGAAAAAAGGACAAGGAGTCATGGATCTCGATGGCAACACGCTGCTCTACAGTGGTGTACCCATGTCTGAAAGAGCTAAAGGGGGCGTGGGTTGCATTGTGGCCCAAAATCAAAAGATAGTATCAAGGGATGGAACTTTGTCTCGGAGCGCATTATGGTTGTTAAACTAAAAGAAGGAGAAACCATAGTCAACCTGGTCATAGTGTATGGGCCAAATGAGGATGAGAGAGCAGAGGTCAAGGAGGAATTCTTCGAGCTGCTTCAAAGGACAGTGGATGACTGCCTAGATGAAGTTATCATGCTCGGAGATTTTAATGCCAGAGTTGGAAATGACCATGCTAGATGGGGTGGAGTTATCGGAAGATATGGAGAAGATACTCTCATGACAATGGAAAGCGACTCCTTAGATTCTGCAGTGAGCAGAATCTGATCATTACAAACACAAAGTTCCCCCATAAGCGCATACATGCATACACTAGATGTGAACCAACAAAGAATGAGAAGTCAGTGATCGACTATGCCATTGTTCGGAGAAGCTCATTCAAATATGTCCGAGATGCTAGAGTCTGGAGGGGGCCAGAGATTGGAAGTGATCACTACCTGCTAACAATCAAAAGAACAACTGAAAGAGTTGCTCAGCGTAGGAACTGTCCAACATCACGCAAGAAACCAAGTAAACGAGCAGGAGAAATGAGCATTAGGACCTACAAGCTGAGAGAGCCAGAAATTAAGACCAGATATCAGGGGCTTATTGCTGCAGCGGTGAGCAACACAGAAGAACGACCTGATGACTTGGAAACCCTCTGGAATAAATTCAAGGATATCATAAAGACAGCTGCTGCAGAAGCATGCGGTGAAGTCCGACTTGGGAACAAGAGAAAGAGGACACCTTGGTGGACAGAGGAAGTCAAAGAGAAAATAAGAGAAAAGAAAATGGCATGGAAACAATACTTAGGAGCTAAAAACACAACAGGACAAATGGAAAAATATAGAGAATATGTGACACTCAGAACAGAAGCAAAGAACAAAGTGCTAGCAGCAAAACAGAAGTCCTGGGAAGAATTTGGAGAAAAGCTAGAAAAAGATGCACAAGAAAACCAGAAATTGTTCTATAAGACCCTAAAGAACATGAGGAAGGAAAAACAATGCCCTCTCAAATTTATAAAGGACAAGCAAGGCAAATTGCTTACTGCCCCGAAGGAAGTAATGGGAAGATGGAAAGAATATTTCTCAGAACTCCTGGATGGTGAGCATGGTGAAGCATCAGAAATGATAAACACTAGCACAGAAGAGAAAACCAATGATGGTGAAGATGACATAAAGATGGAAGAACTGAAGGCAGCACTGGAGAAAATCAAGATGGGCAAAGCAGCAGGGCATGATGGTATAACACCAGAAATGGTTAAGTTCATGGGAGCATCAGGTGACCTATTACTCTTAAGGGTTTTACAGGCAGCGTGGTACAACAAGACCATACCAAAGGATTGGGAGATTGACATCATAACACCAATTTTCAAAAAGGGTGACAATCGACAGTGTGGAAACCATAGAGGCATATCCCTTCTCAGTGTCTGTAAAGGGCAATTTTTACTATCTTGCAATATAATACATTTATATTCTTATGTTCGCAAATATTTTGGTAAGCAAAGTATTTCCTTTTTAAGTGCTTAAGGAGAAGTCATTTTTGGGTTGCTTCCCTTGAAAATAGTTCTGTCATCTTCGATCGGACTCCGCAGACGACTCTAGGCCTACTGCGATTTATTCTGTGGCTGGGTAGGAATAGATTGTTCTTGCTTCAGTATATCTATGGCCTGAATTTATACGTAGTGTTTGTATGAGTAGGACGAGTCTGTCTTATATATGGATATCTTTGCATTTCTAAGTCGAACTAATTTGGTTGTCGCTAGAAAAGGTCAAAGGCTATGCAGCGGAAGTATCGCTAGCAAAGTGTGTGATCCATGGCTGTCATCCTGTGAGGATGCCGAGTTTTGTTGTAGCAGGCTTTTTGCCGAAATAGTGATCTATATATGGATGGGGAAAAGTGATAATCATTTAGACATGTTGTATGTACTTTACCCCAGTGTTTATTCTCTTTTGCCAAGGAATGGCAAAGTTATATTTCGCATAAAAAGGTAAAACCACAATTTATTATGAACTTGGGCTTCGCCATCGTTGTTGATAAGCAGATGCACAGTGGTACTTTTAAAAAGAATATCCATTCAAAGGAAGAAGACATTCCTATGTATCAGCACTGGATTGTATGATATTATTCAATTACCTCTATGAGAGAACCTATGAAGAAATGAGGACATTTAATGAATGACTAATTTTGGTCTATATTCTTTAGTGAGTGAAGCTCACGAGAGAGAGAACAGCCATGTTGAAATTCATATACTTTGTATTTATCGAGTGAGAAAAAGGGATGCCTGTACTATCGCTCGATGAACCAAGAGATCACTGCTACATGTGAGAACCCATGTCTGGGATTCCTATATTATGAAATATATATATATTGAACTTTACGTGAAGGAATATTCGCTAGACGAGGTTAGGTCTAGGAGCCTTCCTATGTATTGGTTATGGTCTGACGTGCCCAGTCAGTAAAGCCAGATGATTTACATGATGGAACGCTGAATGCTTATTTACGAATGCTCCATTATGATATTTGCCAAGCATGAATGCTAACTTAAGATGATATTCCTGTGATCAACATTATGCTGTCTATGTCGACATTTGTTCCTGTAACCATACACGTACTGTCCAAGTGTGCGTCCCATTAAATGTTATAAAAAGACCACCGTAGTTCCAGTACTTCTTGAATTCGAACAGTGTGAGTATGAGTGATGTACTACCAACCTGTCAACTCTATCGAATCATTCTACCACTCGCGTACTGACATTCAGATACACACTCATTGTTTACACTCACATTCTTGTCGGAGCCTCATCACGTTCCAGGACAAGATGACCTGTATGACCAAAACTGTGCTGGGTTTGATGAGTTGACAATCGTTACACTTTACTACACCAGTCCCAACATCTACATTTATCCACTGGTGGACATTCACATCATTTAGCAAATAAAGCATGATTCAACAACTAGTAGCCAGTATGAGTTAACAACTACACAAAGAAAGAGTTTAACAACTGGTGTGCCAGCTTCCTGGGTCAACCTGCACAGTGACCATATTGAGAAGTAAACTACTGAGACCAGACGTTCCTTGGGGTCTGTTACGACACACAAATACATCAGCAGTACAACTCTACAGTGATGTCAGCGTGACCTGTCCTGTCGAGAGTATGCAGTAACTAGGTCAGGGTTTGTTGACATTTGGTTTCATTGGACATTTGCCATACAACTGACAGTGTTACACAGCAAGCTTGGTTGAAACATAGAACATTACACATCAGGACTGGAGAATATTTGACAGTGTTTGCGAAAGAAAATGTTATTGAACTGAGAAGTCCTACATTGATTGTTATCATTCAAATCAACGATGGAGCTTCTATTTCTGTGTTGAATTTAAAATAATTAGACCAGAAGTATTTGTTTAATAAAGTACCACAGTACTGTACTATTAGGCAGTGTAACTGAGCCTTCATTCCAACACATTCTTTCTGCAACACTCTATTTACATCATATTGCCATACTATTTATGCATTTATGTATTTATGTTTAACTATTTATATGTGATATTTGTTTGTATCCAGCGGGTTGTTGTTTCGGTTGGGCGGTGTCACACAGCAGAGTATCCCACGTAATAGAGGGTCTGATGTGTGCGTTTCTATAGGTGCAATTTTCTTCATTGGAAATTTGCTGCGACAGCTGTTGCTATTAGTGTTAGCTGTGAAGTCTGTACTCATTGTTGTTTTTGTAATATTCCTCTGTTCTTTAGTTTGTTTTGATTTGTTTGTAATTTGTTGGTCTACCCTATTCTATCTTTCAGTTCTATTCTCAATTTATATTTATATACTGTGGCGTTATTTGTATTTGTTATCCTCTTGCGGTTTATCTTTTATTGTTTTTCCAATTTTATTTATTTCATTTCCGCAAATGTTTTCATGTTCTTCTGTATAACTGTTTTGTTTTGTGCCTGATCGACATACACTATTTAAAATATAGTTGATCATATAAATTGATGTACAAGAATCAACTGATAGTTAATTACTATTACTAAAGGTACACAGTTGATGATATAAAACACTATTTCTGGTGCACTGCACTTATATTATAGAGTGAACCAGCAACTTATAGCTGTTATTATATAAGGATTTATACAAGACCTTTGTAAGGCTTGTTTCCCACAGTGATTGGGATAGTTAAGTACTATTTTTCACAGGTTACAAAGTTATCATACAAAGTCTTTGATTAAGACTAAGAAAGTAAATTTATTTACTTTTGCAAATTACTGATCTTATTAGACAAGATGTCTGCCTTGGATTATTTTATCACACAAGGCAGGGCTCTTGATAAGACTGGTCAGCAGTTAGAAGAATGGGCAGTTGCTCAATATGACAAAGCATTGGCTGCTGAAGAAAGAAAAGCATTGATTGAAGAAAAGAAATTAGAAGCTGAGGAAAGAAAATTACAAAGAGAGGATGAACAAAAGAAATTGCAGATACAGACTGATGAAAAAAGATTCCAGATGGAAATGGAAAAAGAGAAAAGAAAAGATGAAGCTGCTGCTGAAGAGAAAAAATTACAGGCTGCTGCAGAAGAGAGAAAATTACAAGCTGAAGCTCAAGAAAAAAAAGCAATAAGAGAACATGAACACCAAAAAGAACTTTTAGCATTTGAGTTAGAAAAGTTAAAGTTAACAAACATAAGTAATGTTAATCAAGCATCTAGTGGTAATGGTAAACCCTTTACTTACAAGGTCAAGGTACCAGCGTTCAACCCTTCCAGTGATGACATAACATTCTGGCTAAACAGATTTGAACGCTCGTGTCGAGCACATAATGTGGACAAATCACAATATGCTAACCAGTTATCAGAAAATCTGAAAGGTGATTCTCTGACTAGTTTAAGTTTGGTTGAAGAGGCTGACAAAGATAACTATGATGTTATTAGGGCAGCCTTGTTAAAGAAGTATCAGTTGTCTGAAGAGGGTTATCGGAAGTTGTTTAAGACAATGGTGCCTGAGGCAGGTGTAGAATTCTCAGAATTCATTGCAAGGACACGACTTACATTTGATCGTTGGATTGAGCTATCCAAAACAGAAAAGACTTATGAAGCCCTTATGGACTTGATACTCAGAGACAAGATTATGTCAAGTATAAATAAACCTTTCCTCGAATTCTTACATGAGCGTAAACCTAAGTCTCTAAAAGAAATGGAACAGTATTGTACCCAATACGTCACTGCACATCCAGACGTAGCCATTAGCAACAGTAAGGTTAAAGAAGGTATGCCAGTTGCTTCTGCAACACCATACAACCCTAATCACTCTCACAAATTCCAAGGACCTCAAAATAAGTTTAATAAAAAAGGTAACTATTACAGTTATCAGAACCAAGGTAACCAATCATTTCAGGGTTCTTCTTCGAATACCTGGAGAAGAGCTGACAGCCCTCGATTCAGGGGTGGTCATAATTACAGGAACTTTCGCAAAGGAAGTCATTCTAGAAACTATCCAAGTTTTCCTTCATGGAGACATCAGGATCATAATTACCGAGATACTCATTATAATGAATATGATGATAGTAACCAAAGGAGCTATGATTCAAACCCGAGTAGAGGTTATAATAGTGGAAACAATGATAAGTACAGAGGCAATAATAACAGAGGTAGAGCACAATTCAAAAAACATAAAGCTCATTACCAGGCGAACTCTGCACAGCAAGAGTCCCACGAAGCCTATAAACAAAATAAAGATAATGATGACTCTAATAATATGGCATGTGCCGCTTTTGATTTTGGGAGAGCATCTCAGTGCCCCCAATGCAAAACATTATTTGAGCCAACCACAGTGTCTACTTTAAGCTGTGGCCATCCTCTTCCCGCTCTTCCTGCGTCAATCGCGCATGATGGGAGAGGTTCTCTTGTCTTACACAAAGGTATAGTAAATGACAATCCAGTCTCAGTACTTTTTGATTCTGGATGCACAACTATTGGGGTTAGGCAGTCACTCATAGATCCTTCTCATTCTACAGGCAAAGTAGTCAAATGCGTAACATTTGGCGGCACCATAGAGAAATACTCTACCGCTATCATTAGGATTGCTACTCCTTTCTTCACAGGAGATGTACACGCATGTCTTTTGCCGGATCCGATCGCTGATCTTATCATCGGTCGCATTCACGGAGTCCAAGAATGCACTCCGGAGCAAATTTCCGTTTGGGAAAATCAAAATATGCAATCTGCTAATGCAGTAGTCACTAGAGCTCAAGCTCTCAATATGCCTGAAACTTCATCTGTTGAAGATAATGAAGTGCATAACCAAGATGATCCCTTGGTAATTTCTCGTGACTCGTTTATAAAACAACAAGAAGAAGATCCGACTCTTAAGAAATTCTTCACTCTTGTAACAAAAGGTGATCCGAATAAAGATTCAAATTGTAAATCTTGGATTACAATGAAGAATGGCGTACTTGTACGTATGGTGCAAGACTCCACTAAGTCAAGTCATTCTCAGATTCTTGTACCCAAGAATTTGAGAGTTAAGATCTTACAACATGCACACGACTCTCAGTGTGCTGGTCACATGGGTTTTTCCCGTACAAAGTCAAGAGTTCTTGCGGCTTTCTTTTGGCCTTTTGTGAACAAGGACATACGGATCTATTGTCGATCCTGTAAAGTATGTCAAGAAGTCAAATCCAAAGGTCCTCGTCATGCTGCGCCTATTCAGGCTGCAGATATTCCTATTCGTCCATTCCAGAAAATGGCGATAGACATCATTGGTCCATTCAAGATCAAATCTGCTAGAGGACATCAGTTTATCTTAACGTGTGTAGACATGTGCACACGTTGGCCAGAGGCTATCCCTCTAAAGAGCATTACTACCGCTGACATTGCAGATGCTCTTTGGCTTATATTTTCTCGGCTGGGATTCCCCGGAGAAATATTATCAGATCATGGCACCCAACTGATATCGGATACCATGTCTCAAGTAATGTCTACTCTACAGATAGAGAGATCTTTGAGTAGCATCTATCATCCTATGTCCAATGGGATGGTCGAGCGACTAAATAGAACACTTAAGAACTTATTAGGGAAGATAACTGAGGATCATCCTCAGGATTGGGATAGGGTTTTACCCGCGGCCCTCTTCGCGTACAGAGAGGTCCCCAATGAACATACAGGGTTTTCGCCCTTTGAACTTGTCTTTGGCGCGCGACCGCGCGGCCCAATGTCTTTGCTGCATGATCTTATAACAGCTGACAATATTGACGATGACACAAAATCTTCTTACGAGTATGTCATCGCGCTGAGACAAAAGATTATCGAAGCATGCAAATTGGCAACGTCCTCTTCTGAGTTTGCTAAGCAGAAGGCAAGACAATTTGCTAATAAGAAGAGAACTTTACGACAACTTTGTCCTGGTGACAAAGCATTTGTTTTGCTACCTTGTCGTGAAAATAGACTCCTTATTAGTTGGAAAGGTCCGTACGATATAATATCGAAAATTTCAGATGTTGACTACATCGTCGATATTAACGGGAAGCATAAAACCTTCCACATCAATATGCTTACGGAGTTCCATGAACGTCCTGACTATCTACAGCCTATTTTCCAGGCAACGGACGATTCTCATGTCAAACATGGTCATTACTCATCACTGTCTGTAATACAGGATGAGGAAACAAGTTTTTCGGATGTTAATCTCCCGCTTCCAATGATCCCACTTCATTCTAGTGAATCATGGAAAGACGTTACTGTTTCTCCTGATTTGTCTCTAGGAGAACGGCGACAAGTTTCGTCTATGTTACAAACATTTCAGGATGTCCTCACTGACATCCCTGGACAAACTCATGTCATTGAGCATGACATTGTTCTAACTGAACATACTCCAATTAGGGTTAGGCCTTATCCTATCCCTATACATTTCCAAACACAGGTTGAAAAGGAGTTGGATGAAATGATAGATTTACAAATAATCGAACCATCCACTTCTGCATATTCTTCGCCGATGGTTATTGTTCGAAAAAAAGACAATAACATACGTCTTTGCGTTGACTATCGCAAATTGAATCAAGTTACGAAGTTCGATGCTGAACCTATGCCTTTACTAGAAGAGTTACTTACTCGTCTTTCTAAATCGCATTTTTTCACTAAACTTGATTTGTCTAAAGGATATTGGCAAGTTCCATTATCCGAACGCGCCAAACCTCTTACCGCTTTCTCTACTCCCAGAGGCCTTTTCCAATGGAATTTTATGCCTTTCGGCCTTATGAACGCACCAGCTACATTTGTACGCATGATGCGTCGAATCCTATCGTATCGGTCAGATGTCATTGCTTATCTAGACGACATCTGTCTTTTCAGCGATACTTGGGAAGATCACTATTCAGGATTAGTTGAATTATTATCAACTCTGCGTGAGTATAACCTGACAGCAAAACCATCTAAAGCTTGTATTGGCTTTAGCGAAATTGCTTTCTTAGGCCATCGAGTAGGTCACGGTTTCTTGAAGACAGAAGACCATAATATCACTAAGATACTTAACATCTCTATCCCTAGGACTAAAAAGCAAGTGCGAAGTCTTTTAGGTCTCATACAATTTTATGGACGTTTCATTCCGAATCTGTCCTCTATCATGGCACCTCTCTCTACACTATTAAAGAAAGGGTCGCCTAACATGGTTCACTGGTCTCATGAATGCCAATCTTCACTAGAGAAGATCAAAACTATGTTTTCATCACCACCTATTTTAGTGTTACCTACAACAGATAAGACATTTGTTCTTCGTAGTGACGCTTCATCCACTGGGATTGGAGCGGCACTAATGCAAGAGTACTCTGGAACTCTGCATCCTGTAATGTACATATCCAGAAAACTTAATGCTGCAGAAAGGAATTACTCGGTTTTAGACCGCGAATTATTGGCAATGGTTTGGTCAATTCTCAAACTCCAAAGATTCCTTCTGGGCGCGCATTTCGTAGTGGAAACTGACCAAAAAGCTCTTACGGCTATCCAAAGTAAGAACTTGAAGAGCTCGAGATCAACTCGATACGCAATCGCTCTTCAACCTTTTCATTTTTCGGTACGAGCTATCCGTGGTTCAGAAAATGTGATGGCGGACATTCTGTCCAGATGCCCACATGATGCCACTTAACTGTTAAATATTGGATCTTTTTAATATGTATAACTTTACAACAGTTATTTTTTTTGTTTCTTTACTAAGATACACATTTGTAATTTAATAATAGAATGATGGTATCGCTACTTAGCGGTTTATTGATGTTAATTCACCGCTGGTCTTTGATGATTGTTTCTTCATAAATCATAAATTTAAGATTGTAGTGTGAATTTTTGGTATGCATTGTATAATTACCAGAATTGTATTATACGTACATCACACCTTCCTGGAAACATTTATTCGTAGGGAAACAATTTCTCTCAGATTTTGAGATATATATTCTCACCAGTCATATTAGGAATTATAGTTATTCCTGATATTTTCATCTGCGCAGTATTCTTGCGTTGTGAGCCTATTCTACGGTGCTCCTAGATGTATTTTAAAAAAAAATTTTTTTTTTTTTTTCCCGGGAGGTGTGGTAAGACTGTAAAGGGCAATTTTTACTATCTTGCAATATAATACATTTATATTCTTATGTTCGCAAATATTTTGGTAAGCAAAGTATTTCCTTTTTAAGTGCTTAAGGAGAAGTCATTTTTGGGTTGCTTCCCTTGAAAATAGTTCTGTCATCTTCGATCGGACTCCGCAGACGACTCTAGGCCTACTGCAATTTATTCTGTGGCTGGGTAGGAATAGATTGTTCTTGCTTCAGTATATCTATGGCCTGAATTTATACGTAGTGTTTGTATGAGTAGGACGAGTCTGTCTTATATATGGATATCTTTGCATTTCTAAGTCGAACTAATTTGGTTGTCGCTAGAAAAGGTCAAAGGCTATGCAGCGGAAGTATCGCTAGCAAAGTGTGTGATCCATGGCTGTCATCCTGTGAGGATGCCGAGTTTTGTTGTAGCAGGCTTTTTGCCGAAATAGTGATCTATCTATGGATGGGGAAAAGTGATAATCATTTAGACATGTTGTATGTACTTTACCCCAGTGTTTATTCTCTTTTGCCAAGGAATGGCAAAGTTATATTTCGCATAAAAAGGTAAAACCACAATTTATTATGAACTTGGGCTTCGCCATCGTTGTTGATAAGCAGATGCACAGTGGTACTTTTAAAAAAAGAATATCCATTCAAAGGAAGAAGACATTCCTATGTATCAGCACTGGATTGTATGATATTATTCAATTACCTCTATGAGAGAACCTATGAAGAAATGAGGACATTTAATGAATGACTAATTTTGGTCTATATTCTTTAGTGAGTGAAGCTCACGAGAGAGAGAACAGCCATGTTGAAATTCATATACTTTGTATTTATCGAGTGAGAAAAAAGGATGCCTGTACTATCGCTCGATGAACCAAGAGATCACTGCTACATGTGAGAACCCATGCCTGGGATTCCTATATTATGAAATATATATATATTGAACTTTACGTGAAGGAATATTCGCTAGACGAGGTTAGGTCTAGGAGCCTTCCTATGTATTGGTTATGGTCTGACGTGCCCAGTCAGTAAAGCCAGATGATTTACATGATGGAACGCTGAATGCTTATTTACGAATGCTCCATTATGATATTTGCCAAGCATGAATGCTAACTTAAGATGATATTCCTGTGATCAACATTATGCTGTCTATGTCGACATTTGTTCCTGTAACCATACACGTACTGTCCAAGTGTGCGTCCCATTAAATGTTATAAAAAGACCACCGTAGTTCCAGTACTTCTTGAATTCGAACAGTGTGAGTATGAGTGATGTACTACCAACCTGTCAACTCTATCGAATCATTCTACCATTCGCGTACTGACATTCAGATACACACTCATTGTTTACACTCACATTCTTGTCGGAGCCTCATCACGTTCCAGGACAAGATGACCTGTATGACCAAAACTGTGCTGGGTTTGATGAGTTGACAATCGTTACACTTTACTACACCAGTCCCAACATCTACATTTATCCACTGGTGGACATTCACATCATTTAGCAAATAAAGCATGATTCAACAACTAGTAGCCAGTATGAGTTAACAACTACACAAAGAAAGAGTTTAACAGTGTCCCTGGTAAAATCTACTCTAGAATCCTAGAGCAGAGACTCCGGCGCCTAGCTGAGCCACAATTGGATGAGGTCCAGTGCGGATTCCGAGCAAACCGAAGTACTCAAGACCTAATCTTCACACTCAGACAGCTGAGTGAAAAGGCCCTTGAGTATAAGAGTGAGATGCATCTTTGTTTCATAGATCTGGAAAAGGCGTTTGACAGGGTCCCCTGGAGCAAACTTTGGGACTGTTTGGCAAGGAAGAATATTCCAGCACCTCTGATTCATGCTATACAGAGCTTCTACAAGTCTTGCAGAAATTATGTGAGGACAGCAAACCATAAGTCGGAAGAGTTCAGGACCACCACTGGTGTAAGACAAGGTGATATCCTATCACCTTACCTCTTCATACTCCTTATGGATGATGTCATCAAGGCATGTAAGGAGAGAACAAGAAAGTATTCAGTGGGGTACTGGAAGATGAGACAGGTCTATATTTCGGAGCTGGCATTTGCTGATGATGTTGCCCTGATTGCTAAATCAGAGGCACATCTCCAATCCAACCTGCAAGTCTGGAAGGAAGAGCTGGAGAAGAGAGGGATGGTCATAAGCAGCTCTAAAACAAAATCCATGGTGATATCACGAGAAGAAAGAAAACATCAGATTAAGCTGGGAGAACAGGTCCTGGAGCAGGTCGACCACTTTAAATACCTCGGAGCTATTATAGACCGAAAGGGAGGCATCAAAGAAGAGTTGGCCACTCGAAAAGCAGCAGCTGGGATACTTTTTCAGGCCATAAATCGAGGATTCCTCAGCAAGAGAGAGGTTGGTAAGAAAACGAAGATGGCTGTATACCGCTCCACCTATGTCCCAGTCTTGACATATAGATGCGAGTCATGGGCAATGACTACAACCCATAAAAGCCAGATCCAAACCTCAGAAATGAGGTATCTGAGGAAGGTGGTTGAAGTAACAAGAAGAGACATGGTACGCAACCAGACGATACGTCAAGGCCTTAAATCCTACCCCCTGCAGACCCAAGTAGAACAGTCCCAATTAAGATGGTTTGGCCATGTCTGCAGAATGGGAGAAGATCGGATACCACGACAAGCATGGGAAACAAAGAGCCAAGGATCCAGACCCCGAGGACGACCCAGAGTCCGCTGGGAGGACAACATTAGACAATCTTTGAAGGATCGAGGACTAGAATGGAACCAGGCCAGGAGGAAGACAGCCGATAGGATAGTCTGGCGCTCTCTCTTCCAAACCTCTACACCTCACGGTAGAAGGGGAACGACTAAGTAAGTAAGTAACCCATATAACAAAAGTATTAATCAATCATGGGTGATATATCTTTGGCCAGTAAAGCATCCTGATTCTAAAAACAAATACTTTCCCTCAGACAAATAAATATTATAATAACTACATACATTGCCACCAGTAATCTGTTGGTAACAGGCCTCTAGGCTTCTTGATGTTTGGGCCCCCTTTACTTAAAAGGTAATAATTTTAATAATTTTTTCAAACCCCTGTGCATGGTTGATGGTATATACTAGTATTATTAAGAGACTAGTATGTTAGCATTGCTTAACTCTTTGATTAGTAATCATGTTTCATTAATGTTTATTGGTATAGCAAATAGCTTAGGCGCCGTTTGATGTGCATTGCGTCTTTTCAGCTTTTTTTTTTTGGTTTTTACTGTCTTTTTAGAACTTTATGAATGCAATTCCAAAGTGCAAATATTTTCTTTTTGTACATGAATCTATACACTTAACCAAAAATTTTTTTAACGTATGCAGGGGCCTCCAAGAGCGCCAGGACCCTAGGCTTCAGCCTACTTAGCCTAATGGATAATCCGACCCTGCTATGAATGTTAGTTTTTGCGAGTATATGTAGCGTACTGTATTTTGATATTTGGCTGATAGCACGCGAGAGAAGTACTTGGCGTGAGTTTGTTGATGGCCTACACTCCTTGGTGACCTCAAATGTAACGAATGAAGCGAGCCACACTGAAAAAAACCACAATGTCTTTTCAATTTGGACATGCGCCCTAATATAACGAAAGGACCCTGTGTCTATGTTGAACGTGGCGCGCCTCGGTACAGAAGAAGAATAACTTGCAGCGAACATTAGATGTTACACGAAGAATTCCAATTACCTGAAGGCTGATTTCTGTATCAAGAGCTCTGTTTGGCGAACCCACAAACATATTAACCCGAATTGTCCCCGTGTTGCCATATGGCAACAAAAATTATATCTGCCTTTGTAAGCACGCAGAAAAAGAACGTACACACATAAACACGTTTTGCTGCGCGTTTTGTGTTCCATAGGCATGACGGTTGCTTGGCTCGAAACGTCATTTCAGATGTGTGTCAGCTGTCAGTAGGAGGAGGTCGTAAAGTTGAGTGACACACGAAACAAATTGTGAAAAAAGTCGAAATGGACCACATGAAAAAGTAAGTCTGATTCTATTTTTATGTTCCGTTTTTGTTCACCAAGATATTTTTAAAGAATAATCAAGTGTGTCGTGCTAATCAACCATGAGTATTCGATGTGGATGAAAAAATATATTTTCATGGGTTTTTCGCCTGTTTTTGTGCCTGTTGCCATATGGCAACACGGGGACATACGCAGAGAGTTTTTTTCCTAATGTCTCAAAACCGTTATAATTGCATATTAATGGATTTTTTTTTTTCAATTTTTTCGTGATGTTTTGTTGTTATCATATTTTTTTTATTGAATTTTATCATCTTTAATTTCATTCATAGCTTCAGCATTTCATTTAGTAATTCAATCATAGTTTCACTATACCATCCAAAAAAATTCAATATTTCATTCCATTTTCAATAATTCCACAGTCAAAGATTCAATAAATGTAAGAAAATAACAGAAAAGTTATCTTTTTTTGCGTTTTATTTCACAGATTTCTATGAAAATAGCATTTTTGAAAAAATCTCTGTGCATGTCCCCGTGTTGCCATATTTCAACGCCCGTTTTTCGGTAAACTACGCATGGGGTCGATGACCAAAAGGTATTTTCCATGGTTTTAGGACCCATAGACATTGTCTATGTGGTTCAAATCAAAACAATGGAAAAAAATGTTCTGGGACAATTCGGGTTAAACGCACACAAACCAGCCTACGCAGGTATAATAACAGAGGTAGCGACAGAACTAGACCATGCATACACGCATCCACACATTTACATATCATGCAATGAAATTAAGAGAACAAATTTATAAGAATCGTGTAACGAATTATACACGTTTATTGTGAACGTGGAAACACTTAACTTTTAGACTGTTTATTAAACAAACAAACAAAAAATGTATGATTCCTAGAAACTTTAGGCCTTGACCAGATGCGAGCAACACCAGTTAGGTCTGAGTCTCAGAATGACTGAAGTCTCTTAAGCAGTAGTAGTAGTTCGCAATGCTGGGCGATTACAAGTATGATTGATTTGACTGGAAAAATAAGAACGCAAAAATGTCATTAAGAGCAAACAATTTTTAAAACAAACAAAAACTTATTGATCTGCTTATTCCAAGTGCTTACAGGTTTGATAAACCTATACTTTTGGTATCTTCCGTCATAGTAAATTTGCGAAAAACAAAATTATCGTGAATATTATTAAGTGACTATGATATAAGTAATACATGTCAAAGATTTAATGAAGGAAAAACAGAACAAACTACAAGCTTTGGATATAGACGTAAAAGAAAGCCCCTAATATACAAGTTATCTACAGTGTTTACATATATAACTGGTAAAATACGTGAATGCACTACGTTCTATAAGAACTACACGCAACATTGCAGACAACGACAAAAAAGAACTCTTGTAGGGAACCCCTGCAACATTCCAGACAAGAGAAATCGAATATAACTAACAGGTGTTCAAGTGTATCAAACACAGCTGACCCAGAAGAACCCATTGCCTCACTGCGAAAAGAGACATGTTGGGGAATTCGGCAGCCAGAATACGGTGTGAGGATTAAACAAGTTCCACTGGTTATATTGTTGTAGGCTGAGGATGTGCATGGTTAGGCTAATTAATGCATCTTTGAAACCATGGACGAAATACATCACATTAACAAGTGTGACGGATAATGGAAATACAGCCTGCTGTATCCGACAGCCTTTCGTGACCTCGGCGTAGTTCTAAAACTCGCTTGCAAGTCAAACATTTGACAGACTGCATTACTCATCTTTTAATCCACGCCTCTTTTTCTTGAGATGTAAACAAACAGACATATTACCAACTTCCGCGACCTGCCAGCATAACAGGCAGCGAGCCCTGATTTGTTTACATAGTTTCTCATGCGAGCTGATCTGCCAATCACCGGACATCGGACAGATCGCACGTGGGATAAACACTTAACCCTTTGATCTTCAGATACAGGGGAACTCGGACGCCGATTTAGCATGTCATCTCGAGACGAGAACGATGTCGAAAGAAAACCTTTATCGAGACGAGGGTCTTTTGATGTTGGGCAAAGCAGCGCTCGACGAGAGAAACGGTGGCGGTAAGAGAAATTTTCATCTGGTCCACGGTTTCTCAATTCTGATATTCGCACGTTAATGCGACATTAACACCATTAGTGATCTGAGAGCACATGAATATGTATAAAAAGTGGTTTCTTAAACTCACTGATCAGTTGTCGCTCAGAATTTTGGGTAATCTAAACACGTTGTTCTAGAACCATTGTGGGAGTGTGTTATTAGCCTTTCGTAGGGAATTTTTCATTTCTGATTTGTAACCTGACAGGGCGGCCAGAGGGTTTTTTCTTTATTATAGTCTCCAGTTACCGATGGGATTTATGTTGTCTTCTTCGTGGCTTACGAGTCCCAAGTCCATGTTGTGAACAGGACTGGCTAAAAGACAAAATAAACAATAACTATTAAGTTTAACTGGACTATCAATTCCCAGATATTGTTTTCCAATTTATTAGCCCGCGGGAGTGGTATATGAAATGATATCAACACCTAACTTTTGACAGACACAGCACCGGATTTATTAAGAAAGTTGCGCTGTTTCAAAATCGGCACTCACCACAGAGCCAGCCGATAGGATTTACCAATCAATCAATTACCATCATCAGTAACAATTTTTAGCAACTAGCTGTGTCCAAATACCAGAAGTATTTGTTTTTTCCATTCTCTTTTGTGGACACAAGATCTCGATTATTTTCTACCATTAACTATTCAAGGTGACAATACTGATCCAGGATTACATTACCAAACTTTGGCGTCCACCTTATATTGTCAAGGCTGGACTGGGACCAAATTTGGCACTGAACACTGACATTATCTATATCGATAAATATATTCAGGATAGCTGTACATTCCAGGAAATATCACCAAGATTCGGTAAGGAGAGAAAGAGCGTGGCCTCATATGTCAGAGAGAGAGAGAGAGAGAGAGAGAGAGAGAGAGAGAGATTGAATATTTTCTTGTTACGGTATCTTGTACCAAACTAGTTATTTTGCTTTAAAAATTGTTTACTTTACGGAGTAGCACGCATTAGGACCTTTGTTTTCTTTACTGACTATACTGTAACCTAGTGCTAAACTTTTTTACCTTTGAGGTTATTAACTTGTTGGATTCTTATCTTCTCAATGAGAGGAGGGCACGGGCATTCTGCCATTTTCCTATATATGTAATTATGATGTATTTGATCTTCCTTTTAGATATTTGATGTTGTAAAGTTTAATGATAATAAACAACAAAAGAACTAAACTGTGTGTGTTGGTCAGACCCATACCCATTTAACCATAGTTTTTCACGTTTGTGTGTCTTGTTGTCACATAACTGTGTGTGTGTGTGTGTGTGTGTGTGTGTGTGTGTGTGTGTGTGTGTGTGTGTGTGTGTGTGTGTGTGTGTGTGTGTGTGTGTGTGTGTGTGTGTGTGTGTGTGTGTGTGTGTGTGTGTGTGTGTGTGTGTGTGTGTGTGTGTGTGTTTAGTGTAACTTATATTTCTACATATAAAGGGTGCAAGATTGTCTTATACTAAATTATAGTCGTATAGATAGGCTGGACTAGAGAAACTATTCAGTCCAGAGACAGATTTTCTCCTTACACTATTCACTCGTGAAAAAATCTATTTCTTACACCTTTACTTCTCACGTGCTTATCACCATCTCCTATACTCAGGCGGGACCATAAATAACTCTAAAACCTATCTAAACGCAACAACAAGTACACATCACAACTGGCACACCCATGGCTACTACCAGATCTGTCAGCCAACAACGTTGTTATTTAGTAGCCTACAAACAGGCTGATACTCACCAGTCACACTGATGGGCACACTGCCGGTCATTATGGCTCTCATCCATTTTGTCAATAAGAGCAAATACGTCATCACATTTTGTGGTGCATGCCTCCACTGTAATTGCGTCGTCAGCAGCGATAATAACGTGGACTTCATGGGCTACCAAGTTGGCTGGTAGGACAAAGCAATGTCAAAATTAATCCTCAAGCGAATTTCTAAAAACATAAAGGGAAACCACATATAACTTTTTAAAAAATAAAATTTTGTCTGGATCTGGCGTGGCAAGCCCCGTTCAACCCAGATACATGGCTCGTTGGTTATATTATTCCCGATGCCCAAATACAAAAGATCTTGCGGTCTGTTTGTGACTGCTTAATCCACATCTGTCTATTTATCCTGTCTTGCGTTTGTTATTCACACAGATAAACAAATCATTGTGTAGATAGTAAACGATGCTGGACGAGAAAGGCTAGACAAAAAGTATTGAACTTAAATCTTCTTAATTCTGCTTATTTATCTTCGTACACTCTCAGACTTATTGAATGTTTTCAAAGAAAGCAGTAGTCAGCTTGAGGTTTTTGTTTTTTTTCACCTCCGGAGAGCTTTTTCACGAACATGGTATCCCAATCTGTTGTGGGTCGTGCTTCTTACTGAGGTTGATGATATAAAACAATCAGTAAGCATGTATATAGCTCTGCTGGAAGAAAGGTTAAGAGTTCTTCTGTGTTATACAGAACCAATCCTGACAAACGGAAGTGAGTCATGGACAATGAATAAACAAGTAGGGAAAACATTAGATGTCACAGAAATGTTGTGTTACAGAATAATTCTAAACATACCTTAGAGAACTTAGTCCAGATGTGGTGAAAGAGGTCAATGCGCAAAGGAAGCTTATTTCTCGCGTTAGAAGCAAGCAGTCCACTTTCTTAGGGCATGTTATGAGAAAAGGAAAGCTCTAATATATCGTGACCTTATGAGAAAAGGAAAGCTCTAATATATCGTGACCTTATGAGAAAATGAAAGTTCTAATATATCATGACCTTGTGAGAAAAGGAAAGCTCTAATATATCATGACCTTACGAGAAAAGGAAAGCTCTAATATATTGTGACCTTATGAGAAAAGGAAAGCTCTAATATATCGTGACAGCAGGAACGATTGAAGACAAAGGAGTCAGAGCACGACTAAGAAAGAACATACTGACAGTTTGACATCACGACATGGAAAGAAGTCAACAATTTGATTAATTAATAGTGCTGGAGAAAGAAAGTTATGGACAGACATTATATGTATACTTACGTTGTTGGGCATAAGCCACGGCAACGACAACAGCGAGGAAAAGTAAGGTAATCTTCATGATGCTGGTCTTTGCGGTGTTGTAAAATTCTTGCGGAGATCTCACAATTGTTGGACTAAACTCACCTGTTTAACTTTGATGCTGCTTGCAGGATTTATAAAGCCCACTATTAGCTGTTTACCACGTAATTTCAAGGTCTCAAAGTTTGACCCTGAATGTAGAACAGCTGATTAAGGATTTTTTTTTTTTTAATGGAACAAACATGTATTTACGGGTTGGAATGTATATGAATAATTGCGTTCACGAGTTCTCCTGTCTGAGAAAAATATCACGTGACGTGGCAATAATAACTAACACATATAAATCACAGACCTAACGGTCTTTTATATTTGGACATGCGCCCTAATATAACCGATTAGGTTGAACGGGACGAGCCTCGCCAAAAAGAGGCAAATCTTTATTTTTTTTTTAATGTGACGCGGCTTTAAACTTAAACAAAAGTTATTTCCAAGTCATTATAGATGTAATAGTGGGCATAGCATATCATTAAAATAAAGTCAAAGTTTTGAGTCGTGACTGTTTTTCGTATATATTTTGATTTTCTTTTGTAAGAACGGATCACACAAACAAACGCATTTATTGAAATAAGGTCTAAAACTTGGGTCACGATTCAATATAGCAGATAAACAATGTTAGTTGTCATAAACAAATGATAAATATGGATAAATGATGGGCAATTGTAAAGAAAGAAAGACAGAAAGAACGAAAGAAAGAATGAAAAAGAGACAGAAGGAAAGAAAGAAAATGATACAGAAGGACAGAAAGAAAGAAAAGGAGACAGAAAGACAGAAAGAAAGAAAGACAGAAAGAAAGAAAGGACAGAAAGAAAAAAAAGTACACTAGACAAGATAGAATTAACAGAAGTTATAAACACTTCAAAGAATCGAATCAAACCCATTCAAACAGCGTCATGGAAATACTGCTAGAGTGACCGGTTTTACAACACTGACCAGTTACGCATTCCAAGAAAAGTGCAACACTGGGAACAATCAATTTCCTGACACTGCTTAAAACTGTGAAGTATGAACCGCCAAAACATGAAAGGAAATATTTATGTCGTGCACTTCCTGCTGCTGGTCCTGATGACGGGACTAATTCTCCTGTGGTCATTTTATACCCTTCCATTCCAGTCCAATTATTATTATGTTGCATGATGTTAGAAAGACTTAAATTGCATGCTGACGAAAAGATCAGAGAAGAACAAGCGGGTTTCAGGCCGAAACGATCATGTATTGATCAAATATTCACACTAAGAACAATTATAGAAGAATCAGTGGAAAGGCAATCGCCACTTATTATCACCTTCGTCGATTTTCAAAAAGCCTTTGATAGTCTACACCGCCCATCATTGTGGAAGATACTTACAATCTATGGTTTTCCAACAAAATATGTGAATATAATCAAAGCGCTATATGACAATGCAAGATGTTGTGTTAGAACAAATAAAGGGAATACAGAATGGTTTACAGTAGAAACAGGGGTGAAACAAGGCTGTATTATGTCACCACTACTTTTTGGAATAGCTATTGATTGGGTTATGAGAAACTATACCCACAATGAAAAATTGGGTATAAAATGGACAAATGGAAAATTCCTGGGGGACCTGGATTTCGCAGATGATGTAGCATTCTTAAGTTCAACACCAAGACAATCCCAAGAAGCAATAAATAATTTGTGTCATCTCTCGGTTAAAATTGGTCTCCAAATAAATGCCTCTAAAACTAAAGCTATGAACTTTTCTAACGAGACCTTTGATATCATCTTGAACGGGGAAAAACTACAGAAAGTTGAAAGTTTCAATTATTTAGGCAGTAAAATGACTCAGGATGGTGACACAACAAGAGAAATCCATACTAGAATTGCTTTGGCAGCTAGCGCCTTCAATAGATTATCTAACATTTGGAAATTACGATCATTGAATATACATACCAAGCTTCGTCTGTTTAATTCAAATGTTATCTCAGTGTTAACATACGGCTGTGAGAGTTGGAAAATAACAAAATCATTGGAGAACAAGCTGAATACATTCGAGAACAAATGTCTTAGAAAACTCATGAACATCAGTTGGAAAGAATTCAAGACTAATCGACAAATAAGAGAAGACTCTAGGCAGAAATATGTCTCCGACTATATAAGGAAAAGACGATGGTCATATATCGGTCATGTCCTACGAATGCAAAACAACAGAATACCACTACAGGCGCTCACTTGGGTTCCTGAGGGTAAGAGGAAAAAAGGAAGACCAAAAGAAACACTCAGAAGAACAATAATAAGAGAAGGAAGAACGTTGGGCCTAAAAATGTGCAAGAGCTAAGAGGAGTGGCGTCACAACGAACAACCTGGAGAGCACTGGTTTCTGCCTTATGCGCCGTGTTTGGCGCTTAAAGAATTTATTATTATTATTATTCCAGTTCAACTTAAGTAGATCTTTGTAGACAAACGTATTATGACATATGGTCAAATGTCAATACGCCACGAAAAATTGAAAGGCCTAGGTGCTCTTGAAATTGTGACAAAATGACCGTGCTATCATTTTATTGTGTTCTACCAGTCTTCTTTTCGATATTGTGCCTTCTTTTTATTTCTTCCTAAACCCGTATTTTCTGTCATTTAGAACGCATGACTCAGGTTTCATGTTGTTATTTTGCTTGATCTATCATGGGAAGAAATAAAGTAAACAATCCCCACCTGGGCGCCCATACTTCTTCTATTACAATCCCAAGATAAACACAATTTGCCGGCAGGAAAGTTACTTAACCTACCAATGGATGGACACTCGTGTTTGTCAACAGTTATAATAACAAATTAAACGGAAGGTTTGTTATGAAGTACAGACATGAATCTTCTAAAAGTGGAAGTGCCTATACCTTATATGGGAAGAGTTTGAAAATACCTGTGCCACGCGAAATTTAATGAGAGAAAGGGAGGAGAAGATATATACTTAAGTCAAACGGTTAAATTTGTTTGGTCTCGCCAAGATATATTAAATAGACTACATTTGATTGGTGATTTACATTGCGAAGAAAGCTTACAGAGCGTGGGCGAAAGGGCCCATATAATGTAGCACATGATCAGACTCCAGCACTGTGTTCCATTGAGTCAAGACCACACCTTCAGACTGGCCAGAACCTATGAAATATAGGATTTCAATAACGAGGATTGGACCAAGTATTCAGGATTTACTGAAATTAATCAGCAAGAAAACTCGACTTTATAATACCGGATACTACAAAGCCCTCGGAACCTTCAAACAGGACAACAGTGGGGTTTTCATTAATGTAATACTCGACTACATGTAAGACGGCCCCAAAACTGTGACCCGACATTATTCGGAAGTCTTCTTGTACCAGACGTCTGTAGAAAAATATAACCTGATTATACGGGGTAAGATGTAACATATTCAATTTATCATTTTATATTTTGTATTTGACATGTTTAACTCGCTGGTGTGTACAAGTTCATACGAGGCTGGCAACCTCACCATATGAAAATGATAGTCATGAACCACCCCCAGCAAGTACTGGTGACTGCTTCATACCGGTTCTCTTACAGGGAACCAAAAGCAGAGGTAGTCCCAAGTCCGTGGAGCAGGGAGTGGATGATGATGGCATCAGGATGTAGATATTTATTATATTAACATTTTAATAAGTTTGTATGTATATATCTAAACATGTGCAAACCAGGCAAACGTCGTTTTCCGCTGTCCAGCCACATTTTCCCCCGTCAGATTACCTGAATTAACGATGATTTCCACCTATCCGCCGTGTATCATTGGTGCTCAGGGAGAGTAAAATTACTGAGAAAAAAGGGTAGGATCGGTGGAACGGACAGAAGGGAAGGCGCATCACTAAGTGTCAGGAACCTAATACTTAGCAGAGACATATGTTTTCTGCTAAAGTTTGGGGTACAAGTTGGAGATACGAGTTCGTGGTACAAGTTGGTGATACCAGTGTGTGATGCCAGCTTGATAATTGTCTGTGGATCAAGACTTCTGGTCTACGCTAGATGCCTGCCTTCGACGGGTTGTGAAGATCCTTGCCTTGACGTTAGGAGAGATTACCCTTGCAACTACACGCAGGACGTGCACGCACCACAGAAGTCGACAATTGATGGAGCAGTCAGCAAACCAGTCCAACAGCTGGCCAGATAAGTAATTTTAATCTGGCCAAAACAAATAATTCTCACCACCCAAATAAACCACACCCTGAACATTTTCTGCGAAGAAAACTCAACATTTTTTTTTTAAATCCACCAACTTCACTTATTTATTTACTCATATTAAAGAATAATTGATTATTGAATTTGTTATATGTATTTACAAATCAATAGTGGAATTAATTAATAACACAGAGAGGTGCACACGTATGAATCAGTTATCTTAAATATAACTACAACAGAGCTATTTATGGAATATTTTACTGAATAATTCAGTTGATGGCTCAGAACCAGCTAATATATCTAATATAATAGAAAGAGCGGGCAGATGTAAACCCCACAGTAGCCTTGAAAAATTCAGCGTCGTGCTAGATTTCTGAAATATCCTATGAAGACTCCCTAAAATAGAAGCATCATCCTCCTATTTTCAGCTCTGCCAAGAGTAATCTTTGAAATTCCAAGCTGCATAGTGTCAATCATAAAAAGCCTCTATGCCAACTTTACGTTTAGCGTTGGGCAGAGCAGCCTAACCTTTGAGGTGAAGACAGGAGTACGACAGGGATGCCCCTTATCAACCACTCTATTTTTAACAGTCATAGACTGGGTGATGCGCCATACAACAGAGGGCTAAGGATGAAAGAAGAAGAGTAATCTTGAGCGAAGGTAGATATCTTTAAAGACCCTCAGTTTATACTCTAAATTTTGGCCATTGTTAGACCATCACTGCAGAGCAGAGGAGACAATCCGTGACAGTAACCTTCGTCTTCTCTGATCCTTAGCCGCCTACCGTCAAAGCAGTCAGTGGCCCTATGGCAACAACAAATTGATTCCACTTTGCTCGGTCGGTGGCCATCCTTCGTACAGGGCCCCAACTCTGGTTCATTCTTTGCATCTCAGTCTCCAAAATCCTCCGCCAAGTTGTTTTTGGTTGGCGTCTCTTTCTTTTTCTATCAGGGGTCCATAGCATAGCTGTTCTTGTGATGGCATCGGGGTCTCGTCTGAGGACATGGCCAAGCCAGCTCCAGCGTCTGCCAGCTATGATGGTGTGCATGTCCTTGTCGTGAAATGACGTCTGTCTCACATCACGAATTCTAAATATTCTGATCCTACGGCGCGCCATACTTTGTAAAAAGATAAAATACAATGACCAATGAAAACGCTTTCTTAGTCCTGTGTTTACAACTGCTGGGAAAATAAAGATGGCCAGACCCTATTTGTGTAACATGATTAACTTCGTAATTTTACTACAGAAGTATGGAAGAAGTACCACTTGGCAGAGGTTATCAAAATAATATTAGGGATGTTACTCTACCCGTGCGTAGTAATACTTTTACTAATACTATATAGGACGGGAGAAATCTTAGGTTAAATGCATTCGAAGCTTCAGGTTGGCCTAAGTTTAGCTGTTTAAACTATGCATAACAGAAAAGGCAAGTAATAACCAAAAAGATTATTATATAGATATGTAAAGCCTAATTCTCACAACGGGCTGATCACCCGTTTGCCAGTCACTTCGATTACGGAAACAACAGCAAATGGGTTGATTTGCCGTTGCCCTAAAGACGCCACTAGGCGTGATGGGAAACAATGGCAAAGAAAACCTATCTGTTGTTGCCCTAAGACGCCACTAGGCGTAATGGCCACTGACTGCTTTGACGGTCGGTGGCTAAGGACGGAAGAAGAAGAAGAAGAAGAAGAAGAAGAAGAAGAAGAAGAAGAAGAAGAAGAAGAAGAAGAAGAAGAAGAAGAAAGCCTAATTCTAAGTATAATGTAAGCTTTAATTGACTAAAATCGCATCAGGAATAACGAAGATAATTTTAAAAAGTAGTTTTCGTACATTGTACAAAAGGCCAAACGGTACCCACATTTTCGGATAGTTATTGCATTCCTAGAGGGATTCCATCTCTTACGTCCGAGGTCAGACTATATATAGACTTGCCTAACCAAACTCCGGTCAGTCACGATTTGAAAAAAAAAAACACAGAGAGCGGGGAAGCAGAGCATATATTAATGCCAGCGGTTGCCTTCTGCACTTGTTAGCAGACCTTGATCAACCATTGAGGGCTAGTCTATGTGTGTACCTGAGGGTAAGAACGAATCTTTTTATATATATATATAAATGTATATAATTGTGGGTAATTATATTGATTAATCCAACTGTGCGATACGACGTGTATAGATGTGTTAGAAATGGACTGTGTCTTATGATGAAACTTACAGGCTCATGTGTACTTCTAGAGGCAAAGCCCGCCTTCGGAAATATTTAAATATTGAGAAAGATGGCTAACTGTGTCTGTAAGTTGGGAAATGTATTTAAAGAAGTATTTCTTGAATGGAATGAGACACCTAACAGGAACATAAAGAAGGATGAAAGGCGTTGATTCACAGTATCGTTTGACATATTACTTAATAGTTTTACCCACAACCAAATTATTGTATGGAGGCGAATCATGGGAAAATACTTATAATTAAGAAGGTAGAAGTAAATTGTGATCACTTTGAATTAAAATGATTGTTGATGCTATAATATACCTTGTGCATCTGCTAGCACGCTTATCTGAAACTGTCTATCGTCCCCATCTGTGTCATAAGCGGGATATAGATAGAAAAATACAGGGATTGCGTTTGAATTCATTGCAGGTTTAATCCTATACCAAAAGTCTCCAAATCAGAAGAGGCTTCTCTTACTAACGTTGCAACAAATGCAGTGCCAGTCTGTGATAGCAGGCCAGTCAGAATGTCTGTAACTGCTGGAGATTTCCTATGAAGATTCTATCCAGCATCTAAGGGAGCCATCTGCATTGACTAAGATAAGTTGCTTAAGGCAACTGTGCAGCTTATCCATATTCACCCAAGACATATACGCATCCAGTTTGTGATGACCAAACTAGTATAGTGTTTATATAAACTATTAGTAATAATAATAATAAACAATTCTACAAGTGAATGATCAAGCAAGCGAAGTTGTCTACAAGATGATAGACATTTTGACACAAGTGAAAAACATTTGTTAACTATTATTATTTATTTAATGTTGTAAAATATTTGAGTTTAACACTTTTCAAACAGAAAAGAGAAACTGTTTAATTAAATTGTAAATATTCACCAGAAGATTTTCTTAAATTCTTTAAGTTGAATTACAGTTCTTGTTGGTGAATATAATTATATAAATTTCCCCTAGCAGAGTCAGAAACATATTAAATACAATAATCACAGAGGCGGATCAGGAGAGGTAGTAGTTAGGGACTCAGAGTACTACATCACCATCTTCTCTGGGAACTTACATAGCTTGACCCTACCTTTGTGTCTATACACCTGTTACACCCCCCTTTACTCTGATGTTTCCAATAAATGTATCTCTGATGGTTTCAGTCTGAAATGTTATTACGGTTATTACTGGCCATAAATGTACTCGCATTCGCTAGCACAACACGAATCATATAACATAATTTCCCGGGCATTAAATATATATAATACGGCCTGTCCACATCCTGGCCTAAACAGTACTTCAATACTCAATAAAGCCTGCACCACACGGCAGCTATAATAATGTTCATATGGCCTAAACCGTACTTCAATACTCAATAAAGCCTGCATCACACGGCAGCTCTAATAATCTTCATATGGCCTAAACAGTACTCCAATACTCACTAAAGCCTGCATCACACGGCAGCTATAATAATCTTCATATGGCCTAAACAAATCTTCAATACTCAATAAAGCCTGCACCACACGGCAGCTATAATAATCTTCATATGGCCTAAACAGTACTTCATTACTCCATAAAGCCTGCAACACACGGCAGCTATAATAATCTTCATATGGCCTAAACAGTACTTCATTACTCCATAAAGCCTGCAACACACGGCAGCTATAATAATCTTCATATGGCCTAAACAGTACTGCATTACTCAATAAAGCCTGCAACACACGGCAGCTATAATAATCTTCATATGGCCTAAACAGTCTTCACTGCAGTTTATCAAATAGGCTGTACACACAGCGAAATATATAAGTCGACATTTTCTCAAATCCTACGTAGGCATACATTATCCAAAAACACTGGGACTCGACCTACACGGTCCACGCCCAAAACACAACTCCCCAAATCACACACTAGTCCCACCAAAAAACCCGTCACGAGATTCGGTTGTCTTGAACACCGTTCTCGATAACACATGCAGACTAGCGAGCTATTCACATAACTCAAAACAGTACAGAATAAATACATTAAACAGCGTTCACACGCTTATCTGTACTCTGTCACCCGAAAAATAGGAAAAGATAATTCTATCCTAAAGTCAGACAAGTATCCGCTTAATCAAGCGTTGCAACTCGAAATTTAATATGTTCAAAACACCATTCTAAAGATTACTTCCCCTTCCATAAATTCCACTTGCAACAGTTACCACCCGCTCCGGGAAAAAAAAAATGATTCTATCATTTTTTTTGAAAAAATTAACTCCCAAAAACGAAAAATTTAGAAGACAATTAAGCTCTAACATATGCCTACAAAAATATCTTATTTTAAATCAAAATTAGATATTTACAAGAAATATCAGCATTAAAGTGTAAAGTAGCAATTAAAGCATACAGCATAACCAGCTAAGTATAAAAAGTAATTAGCTAAATATACAAATATGATCAGTTCCAAAATTAAGTTACGTATATTTAGTACAAACCAAACCGAAAACAACCAATCGAAAGAGAAAACACAAGATCAATCAAAAGAAGAATGATCTGTAAAAAAGGAAAGTAAGAACTCAACAATACCATATACTCATAACTAAGTTGGACAATTACATGTAAAATAAATACAACTGTCAAAAGTAGATATGTTATATCAAGTCATATAACCACTCCAACAATACAAAGAATAGAGGTATAAGTGTTGAAAGAAGACAAAGTATACAAATAGAATCAAGTAAAACGAAGATGAGGTACGAAAGTATAAACAAGATATGAAATCCATACCGAAAAGACAACAGAAAAGAAGGAATGAAATGAAGAATAGTTACCAAAGACAGATAGAAAGCAAAGGCACGAACGCAAAGAAAGTCAATAACAGTATATACTAATAACTGTTTTGATCAGATAACCTATTCAAAAAAAAAATATATAAACATGATCGAAAGGCACAACACAAAATATCAAAGTATATCTATACTAATACCATCAAAAAATAATTTATAACTAAACAAAAGCTAATAAGTAATTTAACTAAGTTATAAGAGTTATACAAAACTAACATAAATAAATTATAGGCATCGAACAAACAAGTAATAGCATTACTATAACTAATACGACCAACGCACAATCAAGCGCTAAAAATAAAAAATACATCATAATAAAAAACAACTTTTTACAAGAACTAATCAAACTACATATCAATGATATCACGAAGTCAAATGCTGGGCACACACAACAAAAAATTACAATGCCAAAAAAAAAAAAAAAAAAAAAAATCATTTTTTTCAACAGTACCGTACAAACATATTTTTTTTTCTCGATAAGTTACATAAAAACAGTATTTAATTTTTAAGTAATTCAATAATACTTTAAGTAAAGCCTAATAATGAAATCAATATTTTAACAAAATGAGTGAAATATAAAACAAAAATCCTATCTCGAAGGAACCTTTAAATCAACACATGTAAATTTAATTTATCCTTTAAGTTCTTTCTGCTGACAATTACGTTCAGCTCCGTACAATGCTATTTAGGTATAACTCTATCTCTTACTCAAATCGATAAGATATACATTATAAATAAATCTACACTTTGTTGTTACTATGAAATATAAAAAAGGTTCTATAAAAATATCTACAAAAAATAAGTTTTTTTTTTTTTAAAAATCTGCTAAGAAAATAATCTACATGTCTGACTGGCAAGAAAATCAAGTTCTGGAAAAATCGAAGTTTCACAAAAAGTTAACAAATCCAAATACAAGATCATGTATGATACATGCAAGCTATTTTCCAAAATTACATTTCACAACATACCAGATAATACACATCTTCTCTGTATGTTCTATATATTAATTAATCATGACATCAAAACATGAGAAAAATATAAATTAAGTGAATAACGAACACTCAGGATTATCTAAAAGTAACCACTACATCAACACAATAAATGAGTTTGTGCAATCTCATCATGTACAAAACTATCCTAAACAACACAGTTGCAAAAATTCTAAGTTGAACAGAGTAGTATAAAGGATAATAATTACATACTACACATTATCAACACAATAATATATAAATAGCATAAAAATGTATTAATACATCATCAAAATACAGACATATAAATAACAATAAAAAATTATGGCAATCAAATGATGCATAGAAATAATCATTACAACAAAATTATATGTTATTTCAAAACAACAACATGTCATGTACTAATATAGAATACAAAAATATTTACTATCTTCACATAAAAAAAAAAAAAAAAATCAGACGCGAAGTCTCCCACTCTCTTGTAAACATGCTTGACCTTCAGAAAGCAACCCCTCAGATTTAGTTTGACGCTGACAGGTTTCGGTTGACTACTCGAGCGGAAAGTTGACTCACATTTCTGACCGTCAATATGTCACAGAAGCCTTGACCCTTATCGCAACGTAGCTTCTGTCAACAAATACAAATGAAAATTTCCATTTTACTCAATAGTGAAATTTAATGAAAAAAAACGTAGAAATCACGTTTACAATTACCCAGTACCGGCTTGTGTAAAAACCCGGTCTCTTCACGATGTCACTAGCTCTCTCTATCACATGTAGATATCATAGAATTCTTGGGGACAGCATGACCGACCTTGAATGTCGCCGCTGCCTTACGCTGAAACAAAGTCTCACATTCACAACAACAAGTAGAGCAGGCAATAGTATTCAAGCATCCACTGTTATTTTTACTCTGTTTACTTTGATTATAAATGACTCTGGGCTCATGTTGAACAAAATTAGCACAATTGCGCTTATTATTTGATCTATGATCAAAATACTTATTATTACCGTTGCCTTGTTTACAAATAATCACTTTAGTCTTTTGTTGAGGAACATTATTCTGGTGATGTAAAGCAACATTTGAAAAGCTATAATCTTTATCATACTTTCCAACATTCTTACAATCAAAATTTTGAGATTTGTTAAATTGTCTACAGTATCTACGAGAGAGAAAATTATTATTTTCTGATCTCCCTTGGTACTGTTTAATCTTGGGGTTATCTCTCTTACTAGAAGTGTTTTTCTTTTCCCTTATGGGAATATATTTACCAATAGTTTCAAACTGACTGTGCTGAGTTTGATAACTGCCAGAAACAATAGTATCTCTATTGTTCCGCATATGGGTTTCATCTTTGGAACAAGTAGTAATAGTCTCAACACCCGCTATTAATTTCTGAGTATTTCCAGTAGTAGACAAATATTTGCTCTTATGAGTCTTGACCTGAAATATATCACCTTTCTTTTCCTGACCAACGGAACTGCCTGTTACACTAGAATCTTTGTTGGTCTGACGCCAAGAATTATCACTGGAACTATCAGTAATATTAGAACTTTTAAAGTTGTATTTACCACGATAAGATCTGTCTTTACCATGAATGACATCTCTCTGAGCAAAAAGTATATGGGGCTGACTTTTCGCAACTTTCTGTCTATCATTGTGAACATTGACAGAAGAGCACCTTTTGTTTTTCAAAACCATATCTATTAAGCCAAATATTCTTTCCCTTGCTTCCGCAATTTCAATATCTTTAAGTGAAATCGTTTCACTTAACCTTTTATTTAACTCCTTAACAGCCAAAACTTTGTCGCTTTCTTCTGCTAGCAAATTTTCAATTTTAGCGACCTTCTCTTTCTCAGCCGTCAACTCCACTAAAGTCTCTTTCTCGTACTGTTCTTTATTTGCCCTCAACTGAGTCAACTCTATCTGAAGTGTTTCAGTCTGGACATCATCATTGTTTTTCATAATCTCATTACTCTTCTTGGGGGGTACAATATTCATCTCCCCAATTTGATCACCGAGCATCGCATTATCATTCATCACCTCATGAAGCATTTCTATGTAAGTCTTCTCACAGACATTTCTCTCAACCTTCAATTTCTCATACATCTCTTTCTGTTCTTGAAGTTCCCGCGTGAGATTACCTATCTGAGTTTCCAAGTCTTGGACTTTGCTTAAAGCTGAATTTAATGTAGCTTGTGCACTAGAAAGTTCTGAGTTTGATTCGAGTATCTCACTTTTAAGCTTATACACAGTTGCCTGTAGTTCGCTCTCTTTAGCAACACCTTCTAGGAAATTCTCTCTTTGCTGTAGAGCACTTTGTTTGTTTACTTTTGCTTGTTTCTCAATTCTCAATTCCCTTTCCTGCTCATCAGAAGTATGGTTATGGATTATTTTGAACATGCTTTGCACTATATGTCCGTGTTCAAGCTCAATATTCTGTTGCAAAAACACACGAAGGTGCCGTAGCAAATTCACCAAATCCTTAGCCATTATTGAATTACACAGAAGCTTAAAGTTATGTTCAGCAAATAACTCTAGAGATGCCGATACATTAACCAAAAAATCGTCCATGATCCATACTCCAAGTCGTGCACCTCTCAATCCCTTACCATCTCTACCTACCACCAATGCAGACTCCAACATAGGCCTTATATCTGTAGGGCACATATCACGATCCATGGTGATTCACTTACTTAATCAACTATATATAGTAATCACTTATAGTTATGACAAATTACTGTCGCAAAAGGTTTGACAATTACCCTTCCAGCTCACAAAGTTAACTATTTGTCAAGAAATGAGCTTATTCCTCAATTCTGTATCACCAATCCTTTTTATAGCACCTTTATCAAGTCACATCATTATCAGGAAAATCGACATATGTCAACAGCCATTAACACCTATGCATCAAATCTTAATCATATGTCAAATTAGACATAAACAACAATAATAACAAAATGAGCAATTAGGGAGGCCTAGCGACATATATGAAGTGACACAATTTACACAAGACACAATCACTTATCTTGTCAATGATCCCGCTTCTTTTCCGCCACGATACTGGATATCACATAGACTGCTAAAACCTCCACTGCGGGAAAGCACTGCAACTTGATTCGTTTCTCTTCAGGTAATTTCGTCAATATGATATGTGCTTAACAATGCACAAGTTGACAGGAACCATAATACAGCACACACTGCCCCTCTTGACTCTTCTGTAGTCTGAAATGTACACGGCAACTCCGTGTATCATAACATACTGGAACTTGTGATGGTGATAACTGGCACAGGTAACTCGAATATTGCAGAAATCTGTGACAACCCGTACAAATGCTGGTACAAATACTGTCCAAGTCTAATTGAACTTCCTTGACCACTGCAGACGTTGTTGTAGTCTATAGGCACGAAATAGGACGTCAATTGCTACTGGTGTAAAGTTGCATACTACCAAATAAAGCGTGCGTTGTTTCTCAAATGCGCCACCCAGGCAGATAATAACTAGGTCACAGTTCTGAAGTACAGGAGATTCAAGCCACGCCTACATAAGGTCAATTATAACACAGTCAAGTGTTCTACACTCTTGTCACGTGAAAGTCATATGTATTATTTCCAACTTGTAGTGACTGATCCTCTAGATATGTTATGGTCTGGTGGACAAAATTTGCTTCATATTATCCTCTTGCTTGAAGTACATATCACTGTAGAGGTAACAATTTCTTAATCGTATACGCCACCCAGGCACATCTTAAATCATATCCAATGATACAAAACTACGCCACTTAGGCTATCGACGCGAATAGTCGTAGATGTCAGATCCTGTTAACTGAAAACCACCATAAATGTAACAAAAGTGGTTTCAGTCTGAAATGTTATTACGGTTATTACTGGCCATAAATGTACTCGCATTCGCTAGCACAACACGAATCATATAACATAATTTCCCGGGCATTAAATATATATAATACGGCCTGTCCACATCCTGGCCTAAACAGTACTTCAATACTCAATAAAGCCTGCACCACACGGCAGCTATAATAATGTTCATATGGCCTAAACCGTACTTCAATACTCAATAAAGCCTGCATCACACGGCAGCTCTAATAATCTTCATATGGCCTAAACAGTACTCCAATACTCACTAAAGCCTGCATCACACGGCAGCTATAATAATCTTCATATGGCCTAAACAAATCTTCAATACTCAATAAAGCCTGCACCACACGGCAGCTATAATAATCTTCATATGGCCTAAACAGTACTTCATTACTCCATAAAGCCTGCAACACACGGCAGCTATAATAATCTTCATATGGCCTAAACAGTACTTCATTACTCCATAAAGCCTGCAACACACGGCAGCTATAATAATCTTCATATGGCCTAAACAGTACTGCATTACTCAATAAAGCCTGCAACACACGGCAGCTATAATAATCTTCATATGGCCTAAACAGTCTTCACTGCAGTTTATCAAATAGGCTGTACACACAGCGAAATATATAAGTCGACATTTTCTCAAATCCTACGTAGGCATACATTATCCAAAAAAACACTGGGACTCGACCTACACGGTCCACGCCCAAAACACAACTCCCCAAATCACACACTAGTCCCACCAAAAAACCCGTCACGAGATTCGGTTGTCTTGAACACCGTTCTCGATAACACATGCAGACTAGCGAGCTATTCACATAACTCAAAACAGTACAGAATAAATACATTAAACAGCGTTCACACGCTTATCTGTACTCTGTCACCCGAAAAATAGGAAAAGATAATTCTATCCTAAAGTCAGACAAGTATCCGCTTAATCAAGCGTTGCAACTCGAAATTTAATATGTTCAAAACACCATTCTAAAGATTACTTCCCCTTCCATAAATTCCACTTGCAACAACACCCTTACTCTCTTCAGAGAAGGGGGTATTACTGATAAGACCAGACTCTTATCTGGCACTATCCTGGTATCAGCTGATACACCTTTATTTCCAGGATATCTTATTCTTTAATAACATCTAAACCTCTCGCGACAGTCCTCTTGCTTGCTCCAAGTGCAGTTCATGGTTGGTGATGGTATTCGACCAAAAGATTCGGATAATTCTTTTTAGGCATGTTGCGTGAAAAGAGGACAGTTTCGACATTTCCTTCTCTGTAACTCTCCAGCATTCCGCACCACAAAGAAACACAGAAAGCACACAGCTCTGATATAATCTTAATTTTGTACTTGTGCTGTACTGAGATGACATCCAGATGTTGTTTAGACTAAAAAAGGCTGTTCTTGCTTTGTTCATTCTGTTGTTGATATCTTTGCTTGCTCCGCCGTCTGGTGTTACTATGCATCCTAGGTATGTGAAGGTGTCTGTCTGTACCAGTTGCTGATTCCTTACTTATATGGGCTCAGGGTTGCTCACATTGAGCGTCATGACCTCTGTCTTCTTTAGATTGATGTTCAAGCCCACCTGCTGGTTATACTTATTAAGTCTATCCGTTTTTTCCTGGATGTGTTTATGTGAATGTGCTAGTAGTGCAATGTCATCTGCATATTCTAGATCTTCCAGTGTAGAAAATGTAGTCCATCTTATTCCTCTTGGACTGCCCTCTGTTGTCTGGCGCATCACCCAGTCTATGGCTGTTAAAAAGTGAGTGGTTGATAAGGGGCATCCCTGTCGTACTCCTGTCTTCACCTCAAAGGTTAGGTTGCTCTGCCCATAGCTGCACGTAAAGTTGGCATAGAGGCTTTTTATGATTGACACTATGCAGCTTGGAATTCCATAAACTCTCAGTATTTTCCATAAACTGCCCCAGTGTAAACTGTAAATAACTTACTTACTTACTTACTTAGTCGTTCCCCTTCTACCGTGAGGTGTAGAGGTTTGGAAGAGAGAGCGCCAGACCATTCTATCAGCTGTCTTCTTCCTGGCCTGGTTCCATTCTAGTCCTCGGTCCTTCAAAGATTGTCTAATGTTGTCCTCCCAGCGAACTCTGGGTCGTCCTGGAGGTCTGGATCCCTGGCTCTTTGTCTCCCATGCCCGTCGTGGCAGCCGATCCTCTCCCATTCTGCAGACATGGCCAAACCATCTTAGTTGGGACTGTTCTATTTGGGTCTGCAGCGGATGGGATTTCAGGCCTTGACGTATCGTCTGGTTGCGGACCATGTCAACTGTAAATAAATATTAGACAAATATAGGCACTCGTAAAAAATAAAGAAGTAGAAAATAAAGTAGTAGTACATTCCCTTCCTTATGTGTTATGTGTTATATATACTATGTGTACTGACAAAAGCCTTTTCAAAATCAACGAAATTAATGTACAACTGTCTTTGCCATTCTGAGCACTGCTCTATAATGTTCCTGAGGGTAAATATATGATCTACACATCTTCTGTTCTTTCTAAATCCTGCTTGTTCTTTCCTCAGTTTGTGGTCTACGGCTTTTGAAATTATCTGTACAATTGTCCTGCCTAGTATTTTGCTGGGAACTGAGAGAAGAGTTATTCCTCTCCAATTATTGCAGTCTGTAAGATCTCCCTTCTTGGGCAATTTGACAATTATTCCTTTGTTCCACTCCGTTGGTGTTGTCCCTGTTTTCCAGACTTGTGCGAATAGTGGTTCTCATAGTTCTGCTGCTAGCTCAGGGTATGTCTTAAATAGCTTATCATGGCCAGGAGCTTTTCCGTTCTTTAACCCTTTGATTGCTGTGATGATTTCTTCTTTTCGTGGAATGTCTGTATTAACATCTAGATCATTTTCAGCCTCAGGAACATTCAATTGTGTCTCTGGTGGTTCCTTGTTCAGAGTTTCTCTGAAATTCTCTTGTTTCCTGTCCCTCTGCTGTGGTGATGAGATTTCCTTGCTTATTTCTTACTAATGTAATATTGTTTGCACCTCGTTTTCCGCTGATGATTTTAGTTATTTTGTATACTGTACTTTGTTCATTTCTCAGTGCTGCCTCTTCTGCCTGTCTTGCAAGATCGTCTAGGAAATTCCTTTTGTTGACTCGGGTTTGACGTTTAACTTACTTGTCCAGCTGACTGTACTGTTCGCTATATAGTTGCTTTAACCTGGGAGACTTCGCTTCTGATTTCTTTCTTTTCATTTCCTTTCTCATCGTTATGGTGTTCAATGTTTCTGGTGTTATCCAGTCTTGCTTCTTCCTTTCCTGGAATCCCAAGCATGATTTGCTGCTTTCCTTAAATATTGTTGAAATGATGTTGAATTTCTGGTCTATATCATCAGTCAATATCTTTTCCTGACATTTGGCAAATTGATATCGCTTCTTTATATCAGCCGCAAAAGCTTTGCTGGTAAGAGGGTCCTTCAGTTTGCTGATGTCAAACCTGTTCTGTGTAGTTACAGTTGGTCCAGCCCTTTTTAGTTTCACTTTCAGTTTTGCTACTACTAAATGGTGATCACTTCCCACATCCGCACCTCTTCTTACCTTCACATCTTGTAATGCATGTCTCCATCTACCGTTAATCATAATAGGTGTGGCGAGAGGTTTTATTTGGCTGTAGGATCAGTATAGTACTGAAAATTACAGAAATAGAATTTCTGCAGAAAATGGTGAAGTCCCAGTGTCTGAGAGAACTACTGGTATCACAAATTAGTTACGGCTGTGAATGATCTGATCTCGAAACAATAGTATAGAGGAGACCGACATAAAGCTCCACCTCTGCTGTGTAACTAATTGTGATATTAAACAAAGCAAGGAAACAGATTTTTACTTAACAATGATAAAATTGACAAGTCGTTCAAAATACAATTTCCTTATATTTTATTTAGTATATATACACTATCTACTCTTGTGCTGAAAGGTGAATGTTGCAAAAAAATGGAATGAAATGAATTGGTAAGTTTACATATGATATACAAATATTTATATTTATAAATATTACAACACGTTTTCCAATTATAGGAACAAAAATTATATCAGCTGTGCTGTTAATTAAGGATATAACGTTTATCAGCTATGCTGTTATTTACGTATAATTTATCCACTATGATCTTATTATTGTCTCTTGCTACGCTAATTCACGTTTTCTTCATTGACAGTTCTATGCTCACAATGCCGACAGAAATGGTACTAATGTGTACTCATCTCTCTTAAATCTGTTCTTCTTTGTTTGGTTCACACCACCGGCAGAGTATCGTTCCTTTAGCCCACCCAAGACTGAGGGGGACCAAAGATGTAGAGTCTGGTCAACCTCTATGCTCCTGCGGAGTTCCAGGCAGCGGGATTGACTCGAACATACGACCTCAGGTTTTTAGGACACAATTAAACCTGTAACAAAGCAAAAATAGGGGCTAATTTCTGTCCTCAAGCCCACCTATTTCTAGTGTGAGTGAAATGAGCGTGTCTCCGATGTATGCATGTGGGATGAATGACAACATGGCTCAGTATGATTTAGCAATAGCGAGACAAGACAGGTTGTAACCGGAATGATGATCACATTAGTAGCTTAGTAATTATCCTTTAAATAATTTCAGTACGCAAGTTATTGATGACGTAATTTTCACATAGCCTCTTATCGACATTTTAAAATAAAGACTTCTAGACAGTTACAGGAAATGATACGAGACCTGAAAACCTCTAAACAGATATAATAATACCCTCGAATAAAAGCTTATACCATTCGCTATCATAGAAACTTGTGTAGAAACTTGTGACGTAAATATGACATCGACAAAACTAGTGGAATATCCGTATTGACAAAAATCAAAGCAACCTTCCCCCAAACAGTCTTTGGAACCAGTTTGTATATATTGACGCCCAAAACCCTTAGCAAAAGAGAGCCAAACAAGAGTCAAAAGAAGAGTCAAAGAAGAGTAAAAGCCAGGAGCCAAAGCCAGGTCATTCTGGATAGTCCAAGAGCCTTAGGTTCCTAGCAGATTTGCTGACCGCCACTTTATATTGGCAAGAGAAAAAATGGCTAACCTGACCCCTAGCCCTATGACAACAAATACTTCAGGTTGGTAAAAGGTCTCGACTTAGACTTACGCATAGTAGACAGGATGAAATAGATATACATAAGCTCATCAAATGCCCTAATGGATTTTATGAGATGATTTCGTATGAGGAAACGAATGTTACTGAATTGAGAATAGGATCATCTTGTAATTTACCGCCATACATCTGAAAGAAGCTATAATAAACTTTTCATATACAACGTCGGACTTTGCTTAAACTGCTGTTGGAAGTGGTTGAGTTTGACTTGTACATTGTTTAGGAACTCTATAAGGAAAAAAAATGGACCGTACTGCCTTTTATATTACATTGTGATTACTTCCAACTATCAAAATCTGAATACGAACCTGGATCCCGTACCCTTTGATCAAGTTAAACAATACCTCTGGAGGATCATCCAGTTAACTCAAACTTGACACAGCAACCTATAAATATATTGATACCGCCAACTTAAATATATTTATGCTGTGAACTCGAACTTGTCAATTATAGGTTATGTAACTAAAAAGATAGAATACCGTCGGAATGCTTCCTTTGCTGTCCTTTAATTCCTTCAACGGAGAATAGCTCCTTAATTAACTGGTCACAATTAATACATTGGCACAATACCTGCTTCTTAGTTGGTGTGCCAATGTAACACGCATTCTCGCTATAACATATATACCTATCGAGCTATTCTGACCTGCTTTAATAATTTTCCGACGGATTATTCATTTATATAGAAGAATGTTAAATTAAATGAAATAGAACCCCAAACCAGTTTTACCCCTAAAATACTACCTATGTGAATACGGGCACATAGAATAATTTATTATGGTGCCTTAGGACCAGGATTTTGAATTGGAAGAAAAGGCAAGAAAAGAAACAACAACAAGAATCATTTTTTCTCACATAAATCAGAACATGGAGAATTATGCAGATGAAATACTGAGACAACAAAATCAACAGGCTATGCAAATGCAACAAGCACAAATGGCTCCACAACAAGTACCGCTTCCGCCAGAGCAAGGAGATATAAATTTGATGGTGTTACAAAACATGACTGACACGTTACAACATGTAGATCAACATGCTAAATTTAGAACCATTAAAAACTTCATAACTCCATTTAGTGGTGACCCCATGAAATTTAGACAATGGATGGTGGATATGGATAAGTTTGCTTACCTTATTGACGCCACAACAGATTTAGAAAAAAAGAAAATAGTGTTTTTATCATCGGAAGGATTGATAACTGATTTTGTGAGAAGAAGAGCGAAGGCCTACCCAAGTGAAACCTTTGAGGAATTGAAAAGAGTGCTAGTGTCACGATATTCTAACATAACGGACGCCGAGCACGCTTGGACACTTTTGAGAATGATAAGGCAAGAGAAAATGGAATCGGTGCAGATGTATGGCGACCGACTCTTAAACTTAGCTGAAGATGCTTTCGTGGGAGGTAGCATACCAACAACCGAGCTCGAGAAACACTTAGTGGGAATTTTTGTCGATGGCCTCTATTCAGATTCTCTGAAAATGCACATGTTAAGAAAAGATCCTCAGTCAATTACACTGGCCATCCAGATAGCAGTTAATGAGGAAAATGTCAAAAAAAGATTTCAGCAGAGGATTGGAAGATTGCCATTGCTAAACCATGAATGCCAGCATCCTCAACCTGAACCATTCTACCAACGTACGCAAAATGAACCGCTATTTCAGCATCAACAAAATGAACCATCGCCTCATCAACCTATGGAAGTAGACCATGCTAGACCTCGTTGGAATCGAAATCAAGAATATCACAGAAGATCAAATAACACACACAGAGAACTAAGACACTCCTTACCACAACCAAATGAAAGAGAGCATAAGATACACCATATAGAACCCTTGATGCAACCACCAACCTGCTACAACTGTGGATCCGTGGGTCATGGTTCAATGACATGTAGAAAACCCCAGTACCAATCTATGAGTTCGAGAAACCACTACCTACCCCAAAACAATTACAACGGTGAATATCAACGCCAAGTCCACTATCCAGAAAACTACCCAAGAAGACCCCAACAAAATAGAAACAACTTTTCCCAAGCAACAAGAAGGTCGGGAAACGGGACGGCTCCACATTAGCAGAGATCAGATGTGACGGCCGAAAAAAGAGATCTCTAAATGAAAAAATGAAAGACAGAAACGAACAAGCAAATCTCAACATTTGTCCAGACCCCAGTTCATGTATAATAGAAATAGGAAAACAACAATTTAGAGCGTTAATAGACACAGGAGCAACTGTAAGTCTTATCCGGGAGAAGCTGTATTATCAAATTCAACACATGGCAAATTTTTCCAGAAGAACAGTACAAATGAAATCAGTAACAGGTCAAGCACTAAAAGCAGTGGGAACGGCTTATTTGACATTTAAAATGGGAAGAGAAATTCTACGCCATAACTTCATTATAACGAGAGGATTATCAAGAAACTTCATAATAGGAAGAGACTTCCTCATCAAAAATAATGTGAGGATATACTTTGATTTAAAACAACTAAAAGTGAACAATACATATGTACCATTTCAGGACGATATCCATATCGCGACCCTGGTTCGATCTGCGGCACCGGTTACTCTGAAACCGAATTCAGTAACTCTAACCAGAGCTAAAATAAAAAGATCTCCATACTTTGACATAGGACAGGCTGTATACATATCACAAATTGAAAATGAAAGAAATAGAGGAGATCCACACATAGAAGTACAAGATGGCATCGTGGAAATAAATATACGAAGAGATTTTCCAATAATGGTACTAAATACGTCAGGTACAACCACCACTATTCCCAGAGGTACAGTAATAGCAAAGATCCAGACGGAAAGGAAAGACCAAACTATTCAAGGCCAAGAGCGTCTATCCAAAATCCCAGATAAACAAATTAAGATCTTCATCCCATCCCCATCCTTACAAAACTCTAGATCCTATAGAGTCAACAAGAAGAAACATTCCAAATACAAGAGAGTCGAAAGAAAAAATGTCTCTGGACCGAAGGAGCACAAATAACAGAAAGAAATATGTAAAACCTGACTCGCTATTCGCTGACGATTTGGATAGAGAAATCATACAAGGAAGGTATGAAAGAAAAAATAAGTACCATACTTCATGGAACAGAGAGAATATTGTGGGAACAGTTACATCTTATGCATACCCAAGAAACCGGACATATTCAAGGAATCGCCAGTTCTATGATAAATTGCCAAGAGACTCGAAGAGTAGGTACCCCGACGAACAGACACAAAAAAGAGAATACCGCTTTTGTCCACCAGAAAGGATAATGACGAAAAAATTTCATTCAGATAGAACGAAAGAATTGCTAGCAACATTACAGACAACAGATGAACTAAAACCCAGACTTGAAAAATTCATAACGAAACATCAAGATGTATTTGCGTTATCTGACATAGAGTTAGAAAGGACTACGACCGTTACCATGGAAATAGAAACTACAACTGAAGAACCCATAACCCTAAAACCGTACCACACCCCACTAAAGAATCGAGGGATAGTGGAGAAAGCCATTGGCGACATGCTAGCAGCTGGGATAATTGAACGATCCAGATCATCATGGTCTTCACCCATTGTGATAGTAACAAAGAAAGACGGTAGCTCTCGCTTTTGCTGTGACTACAGAGCGTTAAATAAAATCACCAAAACGATATCCTACCCTCTACCTAGAATTGATGATATTTTGGCCACCTTGGGTAACTCAGACTGGTATACCTCACTAGATGCACGCTCCGGATTCTGGACAATACCATTGTCTGAAGATGCAAAGAAGAAATCTACTTTCTGTACACACATGGGATCATATAGTTGGAATGTATTACCTTTTGGACTGAAAAATAGCCCGGCTACTTACGTAAGTTTAATGGATGAAGTGTTGCAAGGACTGAACTCATTTGCATCAGCATATATAGATGATGTCTTGATCCACACAAAGGGAACAATGGAAGAACACCTGAAACATGTCGAGACTGTTTTCGACAGAATGAGATTGCACAAAGTAAAGCTGAAACTCAGCAAATGCCGTTTCCTACAGAAGGAAATAAAATATTTGGGCTTTATTGTCAACTCCAACGGAATCAGACCGGACAGTGAAAAGATTGAAGCTATCCAAAAAGATCCCTCCACCTACCACAGTACGTCAATTAAGAGGATTCTTTGGGTGTTGTGCGTATTATCGAAAGCACATTATCAATTTTTCTAAAGTGGCTGAACCATTACTGAAACTAACCAGGAAGTATGCCGAATTCCGCTGGACTGAAGATTGCCAAAAAGCATTTGAGTACCTGAAGACAGCCTTAACCACCGTACCTTTTCTAGCCCATCCAGACTTGAACAAGCCCATGATTATATACACGGACGCATCAAACACAGCAGTAGGCGCGTGCCTTGTACAAGACAGATCACCAGACGAACCGCAAGTGATAAAAAATGTTCCAAACGAAAAACCGATAGCCTTCCTTTCCCACACATTAAGCCGAACACAGAGGAGATGGACTACGACAGAGAAGGAAGCCTATGCAATCCATTACGCCCTCCAGAAATTCGATTTTTATATCCGTGGAACCCAGGTTATCATCAGAACAGATCACCAACCAATTGTAAGCTGGCTAACTAAGACTGCAGAGCAACCCAAGAAACTCCAGACCTGGGCGATAAATCTCCAAAGTTACAATACAACCATTGAGTATATTCCTGGAAAATTGAATACGTGTGCTGATCTTTTGTCCCGAATTCCATATTCTGACACCAATGAACCAGACTCCCCACTCCTTGAATCTACATCGGACATCGACGATAACACAAAGGAAATTCATGCCATAGACTCTAAAAACTCAAGACAAAACGATGAAGAGGTGACAACACAAGAACCTGAACTACAACATGGAACCACATTTGATTTACCATCAGACAACCAAGGAACAGAAACGTTTGAACAGAATATCGACTTTAAGAAAGAACAATTGAAAGATGAAACATTAGTTAAGATCATTACACAGGTTCGTACAAATCCAAAAGAGAAGAAAGACTACATCATCCTTTCGGAAGATAATATCTTGTATCATATTGGCTCTAGAGACAATGGTACTCTACAAAAATGTATACCCAAATCGCTAGTTCCAAAAGTATTACAACAGTTTCATGACGAAAACGGGCATTTTGGAAGAGACAAGACTCTAGATGTGATCCTAAAACGTTATTACTACTGGCCCACGATGATTAAAGATATCATAGAGTATGTTGGGACATGTAGGGTTTGCAAGCTAAGAAATATGAGAACTATTCGAGCCCCTATCCAAGAAATGTCTTATCCGCACTACCCAATGGAAGTTATTAGCTTGGATTTATCTGGACCTTACCCCACAACTTTAGGAGGACACAGATACATTTTACACATCGTAGACCAATACACGGTATGGCCAGAATGTTTCCCCTTAGAAAATGCCACATCAACCCTCATCACTGATGTTTTCCTACAACAATTTTTACCACGACATGGATGTCCCAAGCGTGTAATCACTGATAACGGGAAACAATTCGTAGGAGAGCCCTTTGCTTCAACTCTCAAAAGGTTAAATATCAAACATACTACGACTGCATACTACCATCCGCAGTCAAATGGGAGAAATGAGCGAATGCATGCCACCATGCACGATATAATAGCCAAGTTTATTGCCGGACAGGGTCAATACTGGGACCTATATATCAATCAAGCTTTAGAAGCAATTCGAATTAATATCAATGATACTACTGGATTTTCACCGTTCTACCTGCTTTACGGAAGAGAACCAACTTTTCCACTAGATAATCTTTTGGCGCCACAGAGAAAATATTTTGGCGAATGTCCTATCCAAATTACGCTCCAACAGAAGCATAGAGCTCATGTAATAGCCCATCGGAAAGTAAGAAAAGCCTTCGAAAAAAATGCACGAATTAAGAACAAAACAGCAAAACTCCAAGAGTTTAAGCCTGGAGATTTGGTTTATTTTCGGAAACATGTGCGAACGAACAAATTTGATAACCATTGGATTCCTGGTTTTAAAGTGTTGGAACGAAAATCGACAACCAATTACATCCTGTGGAATGAAGAAAGAGAGACAACAACGAAAGCTCATGTGTCCCAGATGCGTCTTGACGACCACAGACCACTCACTGTCACGAAAAAACAAGCTGATAGACCCACGAGATTGTCTACCCTAGCGCAACCTCCCTCATCTTCCACTGATGATGAATTACCCAAATCAGATTCCTCCTCCCATGACTCCGATATCCCTTCACAAAATTTGGATACGTTCGTCAAACGTATTAGAGATAACAGAGATTCATCTTCTAGTGAAAACAATATCCCTCTGCAGGAGCTAAGACAACGCCTTATTCAACGTCAAGAGAGAGGTCATGCGTCTTCCAGTAAAGAGAATATACCTTTGCGAGAATTACGACAACGTCCTATACAACAGAAAGAGAGCTTTCCAGACGTTACAAAATTTCGCAATCCTGAACCCACCGATCGACATGATTATCAATCATCTCAAATGGCTCCATTGTATGATGAAGAAACACCAGATGATCTTTACCCAGACACAGATTCGATGACCAGTGCATCTAACTCTACTTTGTGCGGTATGGACGAATCAAGAAGGACACCTGATAAACGGAAATACGAGCCTTCCTCTTCAGATTCCACCCCTCTAGCCAAACTACCGAGATTGCCGCAAGAGCACATTTTTATTAAACCTACAAAGCAAAGACGTCGTACAAATCCCCAACGCTTCTCACACGATGTCGACATGGTTAACGACGATACTTCACTCCCTACCCCTACGGTTAATAATTTACCAAATGTTTCACCTCGCATGGATAAATGCATGCTTTTGTCCCAAATGATGTCGTTATTAGCTAACAAGCTGTGACTGGAATTTCGAGGAAATGTTTCCACACTTCCTGCTCGTTGGACTTTACATAAACCTTTGCGTTGCTACGGAAACCTTATTACTTCGTGATTCAACTATATACGAGTTTGCAAAGGAAGTATCTGACTCTTCGTCGTCAAGAACAATCAAAATCACGATTTGTATAAAATGACATTTCTGAATTGATGAAGCCAAATTCGGTAGTACCTCTATTGACTTACCACAAATCCCTCGTCTGGATTTATATCAAGTGAGGATGTCCATTAGCGACCTTCACGTCTTCTCTTTACTCCACCAGACGCCAGAGAGCAAACCGCCCGTTCATTGGGATGCCCTAGCGTTTCTATTCCGGACTACAACCGAGTTTTCTATGCTAGATTCTCAGTACAAACACTATCGAGTCACCAACAGATTATATGACACGTTGTGAATAAGTCGTACCGGTTTTAATAGTACTTATTCCGCGGTACAAAATACATGTAAACAGATCAAACCCATAGTGTCTTGAACATTAGTATTCACACCTTAACGACTATACGTGACTTTACAGCGGGGTTGGATCGCTATTATCACATGACACGATTGAATAGCTTATATGATTGGACATTTTCAAATTTTCCGTTTATAGTTCAAGATATTTTTTTTTACCAGTGTTATAGTTTTTCAATTCTTCAATTGCATTTGATCCTCCCAGCATCAGATGACACACATTAAGGATTTTCGCCGCATTTGTGTTGAGTACCCTCATTTCCCCACATACGCGTTTCGATGATTAGTAATTTTGTTTGTTAAAATTTAAATTGTTGCGGACAATTTTGATGTTTGGATGTCTTCATATAGATTGATCGGTATGCATACATTCACCTTATATCGACCGTGCGTTTTCATGATATCCCCTATGTTCCCTCTTATGTACTATAAAGATGTATACCATTGTTTTACTAGATTTGCAAGTTTGTTGGGTTATTAGTTGATAGAACTAGGAAAGTGTCTCTCTTTGAGATACATTTCTGTAGCATGGGGACGTATATGTAACCGGAATGATGATCACATTAGTAGCTTAGTAATTATCCTTTAAATAATTTCAGTACGCAAGTTATTGATGACGTAATTTTCACATAGCCTCTTATCGACATTTTAAAATAAAGACTTCTAGACAGTTACAGGAAATGATACGAGACCTGAAAAACTCTAAACAGATATAATAATACCCTCGAATAAAAGCTTATACCATTCGCTATCATAGAAACTTGTATAGAAAACTTTTGACGTAAATATGACATCGACAAAACTAGTGTAATATCCGTATTGACAAAAATCAAAGCAACCTTCCCCCAAACAGTCTTTGGAACCAGTTTGTATATATATTGACGCCCAAAACCCTTAGCAAAAGAGAGCCAAACAAGAGTCAAAAGAAGAGTCAAAGAAGAGTAAAAGCCAGGAGCCAAAGCCAGGTCATTCTGGATAGTCCAAGAGCCTTAGGTTCCTAGCAGATTTGCTGACCGCCACTTTATATTGGCAAGAGAAAAAAATGGCTAACCTGACCCCTAGCCCTATGACAACATATACTTCAGGTTGGTAAAAGGTCTCGACTTAGACTTACGCATAGTAGACAGGATGAAATAGATATACATAAGCTCATCAAATGCCCTAATGGATTTTATGAGATGATTTCGTATGAGGAAACGAATGTTACTGAATTGAGAATAGGATCATCTTGTAATTTACCGCCATACATCTGAAAGAAGCTATAATAAACTTTTCATATACAACGTCGGACTTTGCTTAAACTGCTGTTGGAAGTTGTTGAGTTTGACTTGTACATTGTTTAGGAACTCTATAAGGAAAAAAAATGGACCGTACTGCCTTTTATATTACATTGTGATTACTTCCAACTATCAAAATCTGAATACGAACCTGGATCCCGTACCCTTTGATCAAGTTAAACAATACCTCTGGAGGATCATCCAGTTAACTCAAACTTGACACAGCAACCTATAAATATATTGATACCGCCAACTTAAATATATTTATGCTGTGAACTCGAACTTGTCAATTATAGGTTATGTAACTAAAAAGATAGAATACCGTCGGAATGCTTCCTTTGCTGTCCTTTAATTCCTTCAACGGAGAATAGCTCCTTAATTAACTGGTCACAATTAATACATTGGCACAATACCTGCTTCTTAGTTGGTGTGCCAATGTAACACGCATTCTCGCTATAACATATATACCTATCGAGCTATTCTGACCTGCTTTAATAATTTTCCGACGGATTATTCATTTATATAGAAGAATGTTAAATTAAATGAAATAGAACCCCAAACCAGTTTTACCCCTAAAATACTACCTATGTGAATACGGGCACAAGGTGTCTACTTGCAAAACATTCTTTCTGATAAACTAATACATGGATACATTCAATAATATAGATTCAATACATGAATACATTTTATACATGAATACATCCCATAATATAAATCAATACATGAATAAATCCAATAATATGTACATCTAGGTGTGATACAACAATGTCCTTCCCCTATACTATATCACGCCCTCTCTGACAATAGCTGGTAACATATATCCTAACAATATTGTTATGTTCTTATGATAGGAGTATATGAGACGAGGACTGGTTGGTGATATATCAGGTTGGAGTTATAGGAGACAATAGATTGGAGTTAGATGCGACAATAGAATGAGTCCTGACAAGGACTGTTTTGGTTATATTGGAGTTGGTCTTATCTGAGACAATAGACTGAAGTTATAGACTGACAATAGATTGAAGTATAGGAGACAATAGGTTGAAGTATGAGTCCTATTAGTCTTCGTCTATTCAATCATAATAGGAAATACAATCATTATACTTAATTCCCCCCAAGATACAATCAGTAACCTGATAGGTAGTATAAATGACACACAACAAATACCAACGGTTATCGTAAAAAATATTTACCCTCCTAAGATTTTTAAACTGGCCAGGTTTTGACGCGACTTAGTGAAGTAGGTTGCAGGTCGATGCCCTCAGGTAAGTTACCATAAATCAAGGTGACAGCTTCTCCCTCTTCAGTCTGTATCTCTGGCGTCAAGTTCGGGGTTGCGTGGTTAGCATAAAATCCGCCCGATTATATAGTCAAGTAACTACTTGAGGAAAGCTTTCGGTTGGTTCCTGGCGGAGCAAGTTGATTGGTTTCCTCCGGTTTTGTACCTGGTCTCATACAGCCTAATTTTATTCAGTTTTCATCGGCCATCTTGCGTGAACAAGATGGCCGTTAATTTATTCTGTCTCAGAGACTGGTGAACGTTGATCGTTGATTGGTTGAAGCAAATCTGTATCTCGACATAGTGATTAACAAAGTAGTGGGTTACACTTCGTTTCACGACATAGCCCCCTCCTTTCCTAGCTGTGACTTGTCATAGCTGACGTGTAAACCCCTGCTGTGGTTAATCCTTTTGCGTCTGTCCTTCCAGAGTACTAGGGTGTCGACTTAAAAAATCAGCTCCTACATTGTCTCTTCCCTGAATGTAATTCACGGTAAAGGAATAAGGCGCCAGAAGCAGACTCCACCTTAACAATCTCGAATTTAGCTTTTTAGATGCAGCCAAGAATGTTAAAGGCTGGTGATCGCTTTGGACAATGAAGTGTGTCCCATACAGATAAGGTGAAAATTTGTTGATGGACCAAATTAGAGCTAAACATTCCTTCTCTATGGTCGAGTAGTTCAACTCAGCTGCATTCAGCTTCCTACTGGCGTAGGCGACTGGTAAAAGTTCCTCCGGCTGGGCTTTTGATTTCTGCAAGAGAGTTGCACCTATCCCTATACTGCTAGCGTCCGTCCTTAATACAAATTCCTGTGTGATATCGGGTAGTGTAAGGATTGGTTTGCTGGTGAGTTTTGCTTTTAGCTCTGTGTAAGCTTTTTCACAATCAGCATTCCATTTGATTTTGTCAGGCTGTCCTTTCTTCGTTAAGTTGGTTAATGGTGCACACAGAGAGTTAAAATGGGGTATGTACTTCTGATAGAACCCACATAAAGACACGAATGATCTCACATCTTTCTTCGTTTGAGGTCTGGGTGCCTTCTTTAGCTTCTCTATATTCTTTGGGTCAGGAGACATATGACCTGTAGAAATAGTGTGACCTAAGAATTCCAACTCCTTACAACCGATATAGCACTTGGTTGGACGTGCAGTCAATCCAGTTTCTCTCAGTCTGTCGAACAACATGGAGAGCGCTACTATATGCTCTTCAAATGTGTTTGTAGCAACAAGAATGTCATCCATAAAGTTAGTGATATGGGGATTTTGTAGAGGTTCCAATAATTTCCTCATCATTCTTGAAAAGATACTTGGAGCATTTTTCAGCCCAAAGGGTAGTACATTAAACTCGTAGTGTCCCGTCTGATGTACTGAATGCCAGCATTTTCCTAACTTCTGGTTTCACTGGTATTTGGTAGTATCCCTTGCTTAGATCTACCTTCGATAAATACCTAGCCTTACTCAGTGTAGAGAACAGCTGGTTGGTGTCAGGTAATGGGTCCACCTGAGATTCTGTGATCGCATTAAGCTTCCGGTAGTCAATACATAACCTGTGTTCACCACTCGGTTTTCTCAATAGCACCACACTTGAGCTATAGGGAGAGTCTGACTTCGAGATAATTTTCTCCTTCAACAGATAATCAACTTCCTCCCTTAGTGCTTGGGCTTTCGCATAGGGTATAGGGTATGTTCTCATGCATACTGGGGTAGGGTCGGTAACCTTCATGTCGTACTCTAACAGATTCGTACGACCTGGTTTATCTGTGAGCACATCAGCATGGGTTTCCAACACTTTCTGAACCCTCTTCTTCTGCTCTGGAGTTAAATGTTCACTAATATTTACTTGAACATAATCCTCTGTAGTTGTGAGTGGATACTCCATAGAGTGAAGTGGTTCACCGTGCATTTCTGTTGCAATGGCTAGGGTCATAATATGTGCAACTTCTGATGATTCCTTGTCATAGTATTTTTTAAGAAGATTGACATGATATACCTTCTCCTTTCCTTTCTTGTCAATCTTATAATTGGTCCTGGAAAGTTTCTCCAGTATGACATAGGGTCCCTGCCATCCAATCTGCAATTTATTATTGCTGCTTGGCAACAGTAATAACACCTTTTCACCCACCTCCAGTTCCCTATCCTTTGCTTTTTTGTTGTAGTACGCAGCATGCTTCCTCCTGGCCTGTCTTAAGTTATCATTGGCCAGTTTCCAACCTGCTTTCAATCGAGATGTCAACTCGTTGACGTACTGGTATGCGGAAGTCACTGTTTCCTCTGCCTTTTCATCAGTCCATGTCCGCAGCAATGCTTCCAGTGGACCTTTTATTGGTCTTCCAAACAACAATGTAGCTGGAGCCAATCCAGTTGAGTTGTGGGGTACTTCCCTATATGCAAATAGTGCAGCGGGTAAGTATGTATCCCAAGTATCAGGTTTTTTTCACTCGCCAGCTTTCTAAGGATTGAAATTAGCGTACCATTGAACCGCTCTACTTGACCGTTCCCTTGGGCATGGTAGGGACTACAATGATAGTGCCTGGCTTGAAATATCCTGAATACTTCTTGTGTTAGCTTTCCCTTAAACTGAGACCCATTGTCAGTCAATATCTGATGCGGGAAACCTAATCGGGTAAATATTGTCAACAGGGCCTCTGCCACGTGCTTTGAATCTATAGCTGACATGGCCACTGCTTCTCCCCACATAGAGCAAGTATCAACCAAGGTTAAGATGTAAGCATTTCTCTTCTTGGTCCTAGTGAGGGGTCCAACAATATCTACTGCAACACGTTCAAAAGGGGTTCCCATAATAGGCATTTCTCCCAGTGTTGCTGGTGCAGTCCTATGCTTAGGAGCTACTCTTTGGCATTCTGGACAGGATCTTACATATCTTTTTATGTCCTCTGTAATTCCTGGCCAGAAGTAGTGACAGGCTATCCTTTGTCCAGTGGCCCCTATTCCCATATGTCCACTGAAGGGTATAGCATGTCCTAGCGTCATAACCTTCTCCCTGTAAGATTTTGGCACTACAAGCTGTCCATGCCCTTTAGGTCCTGTTCCAGCTTTTCTGTATAGTAGGCCATTCTTCATATACAAGTCTCCTTTCTCTGGAGGGTTATGTGCTTTAGGCAATTTGCCAAAACAAGGCTTCAGTGTGCTATCTGCTGCCTGAGCCTTTTTCATCTCTTCTGGATGAGTATTGATAGGATTCTCCTCCATTTTCCTGGAGCTTTCCCTGGTCTGGACTGTTGCCATAACTACAGGTTTTATAGGTTCTCCAAGGAAAACATACCTACACCCCAAAATCAAAGGGTAAATAGGGTCGTCCATCACTGCTGCTTTGATTTCTCCTTCCACATAGCGAGATCTTATGTTGATTCGAGCTATGGGTAGTGTCATGGTTCTTGCTCCCTTGATCGGTCCTCTGATTTCCACTGTTTCTGTGGTTATCTGGTCAGGACTCACTAGAGAAGAGCACACAACTGAATCAAAGTCCAATCCTGTGTCATATAAACACAGTACTTGAGTGCCATTCACGGTCACTTCCTCACAGACAGGGGGATGATGGAAGTCCTTCTGACTTACTGCCAGTTCATTCCTTCCCTGATTCCCTGTTGTAAGACATGCAGCATGATGAGGAGGATTCTTCCTTCTGCAGTCCGCAGTATTGTGGTTACTCATTAGACAAGTTTTACACCACTTTCCTTCCTTCCGGTAAGGTGTCTTATCCGATCTTAGAGGGTTTTTGTCCTTTTGGTCAAATCTTTGTTTGTTCCTTGTGGTATGGTCCTTTTGTTCATATTTGGTATAGTTTTGTGATGATTTGAAGTTTTCACCCTGCTTCTTCTTATTTCCTAATAATTCTGCCTGAGCTGCTTGATATCTCTCAGCAACAGTTACAATATCTTCCAATCTCTCTGCTCCTTGTTCCATGATAAACTTCCTCATTTCTTGAGGCATGGACTCTTTCACTTGCTCCATCATTATCATTTCTTTCAGATCCTGACACTTTCCTAAACTACTCCATTTTTCCAAATAGGTTTCCAGTCTAGCAGAGAATTGGTGATAGTTTTCTCCTGGAAGAAGTTTAGCTGTTCGGAATTTCTTTCTATATGATTCTGAGTTCTTTTCATATCTCACAAGCAGTGCCTGCTTCAGGATTTCATAATCTTCCTGGTCATCTCTTGAGAGCTTCAAATACACATCGTAGGCCACACCTCTCAATCCCTGAGATAGTTTAAGACTCCATTTTTCTTTCACTAAGCCATAGGTAGTGGCTAGTCTTTCGTATCTATCCAGGTACGACTCAATGGCGTCTTCTTTCTCAACAAATGGGTCCAGATGAAAATTCATGGCCCCACTTGAGGTGCTCTGGCTGGAGCTACTCTCAGAGTGAGGTGAGCTACCACCATTATTGCCAGTATTTGCCTGAATTTCAAGCTCTTTTAATCTCAACTGATGGTCTCTCTCTGCTTGTAATTTCCTTTCCTCAGCTTCTAACCTTTTAGTTTCTCTTTCAGCTTCCAGTCTTTTGTCTTTCTCTCTCAGCTTCCAGTCTTTTGTCTTCTCTCTCAGCTTCCAGTCTTTTGTCTTCTCTCTCAGCTTGCAACCTCCTTTCTTCAGCCTCAAATTTCTTTGCTTCTCTATCAGCCTCTAATTTCTTTGCTTCAGTCTCTAATTGCAACTTTCTTTCTTCCCTATCCATGTGTTTGTCCACTTCTGTTGTGACATACTGAGTGAGAGCATCACCTGTCAAATTTAATTCCTTACCCATCTGCATGATCGCAGTTCTGAACTTCACTAGATCAGCCATGGCGTTGCTTAGAGAGGGTATGTAAATTTACTATAACCAAATTATTGTAATTAAACTTAATTAATTTAAATGAACAAAAAATTTCCGTGCAACTTTGTGAGCATCAACTATTTACTGAGTACTAAATGGTACTCCTCCTAAGAAAATATTGTTTTAAAAAATAAAATTTATTTTCGTATGTTACCTATGGGTGGCACAAGATAGAGTGTAGATAGATGAATAGACTAAGTATGGCTCAAGATATACAGAAATATCCCAGGAACGAGCCCCCAGTGTGGCGAGAGGTTTTATTTGGCTGTAGGATCAGTATAGTACTGAAAATTACAGAAATAGAATTTCTGCAGAAAATGGTGAAGTCCCAGTGTCTGAGAGAACTACTGGTATCACAAATTAGTTACGGCTGTGAATGATCTGATCTCGAAACAATAGTATAGAGGAGACCGACATAAAGCGCCACCTCTGCTGTGTAACTAATTGTGATATTAAACAAAGCAAGGAAACAGATTTTTACTTAACAATGATAAAATTGACAAGTCGTTCAAAATACAATTTCCTTATATTTTATTTAGTATATATACACTATCTACTCTTGTGCTGAAAGGTGAATGTTGCAAAAAAAAATGGAATGAAATGAATTGGTAAGTTTACATATGATTTACAAATATTTATATTTATAAATATTACAACATGTTTTCCAATTATAGGAACAAAAATTATATCAGCTGTGCTGTTAATTAAGGATATAACGTTTATCAGCTATGCTGTTATTTACGTATAATTTATCCACTATGATCTTATTATTGTCTCTTGCTACGCTAATTCACGTTTTCTTCATTGACAGTTCTATGCTCACAATGCCGACAGAAATGGTACTAATGTGTACTCATCTCTCTTAAGTCTGTTCTTCTTTGTTTGGTTCACACCACCGGCAGAGTATCGTTCCTTTAGCCCACCCAAGACTGAGGGGGACCAAAGATGTAGAGTCTGGTCAACCTCTATGCTCCTGCGGAGTTCCAGGCAGCGGGATTGACTCGAACATACGACCTCAGGTTTTTAGGACACAATTAAACCTGTAACAAAGCAAAAATAGGGGCTAATTTCTGTCCTCAAGCCCACCTATTTCTAGTGTGAGTGAAATGAGCGTGTCTCCGATGTATGCATGTGGGATGAATGACAACATGGCTCAGTATGATTTAGCAATAGCGAGACAAGACAGGTGTCTACTTGCAAAACATTCTTTCTGATAAACTAATACATGGATACATTCAATAATATAGATTCAATACATGAATACATTTTATACATGAATACATCCCATAATATAAATCAATACATGAATAAATCCAATAATATGTACACCTAGGTGTGATACAACAATGTCCTTCCCCCTATACTATATCACGCCCTCTCTGACAATAGCTGGTAACATATATCCTAACAATATTGTTATGTTCTTATGATAGGAGTATATGAGACGAGGACTGGTTGGCGATATATCAGGTTGGAATTATAGGAGACAATAGATTGGAGTTAGATGCGACAATAGAATGAGTCCTGACAAGGACTGTTTTGGTTATATTGGAGTTGGTCTTATCTGAGACAATAGACTGAAGTTATAGACTGACAATAGATTGAAGTATAGGAGACAATACGTTGAAGTATGAGTCCTATTAGTCTTCGTCTATTCAATCATAATAGGAAATACAATCATTATACTTAATTCCCGCCAAGATACAATCAGTAACCTGATAGGTAGTATAAATGACACACAACAAATACCAACGGTTATCGTAAAAATATTTACCCTCCTAAGATTTTAAACTGGCCAGGTTTTTACGCGACTTAGTGAAGTAGGTTGCAGGTCGATGCCCTCAGGTAAGTTACCATAAATCAAGGTGACAGCTTCTCCCTCTTCAGTCTGTATCTCTGGCGTCAAGTTCGGGGTTGCGTGGTTAGCATAAAATCCGCCCGATTATATAGTCAAGTAACTACTTGAGGAAAGCTTTCGGTTGGTTCCTGGCGGAGCAAGTTGATTGGTTTCCTCCGGTTTTGTACCTGGTCTCATACAGCCTAATTTTATTCAGTTTTCATCGGCCATCTTGCGTGAACAAGATGGCCGTTAATTTATTCTGTCTCAGAGACTGGTGAACGTTGATCGTTGATTGGTTGAAGCAAATCTGTATCTCGACATAGTGATTAACAAAGTAGTGGGTTACACTTCGTTTCACGACAATAGGGTCTATCTGGTTTCTGTCTCGACCATTAAGTGATTCCCTTGTTAATTTGTGAATTTCTTTGTGTGGGAAAAGTGTTCCTCCAATGACCAGGTTGTTAATGCTACAGAAACGTATTAATTTATCCCCATTTTCGTTTGCTGTTCCGCTGCCGCATTTCCCCATTACTCTTTCATTATATGTATTGTGTGTTCCAACTTTAGCATTGAGGTCTCCCATTACTACGATAAGATCATATCTAGGTGTGTCTTCCATTTCTTTCTGCAGTTGTTGATAGAGTTCATCCTTGACCTCATCATCGCTGTCATTAGTTGGTGCGTAGCATTGTATTATTGTAGTGTTGATGAATCTCCCTCTCAATCTTATTCTTATCAGTCTGTTGTTGATGGGTTTCCGTTCCAGTAATGTCCTTTCTATTCCTTGCTGTAGAATAATGGCTACACCTTCATTGTGCTGTCCATCCTCTCTTCCAGAGTAAATTACTGTTTCTCCTGTTGCTGTTTTAACTTTTCCTGCCCCTGTCAATCTGCTCTCGCTTATCCCTAGAATGTGTAATCTATAGTTTCTCATTTCTGCTGTGACCTGTTTTAGTTTACCCGTCTCGTTCATTGTCCTGGCATTCCAAAATCCTATTCTTGTTTCACGTTTTGCAGTCAGGACGTAAGTTTTCGTGTCATAGACTGGGTGATGCGCCAGACAACAGATGGCATTCCAAGAGGAATAAGATGGACTACATTTTCTACATTGGAAGATCTAGAATATGCAGATGACATTGCACTACTAGCACATTCACATCAACACATCCAGGAAAAAACGGATAGACTTAATAAGTATAGCCAGCAGGTGGGCTTGAAGATCAATTTAAAGAGGTCAAAGGTCATGCCGCTCAATGTGAGCAACCCTGAGCCCATATGAGTAAGGAATCAGCAACTGGTACAGACAGACACCTTCACATACCTAGGATGCATAGTAACACCAGACGGCGGGGCAGGCAAAGACATCAACATCATAATGAATAAAGCAAGAACAGCCTTTTTTAGCCTAAACAACATCTGGATGTCCTCTCAATACAGCACAAGCACAAAATTAAGATTATATCAGAGCTGTGTGTTTTCTGTGCTTCTCTATGGTGCAGAATACTGGAGAGTTACAGAAGGAAATGTCGAAATTGTCCTCTTTTCACACAACATGCCTAAGAAAAATTCACCGAATCTTTTGGCCGAATACCATCACCAACCAAGATCTGCTTACTCGGAGCAAGCAAGAGGACATGTGTCGCATGAAAATATAATTAATAGTAGGTAAAGCTTGACAGCTGTATAGGCGTGATGGACAATAGTGCACACGGACGTGTGATAGTGATGCGCAAGAGAGATAGGCAGAAGGCACAGGCTGAGTCAGTGAGTTCTTCACTAAGAAAACCACACACACAGCTCTTCTTGTTTTCTCTGGCGACAATATTACTCTTTTGCACACACTGTGTCACTCACAAATAGTAGGGTAAAGAAGTAAAGTTAGATTGAGGATTTGGTAGTCTGAACTGAACGAACAATCCTATCGAGGTTAACTCAATTTATTTCAATTTAGAAATGTAAATAAATCAATAAGGATTTTACAGCACATAATAATAAAGATTATCACGAGAAAACAAACTCACAACAATTTTGATGATTTTAAAGAAGAAAAAAAATTATTACACCAATAGTGAAAACAAGGATTAAGAATGAATTGTATTAGTAAAGTTCCCGGCAGGCCTGATAGGCTTTTGCTGGAAAATAGGTGAAATACTGTTTGTGTGTAAATGAATGTTTGTTCCTTTGGTGTGAATGTTGGAAACAACTTATATCCTGGGGTTCTCTTGGGAAAATATATCGTAATCCAATGCTTGAAATTAACTTCACTGTTCGAATAAGGTATCCACAAAGGGGCACATAATCTGAACCCGATGGTATAAGTTGTTTCCAACATTCACACCAAAGGAACAAAGGAACAAACATTCATTTACACACAAACAGTATTTCACCTATTTTCCAGCAAAAGCCTATCAGGCCTGCCGGGAACTTTACTAATACAATTCATTCTTAATCCTTGTTTTCACTATTGGTGTAATAATTTTTTTTTCTTCTTTAAAATCATCAAAATTGTTGTGAGTTTGTTTTCTCGTGATAATCTTTATTATTATGTGCTGTAAAATCCTTATTGATTTATTTACATTTCTAAATTGAAATAAATTGAGTTAACCTCGATAGGATTGTTCGTTCAGTTCAGACTACCAAATCCTCAATCTAACTTTACTTCTTTACCCTACTATTTGTGAGTGACACAGTGTGTGCAAAAGAGTAATATTGTCGCCAGAGAAAACAAGAAGAGCTGTGTGTGTGGTTTTCTTAGTGAAGAACTCACTGACTCAGCCTGTGCCTTCTGCCTATCTCTCTTGCGCATCACTATCACACGTCCGTGTGCACTATTGTCCATCACGCCTATACAGCTGTCAAGCTTTACCTACTATTAATTATATTTTCATGCGACAATTATTGGGAATCTCGTCCTTGGATTTGAATTTCTGGATTCTTATTTCACAGTGACTATAGGGAATCTTGTCTTTAAATTGTTCTGCAGAAACTGTAAGGAATCTTGAACTATTAGTCTGTACTGTGGACTATAATTTTATAACGCCCTAGACAACGACACTTCTGGTAGTATCTGAACAGAACAATTATAATTTTAAAGTAACAGAACGTTGCTGTCACTAATTTAATTCAGGGTTATATAATTACGTTAAATAGTTAACTAAGGTAATTAAGTGGTACATTTAACAGGCAGTAGAGTGTGTATGTGTGTGAGATATTGAAGGGAATTGTTTATACTTGAGTATTGCTCAAGTGATAAGACCTTAATTCAGCAGAAATAAGGAATTGTCAAAAATCCAATTATACTAAACTTCCATTAATGAGTTACATTACTTCATAGAATTAATAGTACTCCCTTGGGCTTAGTAAATTGATTATCAGTTAAGTTGTATTGGTTTGTTGTATTACAATACTTCTTAGAAATATTAGTAATACCCAGAAACTAGTGTAACATACTGAGAGAGTGTAACAACCTGCACAGAAATATAGAAAATGACTGATTTACTAAAACTAAGGATGGGTCTTTTAAAATACACTAAAGAGGTTGGAATGAGTGAAGAAGAAGGTAATGCATTCATAGAGGCCGAAATAGAAAAACAAAGAGAAGAAAACGAAAGGATACGGGCTCATGAGTTCCGGCTCAAAGAACTAGAGGTTCAAAATCGTCCCGCTTCTCCCACTAACGCTTCATCACCTGACAACGCCTCTGCTGGTCTAGCACTCAACTCACCTGCAATGACTTTCCCAATGGAAAAATTTTGCGAGCGAAATGAACAATTTGATCTGTTCCTGGATAGATATGAGCGAACTGCTTCATCGTATGGCCTGCCCAAAAGCATGTGGAATCTTAAACTTTCTCAAGGATTAAGAGGGACGGCTTACGAAGTTTTTACAAAATTAACCCCAGCAGAACAGAATGATTATGACGCTCTCAAGCAAGCACTGTTACGACGTTTTCAGCTTACAGCCGACAATTACAGAAAACGTTTTCGCCGATCTCACAAAGAAGGAGGAGAAACATTTGGCCAATTTGCTGCTAGGATTGAATCATATCTCGAAAAGTGGCGCGATTTGGGAAAATTTCCTAAGACTTACGAAGGATTACATGAACTCTTCCTGGTAGAGCAAATCAAGGAAACAATGTCACCAGAGATGAGAAAGTTCCTAGTGGAGCACGGGGCAGACCGACTCGAACCAATCCTTACGTTAGCAGAAAGGTTTCAAAATGCTATAGCAGAGACTCAAACCTTCAAACGGAAACCTGCCGAACTTCAACCTAAACCAATCACCCAGCCCACCCAAAATCAGCGATCACAGGTAAACGCTCCAACGCAAGATACACGCAGAGACCGGTCAACTAACTCAAACACGAAAAATGCACAGGAAAACCCCCCTTACTTCATGAGGAGGGAGAGGAAATATTGTCATCATTGTAAGCAGACCTCGCACAATACAAAGAATGTAGAAATCGGCCCAGCCCGCACTTGGCGGCGTGTTTACAAGGAGACGCACCAGAACAGCGTCAAGACAGAACAAAATATGGTAAACCAGAACGGAATTCTGTAACGGATCAAATTATCGCAAACGGGAAATGTGTGCACTGTCTTTATGACACAGGATTACAGTTTGACTGTATAATCGCTTCACATTTGGTCACACATGAGCAGATAACCTCGGAGACAGTAGATCTGTGTGGAGCCGTGAAAGGAGACACTCCTATGACATTGAAAATAGCAAACGTTTATATTGATTCAAAATTTGTTAAAGGATGGATTCGAGCTGCCATTATGGAGAATCCAATCTATGACGTAATTCTTGGATGTCGCTATGTGTTCTTGGGGGAACCAAGAAAACCTCTGATAGCTGCAGCAGTAACTACAAGAGGTCAGGCGAGGACAGAACAGGAACCAGGACCAGTGACAAACCTGCTACCACGGGAATTAAAGGATGCTCAACACAAGGATCCAACACTGGGACCATGTTTTAAGAAACTGCCACTTGCCAGTAACCCGTTGAAAAAAGGGAAACTTTTATTCAAAATCGGGATTACTATACCGTAGGTCGGGCAACACTGGACAAGAACATAGCCAGTTGGTTGTTCCAACTACTTATAGGTCACAAATTTTAGAGATGGGACACGCTCTTCCTTTTAGCGGCCACATGGGACAAAATGCTACCATGCAAAGAATAGCAGCGCACTATTACTGGCCTGGGATGAACGGGGACATCATCCGATTTGTGAAATCCTGTGCGCAGTGCCAAAGGGTGGCACCAAGACACTGGACACCCCCTGCTCCATTGGGGGAAATGCCTATTGTCGGTACGCCATTCGAAAGAGTAGCTGTAGATATAGTAGGCCCACTCTTAAGAACAAAGCGGAGAAGTTGCTGTATTTTGACTCTAGTCGACACCTGTACTATGTGGTCAGAAGCAGTGGCGCTCCCTTCTTCGGATTCTGTGCATGTCGCAGAAGCGCTCGTGAGTATTTTCACAAGGCTCGGATTTCCACAGCAAATACTCACTGATAATGGATCGCAGTTTAGAGGACATCTGATGGAAGAAGTCTTTAAGATCTTCCGTACTCAGCATATTCACACTTCACCCTATAATCCTCAAGCAAACGGACAGGTAGAGAGATATAACGGGACCCTCATCACCATGCTGCGAAAATTAGCACAAGAAAGACCAGAAAACTGGGACTTATTCTTGCCGGCTGCCTTATTTGCCTATAGGGAAGTGCCGCATGCCTCCACTGGTCTACCTCCTGCAACATTATTATTTGGACGGCCAATAAAGGGACCCCTGGAAGCATTGCTTACGTCTTTAACAGACCAGAAAGCAGACGAATCTATTGTATCTGCATCAAAATATGTGCAAGAACTGAAGGAAAGGTTAAAGATAGGTTGGGAATTAGCCAACACTAACCTCCGACAAGCTCGTGCCAAGCATGCAAAACGGTACAATAAGACTGCGAAAGAAAGAATTATTTTCGATTTACCCGCTACATTTTAAACGTTCCCACGATAGCAAAAGTCTCGCTGCAAATTAGTTTGCATATAGAATGTCACTAGTACGTGCTGTGGTTCCGAGCTCAGAAGTTTTAACAATGAGGAAGAAGACAGGCCATAAATTTCTAGACAGACGAGTCTGGAAATTCCTAACGAACGTGAACGCTGCTTGACCGTATCTTCACCTGGGTTAAGGTGGGGAAAAGGCAAGTGCGTGAGAAACATTTTTTTTCGGAAACTTAGGATATACAGAAAATAAAGCAATATGCAGGATGGACAGAAAATTTCAAATAGACAAATTATCTTCACTCTGCGACAACATGCACACCATCATAGCTGGCAGACGCTGGAGCTGGGTTGGCCATGTCCTCAGAAGAGACCCCGATGCCATCACAAGAACAGCTATGCTTTGGACCCCTGAAGGAAAACGAGAGAGGCCGACCAAAAACCACCTGGCGGAGGACTGTCGAGGCTGAGATGCAAAGAATGAACCAGAGTTGGGGAACTGTACGAAGGATGGCCACCGATCGAGCAAAGTGGAATCAATTTGTTGTTGCCCTACAAGACACCACTAGGCGTGATGGCCACTGACTGCAATGACGGTCGGCGGCTAAGGATCAAAGAAGAAGAAGAAGGGCCAAGAGGGCGCAGTAAAAGCAAAGAGAATAGTGTGACGAGCATTTGCTTAGGTAATATCCACGAATATGTTTTATTTCTTTTAGCACTGCGACTGTCTCATTGTACTACTTCGTAACGTCATTCAATAACAAAATAGTCCATACGTTACTGTTCTTTTAAAAACACAATGTGCCGAGTCTACTTTTGATTTTTCTTCTCTTGTCGTGACATTACGGATAATTGTGATAATCATAAATTGGATTATTTAAATAAAAAACACACCAACTATTAGTGACACAAACTCTGGTACATTTGAAAAAAAACAATGACTCTGTCCAAAGTGTTCGAATCAATGAGATAAAGCAACTTTCCGCAAAAAAAAAAAAAGAGTCATAATTACTACTGGAGACGAAAACTATTTAACTCCTGAAAAAGCTTACATCATTTTAAAATGTCAAAAACAATATAAAATTTACTCTTTTCGACACATTGCTGCTACGTTATAAATAATTGATCATTGATTCAAAAGGTTCATATATAATTTGGCGGGCCGGATAAAATAAAAAAAATTGTGGGCCTCAACCGGCCCGTGGGCCGTAGTTTTTTTACCCCTGATACAGGGGGATAGGACCTGATGATCCAGACACATTTATGTTTTAACAATTTTACTTTTACCTAATTGAGGCCGATTAACACGCAAGGCAACTGCCCTAATTCGGTGTCTTGCAGCTCACTGAATAATGGGAGTAATAGTAGATATCCTGGCTTGGTTTCACCCAACAAGTGTATAAACACAAACACTAAATAAATATATAAAAAAACACACACACAAACACACAGGAAAACCCAAGGCAAATAAGTATCTTAAATAGGTAAATGGTAGGCACTTATAAGAACAACACAAATGATAAGAGCACTAGACAAGAGAAAAGTAACAGGATTAATAAGCACTCGGGGGAATCGATTCAATTCAATAAAAACAGTACCATCGTCTGGCTACCAGTGAACCGATTTACGACAGACAACCAACTACGCATTCTAAAAATAGTGCGCCACTGGAGAGTACCACTTTCACAATTAAATTTAAAAGATGTTAGAGGATAGTTACTTCCCGCGGCATTAATTTTAATCATCAGTGCTTTTCAAATGAAGATTTCGCGCCGATTTCAGTAAGAGAAAGAAGTATACCTGAAGAGATTAATTCAGCGGACTCAGCAGATTCGCCAGTTCAACTGAATGAAAACACACATTTATTGCTATAGCACGTTTCACTATAGCACGTTTCACTAGCTTTGCCCAACTTCAAATGTAATTATCTGATTAACCGTCTAACGTATTAATGCCATTTTTTGCATACGATGTTATATTGGGTTAGACCCAACAAATATATACTTTATATCTGTGCATCTTGTCCAGTTCCCATAAACGGAAGAAATCCTTTGATCTTTGTCGGCATACTAATTATTGTGTATCGAGAAAAGAAATTGTACCACTTCATGCACAGATTCTGTGAATTGATTAGGCATAGGCGTGTCTACTATTACAATAATGTGGCCATCACGTTTGCAATTGAATACGTGTTGAAGATGATTTCTTAAATGATCTGCATGCGAAATACTCGTGACATTGTTTGTCATTGACATTTAATGCGCTACCAAACTGGACCTTCCTTGATCTAATTATTTCAATGGGTATCATCTCTTTGCGGTTCATAAATATCATAATGGAACGTTGCTCCTCTAATGTGCTTGTAAATAACGGTAAGGTCATCTTTAAAGAAATTAAACTTCATCCGAATCATAATCAGATGTCTCTGAGAAATTGAAAATCAATCTCGGCTGAATGAAGGACAAACCATCATTCTTCCAATATTCCTCTTCCTCTTGTAACACATGGTTCTCACTTTTCTTCCAATAATCCCTGGCTATATTGGAGATGGCGGCTTTTATAAGTATTTCAACATCTTTTAATTTGAACGTTCTATTTTCTGTTGCTACCTGTTCCTTAATTTTAGCCCATACTAATTCTATTGGGTTTAAGTGAGAATGGTAAGGAGGTAATCTTAAACATCTGTGACCATGTTCATGGATTGCCTTGTCTATGTGAAATATCTTTGTATGCTGTGTCTTTTTTTTACAATTCCAAGTAATTCAGGTTCATGGACATTTCGTTGAATGGAATGTTGTTTATGGTCAGCCAAATCTTTATTACATCTTTAATACTTGGTGAATTAGAAACTTTATCTTCTGGTGCCACAACGTTGTGATATGAGGCATTGTCCATTATCAAACACCACGGTCTATCCAAGGAAGGAAGTACATGATTCACAATCCAATCTTGAAATATCTTGCCATTCATCTCTGCATGGTAATCCCTATTATCTGTGGATTTTGAAACAAATATGAGTTCAGTATTATTTAGAAGCCCATGATGGCTGCTTCCTGGATGTGCAATTATTAGGCGCTGTCCTTTGCTGCTTGGTACTAGTCTCTTAGTTGTTCCATCAGATGATTGCCATTCTCGTTATTACTGTGGTGCGCATTGATCCAAGTTTCATCTAAATACACAAAATCATAACAATCTCTTCTCATTTCTCTGACCTCGCGTAAATATTTGCTTCTCATTGCAACTATATGAGGCTTCTCACAAATAAGGTTTCTACCACCAACATATTTTCTAAAAGTGAATCCCAAACCCCTAATAGTCCTCCATAGCGTAGATTTGGAAATATCAATGTCATTATTCTTTCTTAACCAAATTTTCAATTTCCTTAAAGTCACTGCCTCATTATTGTGAAACATATTGCAAATTTCTCTGCGGATCAATTCTCTGTCAAAATTATCCACCACTCTTGGCCTAATTTTCGTGTGTAAAACACTGGAATTAGACATTTCAGATGTCGCTATCCAGCGGTGCAATGATCGTTTGCTTATCCCCAAGGCGTGAATAGTCCTCTTTTGTGGGTTTGAAATAGAATGATATAGTTTTCCTCGAGTAGCTTCATTGCAGAAATACTTAAAAATCCTATTTGTGATTTGCTGTAATGTCATAAAATGTACTCGCAGACTCATTTTTCCTTCTTAACCACACAATAATTTTTGTAGACACACCTCTGATTGACAATGTGTGCGTTGCACCGGATATAAACTGTTTTATGTTCAAGAAGTGCGATTTCACGCAATTTCACTCAAAAATCATGCCAAATACTTGATAAACCAAAAATGTGCAAATGAGGTCGTATAATTTACTGTAGACATTTCAATATGTGTGCGTGTGATGTGTGTTGGCAAGTAGGATTTTATATTATATCGCAAAGAGACGAAAATTGAAACCAATGGCCGCATTTTAATGAAAAATTCAATTCATAGGGTCTATACCATTTCAAATTCACACACAAAATTTCACTTATATGCGTTATATATTCGCTGAGATATAGCATTTTGAAGTTGGGCAAAGCTAGTGAAACGTGCTATAGCTTTGCCCAACTTCAAAATGCTATATCTCAGCGAATATATAACGCATATAAGTGAAATTTTGTGTGTGAATTTGAAATGGTATAGACCCTATGAATTAAATTTTTCATTAAAATGCGGCCATTGGTTTCAATTTTCGTCTCTTTGCGATATAATATAAAATCCTACTTGCCAACACACATCACACGCACACATATTGAAATGTCTACAGTAAATTATACGACCTCATTTGCACATTTTTGGTTTATCAAGTATTTGGCATGATTTTTGAGTGAAATTGCGTGAAATCGCACTTCTTGAACATAAAACAGTTTATATCCGGTGCAACGCACACATTGTCAATCAGAGGTGTGTCTACAAAAATTATTGTGTGGTTAAGAAGGAAAAATGAGTCTGCGAGTACATTTTATGACATTACAGCAAATCACAAATAGGATTTTTAAGTATTTCTGCAATGAAGCTACTCGAGGAAAACTATATCATTCTATTTCAAACCCACAAAAGAGGACTATTCACGCCTTGGGGATAAGCAAACGATCATTGCACCGCTGGATAGCGACATCTGAAATGTCTAATTCCAGTGTTTTACACACGAAAATTAGGCCAAGAGTGGTGGATAATTTTGACAGAGAATTGATCCGCAGAGAAATTTGCAATATGTTTCACAATAATGAGGCAGTGACTTTAAGGAAAGTGAAAATTTGGTTAAGAAAGAATAATGACATTGATATTTCCAAATCTACGCTATCGAGGACTATTAGGAGTTTGGGATTCACTTTTAGAAAATATGTTGGTGGTAGAAACCTTATTTGTGAGAAGCCTCATATAGTTGCAATTTTTTTTTTTTTTACGCCCGCTAATACTCGAGGCGAAATCTCAGGTTATTATTATTTATGTCTAACCTGACATTGATTTTACGTGAGTATCCCTTTATTTCTTGTACAGAGACAGGTGTCCCTCGCCATTGAGGCAAATACTCGCCGATTTCGGAGGTACCCATTGCAGCTGGGTCGGCTCAGGAGCCGCCAGTCCCTGGTCGACGACACTCCTTCAAATGTTCTCGCCAGGTCTCGAGTTAATCCAGTCCAAATCCCGGTCGACGAAAAATCCTCAAATGCCGTCGCCCGGGTTTGATCCTGTATCACCCGGTCGCCAGAGCGGTGTTGTAACCACTACGCTAGCGCGGCTCCTATATATATAGTTGCAATGAGAAGCAAATATTTACGCGAGGTCAGAGAAATGAGAAGAGATTGTTATGATTTTGTGTATTTAGATGAAACTTGGATCAATGCGCACCACAGTAATGAACGAGAATGGCAATCATCTGATGGAACAACTAAGAGACTAGTACCAAGCAGCAAAGGACAGCGCCTAATAATTGCACATCCAGGAAGCAGCCATCATGGGCTTCTAAATAATACTGAACTCATATTTGTTTCAAAATCCACAGATAATAGGGATTATCATACAGAGATGAATGGCAAGATATTTCAAGATTGGATTGTGAATCATGTACTTCCTTCATTGGACAGACCGTCGTGTTTGATAATGGACAATGCTTCATATCACAACGTTGTGGCACCAGAAGATAAAGTTCCTAATTCATCAAGTACTAAAGATGTAATAAAGATTTGGCTGACCAAAAACAACATTCCATTCAACGAAATGTCCCTGAAGCCTGAATTACTTGAAATTGTAAAAAAAATACACAGCATACAAAGATATTTCACATAGACAAGGCAATCCATAAACATGGTTACAGATGTTTAAGATTGCCTCCTTACCATTCTCACTTAAACCCAATAGAATTAGTCTGGGCTAAAATTAAGGAACAGGTAGCAACAGAAAATAGGACGTTCAAATTAAAAGATGTTGAAATACTTACAAAAGCCGCCATCTCGAACATAGCCAGGGATTATTGGAAGAAATGTGAGAACCATGTGTTACAAGAGGAAGAGGAATATTGGACGAATGATGGTTTGTCCTTCATTCAGCCGAGATTGATTATCAATTTCTCAGAGACATCTGATTATGATTCGGATGAAGTTTAATTTCTTTAAAGATGACCTTACCGTTATTTACAAGCACAGTAGAGGAGAAACTTTCCATTATGATATTTATGAACCGCAAAGTGGTGATACCTATTGAAATAATCAGATCAATGAAGGTCCAGTTTGGTGGCGCATTAAATGTCAATGACAAACAATGTCACGAGTATCTCCCATGCAGATCATTTAAGAAATCATCTTCGACAGGTATTCATATGCAAACGTGATGGCCACATTATTGTAATAGTAGACACGCCTATGCCTATTCAATTCACAGAATCTGTGACTGAAGTGGTAAAATTTCTTTTTTCGATACACAATAATTAGTATGCCGACAAAGATCAAAGGATTTCATCCGTTTGTGGGAACTGGACAAGATGCACAGATATAAAGTATATATTTGTTGGGTCTAACCCAATATAACATCGTATGCAAAAAATGGCATTAATACGTTAGACGGTTAATCAGATAATTACATTTGAAGTTGGGCAAAGCTAGTGAAACGTGCTATAATAATTGCTCCGTTTTATGTCTCACCTGTCTGTGTCAGTACCAATTGTCGAAACTCAGGATCATCTACTAAAGTGGTTTCTTCTGGTTCCTGTCCAATATGTCGGACATTGTTTTTTGACGTTGGTGATTCTCTACATGTTTTTCTAGAATCCAGTCAGTCAGTGAGACCACACTGCTGCCTTGCAGGTAGACTGGGGACAGTCAAAGGCTAAGGTAGGCAACCCGAAATAAATGCCCGTTGAAATCGGATGTACTGGGCCACAGGCCTAACGAAACAGTACAACGTACGCCGCTCCATGATGACGTCATTACACCGAAAGCAAATTGTGAATAACTCCGTAGCGTTCCGCTGGGCTACACAGAGGCAAAAGGCTAGAATTGCTGACAAAGCTCACAAAACACTCTGCATTCTGCAGTGGAATGCGGAAGGAGTTCGCAACAAAAAAACAAAAAAAATCTAAAGTAACGTCATCATGTCATCAACTTCAGCTCTATCAAAGACAACTAGATCAGCAGCTCTTTGTACAATACGATGGATGGGTGTGAAAAAAAAATCGAAAAAAGGTGATTCGTCTTACGAGGCAATAAAAGACAAATAAAATAGCCAACGTTACGGCGACAAGGCCTTCGTCAGGGAAAGGAAAGAAAGTGAAGTCTAGATAGGACACATAAGAACCTAAATACATATAAAAATTAAACCTAGGTATTTCCCTGAAGGCATCGAAGTCCTAACACTTTTGCTGCCCACGAACGGACGAGCGTGCTCGGAAAAGGAAATGACTGCCACCACCGGATGTACACAATACATACTAAGAAACTAAAAAACGAAACTGAACAATAAACTACCCAAACGTAATATTAGTGGGGACTGGAAATAGAAGAGGACAGAATGAGTAATCGAAACAAACCCCAAACCTAAGGGTCTTTTATGTTTGGACATGCGCCCTAATATAACCGACCAAGTTGAACTGGACGAGCCTCGCCAACACGAGGCAAAACGTTACCAAAAAAAAAAGTTGGAGATAAATAAATATGAGATAAAAAATCAAGACATTAAAAACAGTGTATTATATATTCATACATATTATTAGAACAATACGCGGTTTACTTAGAGTAAATCCTTACTTGACTCCTCACATTACAGGGTACAGGAAACAAACCCTCCAAGTACAGCATGCACGTTTTTGCGCAGCCAGGTGCAACACAGGTACAGATTTTGATGACAAGGGCTAGGATTTTTATGACCTAATAATTGCTAGAAAATGACCTATAAAAAATGTATTTATCACCCAACAAACCGAACAAAAATGCCCTATAAAATAAAAAAGTGACCTGAAAAACACAATTTTCTTTTTTAGTTTCCAAGCTAAACTAAAATTATTTTGTATTATTGAAAAGGGGAAAATGGAAGGTATAAAACAAAACAAACAGAACCTACCAAATATAATTTGGTATCTTGCTGTTACTATGCCAAATTGAAATTCTTTATGTTAGTATTTTTTTTAAAAATGACCAACAAAACACAACGGGGAGAAAACATAAAAATACAACTTCAGTTTTTTTATATTTTCTGTGTCAAACTGAAAGTTTATTTTATTAACCAAAAACATGCAGACTAAGACACACAAACACACACATAAACACACACACTTTAAAAATGCCATTTATGTAGGTTTTTGCTCAGCAGTGAATATTCCCTTGGAGTTATTTCCCTTCCTGCCCTTAGAAGAGTTTCCTGGACAGGTATCGTTATGTGCAAGTATCGAATATGAAAAAACGATATTAGAAACAAAATGTGGAAAAAATTGTCTTTTTAAGCTTGTTTATAGTTTAATACACTTTTATTTGCCACTATTAATATTTTATAACAGCCCCCTCCCCCAGAAATATATTTAAAGTCCAATTTATTAATTTATTGACTGACACACCGAAGGATTGACTGATGAGCTCCTTTTGATTGACTGTGTGATAGACGACGGGGAACTTCAAGGCTTCAAGGATCTACTTTTAAAATGATGTAACAGACGGATTGATTTATGGGTGGACTGAATGAATGAATGACGAACTATCTGACCAATGTATTGATAGAGTAAGGCCTATAGATGAGCAGACAGAATGTCTGAATCGATAAATAGTCATTTGCTTCAGTGGGAGAGTAAAAAGGTAGTCCCATAGCAGATAATACCGTAGGGGAGTGAAGTGTTAGAGACCTCACTATACTAGGTCATGCATAGAGAGGTGGGGTGACCAGTACCTTTCCTCGCTGCCTTTTCCTTCCCTAACTCAAGTGAGAAGTCAGGTACCCATTTACAGCTGGGTAGACTGAATCGTGTCGATACCGTGAATCTTTTTGCTTTTCAAATGCTGTATAACACTAAGTTTGGGAGTTCTGGAGTGAAATGGCTGACTTTACTATAATATTGTAACATGTCAAATGATGTAAAGCTCTAGAGAGGGAAGTCTGGAGTAATGTTATTGCCTTTACTATAATGTAATTTGTCAAATGTTGCTTATCAATAAGGATGGGAATAAGGAGTAAAATTGCTGCCCGTACTATAATATTGTAACTCGTGAATTATTGTATGGCACTAGAGAAAGAAGTCTGGAGTAACATTGCTGCTTTTACTATATTGTAATTTGTTAAATGTTGTATATCACTAGGGATTGGAATTATGAAGTGAAATTACTTTATCTCTTACAACATTGTTATTTATTAAATTTTGTTTAGCACTTAGAAAAAGGAAAGTTCTGTAGTCAAATTGCGGCCTTTCTCAGAATATTGAAACTTGTCAAAATTGGCATTGCGGGGGGAGTTTGTGCAATGAAATGAATAGTTATCCTAGTAAGCGGAGTTCATAGTGGTGATGTTGACGAATATAAAACTGATACAATTTGGTATTGTTCGTGCCAGGCTGGGATCTCCGAGGAGAAAAAAAAAAAAAGAATATATTGACTTCTCCCGAACTCCGCCTAGGTTGGTCCCAAGCAGGCTGAAATATGAGGAGGGCGGCCTGCATAGAGGTCGTAAGGAGGCAGCCCCTCCACCATGCTAAGGCACAACAGGCCAATCAACTGTTTGCTTTAAACTTTTGATTACGAGAACTACAAGACAGAAAACCGTACTGGTTCTAGAGACGACAAACTGGAACGGACTACCGGTACGGATAAAGCCGATAGGATAGTCTGGCGCTCTCTCTCCCAAACATCTACACCTCACGGTAGAAGGGGAACGACTAAATAAGTAAGAACTTCTCTCGTTCACGTCGTAAGAGTAATATGACGTTAATGCATGGGACTGGCAACCTTATCATGCACAATAATGTACTACAATAACTATCACCGCAGGAGCACATTCATGCTGTAGTGTCAACTTGCTATAAGGACCTGCTGCAACTTTGGCTCTGTGCTACTAAGTGAGCGAAAATGGAAATTGTGATATTACTGAGAATAGAATTTTATGTCAGATTCCTGTCAAATTTGAGCTGGTAAAAACAGATTAGTCAAATTGTCCTCTTATCTCGATATTTAGCATGCTAATGTGTGAACCAGAAACTGTGGCACCATCTGCAGAATCATCATTTTCATCTTCGTGTTCATTCCTTATAGAACAGTGTTTCTCAACCCTGATAGTAGCAACGCCCCCTTTTGACAACTAATATTTTAAAAAGCCCCCCACCACCCTTTTAACACCCCCTTGCTCTTTATCGTGTGTACACAAACACACACACATACACACACATACATATATTCCACCATACTTTTAAAAAGGCAAAGCAGTTAATGAGTTATCTTTTCTTATAATATAAAGAAAAAGAGAAAGCACATTTACTTACTTACTTACTTAGTCGTTCCCCTTCTACCGTGAGGTGTAGAGGTTTGGAAGAGAGAGCGCCAGACCATCCCATCGGCTGTCCCCCCCCCTGGCCCGGCCCCACCCCAGTCCTCGATCCCTCAAAGACCGTCCAATGTTGTCCTCCCAGCGGACTCCGGGCCGCCCCCGGGGTCCGGATCCCTGGCTCTCCGCCTCCCATGCCCGTCGTGGCATCCGATCCTCTCCCACCCCGCAGACACGGCCAAACCATCCCAATTGGAACCGCTCCACCCGTGTCCGCAGGGGGTAGGACCCAAGGCCCCGACGCATCGTCTGGCCGCGCACCATGTCTCCTCCCGCAACCTCAACCACCCTCCTCAGACACCTCACCCCCGAGGCCTGGACCTGGCCCTCATGGGCCGCAGCCACCGCCCATGACCCGCATCCGCACGCCAAGACCGGGACACAGGTGGAGCGGCACACAACCATCCTCGTTCCCCACCAACCTCTCTCCCGCCGAGGAACCCTCGATCTACGGCCCGAAAAAGTCCCCCAGCCGCCGCCCCCCGAGCGGCCAACTCTCCCCCGATGCCTCCCCCTCGGTCCACAATAGCTCCGAGGCATTCAAAGTGGCCGACCCGCCCCAGGACCCACTCTCCCAGTTCAATCCGACGCCTTCTTTCCTCTCGCGATATCACCATGGACTTTGTTCCAGAGCCGCCCATGACCATCCCTCCCCCCCCCCGCCCCCCCCCCCCCCCTTCCAGACCCGCAGGCCGAACCGGAGATGCGCCTCCGACCCAGCAACCAGGGCAACATCATCAGCAAATGCCAGCTCCGAAACACAGACCCGTCCCATCCTCCAGCACCCCACTGAACACCCTCCCGTTCTCTCCCCACATGCCCCGACGACATCGTCCATAAGGAACATGAAGAGGCAAGGTGACAGGACATCACCCCGTCCCACACCAGCGGTGGTCCCGAACTGAAAGCACATTTATAAAAGCTTAATAATCATAATAATAATAGCCCCTTCAGTCATAACTGACTATGGAAATGCGCCCCAGAGGTGACAGCTGCTTATTTTCCTGATACTCCTTTCGATATTTTCTCCTCTCTTCGGTTTATTGTGTGAGCTTCTTTTCGCCCAATCTGAGGTGGCGCCGTAAATAGCATAGCTACTTGGTGCGATCGGCAGCTTCACCATCCTACGTTGCTGGATTTATGTCCAGTGCCCTCATATCTCTATTGCACACATCTTTGAACCTCAGCGGCGGTCGCCCAACTGTATAAAAGCATAGTTATATTAAATATGTATTTTAGTACGGAGTTATATACACCACAGATTCATTATCCTTGAATTACAAATTGGCGGAGCAAATGATATAAAATTAGTTCTTACAACTCTTTAACTATCATAATCATATCATTTTAATAGCCCTTAAATGACTGCATATATATCTTCAAATCTGAATATTTAAGCCTCTCCTTATGTAACCACTTTAAACATGAAAAAATTTGAAAAATTATTAGTTGATAATAATGATATAATTACATAACAATTCACTTACTAATGAAGTTTAATGCGATCCTTTCTCTTGGTGTGAGCCAGGTTTGTAATATTTGATTCCAAGTTTGTTAAAAGAAGTCCCAAATCTCCTGTTACAAATCTGCAGTCGGTTTCGTTGCTTTTGTAGTAGCAACACCATTGCACTGAACCTCTTCTCCACCAAATACGACGTTGGAAAAGCTGTAATTAGCAATTTAGTTTCACGCCAAAGAACGGGATACGCAAGCCTCTGCTGGATCCAAAATTTTTTGTAATGTGTGTGACTGAATCGGGCTTTTGCCTCGAAGTCAATTTGTAGCTCAATTAATTCTTATTGTAAATGTTGACTAACTAGCTCCACGTCTGATTCAAACGGATTAATCACCCAGTCCGGTATTATTAGTTCTTGCAAGTCCTTAAATCTTATTGCTCATATCATTTTAATAGCATCCAAATGACTGTAATAAACGCATAAATCGGAATCATTAAGCCTGTCCTCACCTAACTGTAGTAAACATGGAAAATGAGAAAGTTCTCGGCGACTAAGATTATTTTTATATAATGTCAATTTGTTAATGAACCCCATGATAATTCCCTTCACTTTAATCAGACTGATCTCATTTCCTTGCAGCTTAAGAAGAAACTCATTTAACTTTTCAAATATATCTGAAATATAGGCCACATCGTTTCGCAATACTTCTCTTTTGATGCTAAATTCTTCTTTGATTGAATCCAAAAACTCTACAACAGAATCAAATAATGCCCATAATCTTTTTAAACAGTTACCTTTCGACAGCCATCGTACTTCCGTGTGTAGGAGAAGATTATCACAACAAAGTTTACGAAATAATCTATCGTTCAACGAATGCGCTTAATTTTGTTAATAACACTGATAATACAGTTCAATGATTTATTGAGTCTGTCACTAAGATACTTGGCGACTAAATGTTGTCGATGAATAATACAATGAATTGTTAAAACACCTGGTGCCACATTTTTTAAGTAGGCCTGAAACCTACGATGACAACCAACCATAGCTGGTGCTCCGTCTGTCGCACATGCGATGACATTGGAAAACGGAATTTTTTTCCCAGCAACAATGTGTTTCCAGAAGAAAATATGTGTCGAGAGTGAAGAGAGAAGATTAGCTTGGGTGTGTGGAGAGGCTAATGAATGTTTCTAGTGTTGAAGGGACATAAATCTCCGCATACTGTCTCCTGACAATGATAACATCACAGGAATTAAAATGTTGCGTTTCGAATCCTTGAAACACTCTATGGGTCGCAAGGCAAATAAAAACTATCGTGTTACAAGCTATGCGAAGGGGAATATCTTTTGTAATTGTTTCATATTGATTCTTGTAAAAATGTACACAACACCCCCCTGAATGGAAGAAGTGACCCCCAATCGTTGCGACCCATTAGATTGCCCCCAGACATCTTGAAAACGCCCCCCATGGGGCGGTACCGCCCCAGTTAAAAAACACTGTTATAGAGCATAGAACCATCACTACAGCTGATCATCTTGTGGAGCATAGAATTACCACTCCAGCTGATCACCTTATGGAGCATAGAACCATCACTACAGCTGATCATCTTATGGAGCATAGAACTACCACTCCAGCTGATCACCTTATGGAGCATAGTACCATCACTACAGCTGATCACCTTATGGAGCATAGAACCATCACTACAGCTGATCACCTTGTGGAGTATAGAACCACCACTCCAGCTGATCACCTTGTGGAGCATAGTACCATTACTACAGCTGATCACCTTGTGGAGCATAGTACCATCACTAAAGCTGATCACCTTATGGAGCATAGAACTACCACTCCAGCTGATCACCTTATGGAGCATAAAACCATCACTACAGCTGATCACCTTGTGGAGCATAGTACCATCACTACAGCTGATCACCTTATGGAGCATAGAACTACCACTCCAGCTGATCACCTTATGGAGCATATAACTACCACTCCAGCTGATCACCTTATGGAGCATAGAACCATCACTACAGCTGATCACCTTGTGGAGTATAGAACCACCACTCCAGCTGATCACCTTGTGGAGCATAGTACCATCACTACAGCTGATCACCTTATGGAGCATAGAACTACCACTCCAGCTGATCACCTTATGGAGTATAGAACTACCACTCCAGCTGATCACCTTATGGAGCATAGAACTACCACTCCAGCTGATCACCTTAAGGAGCATAGAACCATCACTACAGCTGATCACCTTATGGAGCATAGAACTACCACTCCAGCTGATCACCTTATGGAGCATAGTACCATCACTACAGCTGATCACCTTATGGAGCATAGAACCATCACTACAGCTGATCACCTTGTGGAGTATAGAACCACCACTCCAGCTGGTCCCCTTACTTGAATCCTGCACGAAACATTCACATATTCTTGCAGCAGTGTTTCTGTGGCAATTTGTTTCACATTTTCCCAACCTCACATTAGTCTTATACGACATACTTGAGGAAGCAGTAATCCCATTCTTTCTTTGTCACATCAGAGATCTCGGTGAGCCACGTGCGGCAATTTCTAAACTTGTGACTAGTAAATTTTCAAATATCTCTAACGTCGATATTTTTTGTTCTCATTGGGGAACACAGTTTTTGAGACCAATATGGGAAGACTGGCCATTCAGAATTGTGGTTCCTGTGAGCCTGTAATATCACAAAAGCAGGAGGGAGAGACTTTTTATTATTTCAACTGACTATTCCAACATTTGAATAATGCTATTGTGGCCAGCAACTTCAGCTGTTAGCAGAACAAGGACTAATAAATATTCAACCGTTTAGGAACATTTTCTCGGTTGTAAGAGAAAAACACACCGTGAACTCTTTGCGAGTCGGAATGAAATAACAATAGCCTAGCGATTTGATACGTTTCGACGCGGTATGATTGCTTTGAGTTCCCCCTGTCACCCCGGTCGCGATCTCTGATTGCAATTTACTCTCACTCAGGTCAGAAACTGTTAAACATGTCATAATAGTGCCGCTATTTTTACGATTTGCACCAGGAAACTCGGGGACTGGGTATAAGTGAACGTTTTGCTGCAGGCTCAAAGGGTTAAGCACCCTTGTTCTTGACTGTCCTTTAAAACACGTCAGTCTCATTTCAGGCAGCGTGACCCAAAGATGCAGCAATAGAGAATGCAGTCAACGACCCATAGAAACAAAGCTGACCAAGACCCTACTCCACCTCCACGTGGTGGTCCTGGAAACAGGCTGCATCACTGCAGTCTGGCTGAGAGAGTAGGGATCGAAGAGAAAAGGCAAACCTGGTCCCAAAAATTGCCGTGCTGAAGTCGGATGTGTCGGCCTGTCGCATAGAGATTTATGATCAATAAATTTTCTATAGTCTTTTCTTACTCTACCCGTGTCTTCTACTTTATTATCGCTCTTTTATCCTTTTCTCGTTTTTTTTTCGCATTATTCGTTTGCGACTAATATTATTTTTCTCATTCTGACTTTACCGTTTCTTTTCGCATACTAGAAACGCATTTATCACGTAAGGTGTCAGTCCCTGGACGGAGAACGATACTGTGAATATCCGTCTAGTTAGACAGAGAAAGAAGACATTTGTCTACACTTTTCTCATGACACGGCACTCTTGGTCTAGATTCTCGGCGTGAGGTGTGGAAAATGCCATCTGCATCGCTCAGAAAGGAGACATTTCGTCTGGCATTTTCATCTGACACGAGCGCTACGGCCAGTTTCTTAGCAGTAGGTGTGAAGACGCGTATTATCAGTTTTATGGCAGTCGCCTGAGTGAACGTAAGTGTTAAGAGAGAGAGAGAGAGAGAGAGAGAGAGAGAGGAAGAGGAGAGGGGGAGACAGGGGTTTTTGGAAATAGCGCGCATCCTTTGTCTGTTTCATACATCTACCCCGGGGTGGAAACTTGATTGCATTCAGTTTTCCAGATTTGCAGTAGACAGGTCGCTAATGTAAAAGAATAAGCTGTATAGCGAAGTTTCTCAGTTTGTTTCGACAGTTTGCCGAGCTCTAGACTTCATAGATATATCAGCGTATAATTCTAAGTTTGTGCGATCGCCTGTAGTTCTGTGTGGAGGTAATATAATATATCTAGTATTTTGTGAGTGATTAAGTGTTAAATCGCCTATTTTATTTCCACTAGTTTCTTGTGTGCAGAAGAAATTAAATTGATAAGTCTGTTATATTCTCTAGTCGGCGTGTTACAGTAGAAAGCAGAATAAATTATAATTTCTAGCTTAAACTCATACAGCTATAATGAAGTTAATTTAACTGCTAATAACCAGTCGAGAATATTTTAAAAACTAACTTATAACTGCACCGATTCATCATTGAGTATTGACGAAATACGTATGTATTTCTAATTCATGATGACTGATTTTTTGAATATAACTTATCTCACGGGAAGTTTTAAATGATAAGTCAAGCACTTCGCTTGCAGTTTATAATGTAGGTTATAACGAGTACATAGTATGTATAAGTATTTTATATGTTGTGGTTTTTCTTTATTCAGTGAAACTGAGGTAGCCCAACTCTACCAGCGTTGTAGCATGGAGAAATATCTGTGAAGAACATAAACATTTTTATCCTTAAAGACTTGGGTGTTAAAGTAAAAGCTGTCTGGCATTGCGCTGGCATCCAGAACGACAGAGTACCCATTACAAAAACTTTAAAGAGTAAATGAAGTAATGGGCCTATCGAGCCTGATTTAATTCTTCCAGAGAAAAACCTCAAGTACATTTCAGCTCTTGTGGCAAGTAAAACATTAACATAATCATTCCGACATTTTTTTTTACAAATTGTGGTGTGAACAATCATTATCTACTGAGAAAAGTTATCAAACCTGACATTTTCCCGAAGTAGTGGAACCCTCGTGATTCTGACACTGCGAATCTGCTTAAAACAAATTCTTACATCGTGATTCAAGTGACACTAACCTTAGTCTGGAAAATATTCACATGAAGAGGACGCTCCCCGGAACCATTGGATGAACCCAAAAATCTGCAGAGCTGGGATCCGCTTTATTAAAAGAAAGACCAATTAAAGTGTGTGGGTGTCCTAAAGTTTGCGCCAGACGGCGAACAACAGCACGATAGTAGGTAAGAACGTATTTCATGGCCCTGATGAATGAACAGAGAGAAAGCATGAACAAATGACTTTTTTATGGTATACCAAATTTCACCCACTTTGTATTTTGTTATTCAAGTTTTTGTTGCTAATAATATTTTCCTTAGGATAGATTAGAGTATCAAAGCCTGTTCATACCTTTAAAAGGGAACTCTTAGACTAAAGCATATATATCCGTGACTCTTTGGGGCTATCACTTTTCTTCTAACGGGACTGTGGGCTATCCATCGAGGGAAAGGATCATCCCTATGGGTCTATCATTCTTGTAGCAATTCATTGACTTTATGACTATTTGTATATGTATGATGTAATTTTATGTGTTGTGATGGAATTTTAGTATGATAATTAAAATTCACCTAAACGTAATCAGCGTGTCGGTCAGCTCGTTCCAAAATATCTATATTTCACTATTATAGTTTTTTTCCACTTGTGCGTCTAACTGTCGTCACTTGTGTGTGTGTGATTGGTACCTATATATATATATATATATTATATATATATATATATATATATATATATATATATATATATATATATATATATATATATATATATATATATATATATATATATATATATATGTAGTCAATAGACTGTCTGACTCCTCTAAACCTGTTGTAGAAGATAGGCTGAAAGAGAGAAGATTCTTGATTTCAGGGACAGCCTCTATTGATTTTCTACCATCTTACTCGTGGAACTCTATTGCTATTATTATCTCTCACTGTGGCTATCACTCATTCTAATCTTTTCAGAAGGGACCAACCTAAGTCATAATTCCCCTATCAAAAATCTACGACACGGTCGAAAGGGGCAGATATCGCAGCTCCGGTGTAAACAGACACAACGCAACCAACGTCCTTGTCAGTACGAACAAGGAAGAAGAAGAATTTCAGGCAGCCACGAGACATCTTGCACCTAGCTCAACAGTGTAGTGACCCAGTCACGTATCAAGTCCGTGTGTCACGGAACTGCTTCCCCTGCTTTGCAGTAGTGTTCCTACAGTGGCCAAAACTCAAGAGTATCTCATATAGGTCTTCAAAGGTGTCTACCTTCACACATGATTGCTTTTTGGCAGAGTGTAGATACAAGAATAATGATGCTTCTATCTCAAGGGAGTATTCATAATAATTTTCAGAAGTCAAGAACAATGCTGCATTGGCAGGGCAATTGTTAACTTATTATATCTGATCCGCTGCCTTTTATGAAGATTTATGTAATGATTAATTTTAGCTCATTTAAACTTCCACCTCTGATTTACTCGGTAGAATTGTTACTATTATAGAATAGCTCTTTTTAGAGTGTATTTTGTAAATGGACTGAGACAAACATGCAGTACATTCAAAATGATTAAATCGAAGTTACATTTGTATATTAGCAACTAATATAGTTAATAATCATTTGTTCAATCAATTTTAAGAAGAAAATGAATAATCTTTAACATAAAATACGCATCAACGTGTGATGGTAAAGTGTTTTATGAAAGAAGTCACGTGGCAGCTTATAGGTTTCACTTAGCCGCGAATGGTTGTTTCTGCTTCCGCTGGGTTGTTTGGTTCTGTGTAGATAAGTCACTAGAGTTCTCACGTATCTGGTCAAGGTTAAAGGCGCAGCACGTTCGAAGTAAGATCGGGGAGTAACTGCAAAGCTAGTCCTGCTTCTGTAATAAAAGCTAATTGGTTTGGATTATAGGACAAAATGCAGCACCAGGCACTATATACAATAGCTGGAGCCTCTAGATCAGCATCACTAGTAGCACTAGGAATAATACCCCTCAAGTTAAGAAGAAAAGAACTTACACTGAATTACATGAGCAAAGTCATAATCGACAAAAACCACACAACCAATGCAATGTTTGTGAAGAATTTCCCTACGACATGGGATACTCCTCTGGAACCCATAAGGTACCCAATTGGATTGAAGTGCATGGAATAACTTAGAAGAAAACAGTATAATAGTAAACCAAATAAAATGTAGTAGTAAATACACACCAGTGATTCATACTTGTGAGCTCTGGAAAGAAATCCAGAATGGCAGACACGCCTACAAACAGCTAAAAGATCCCAGACATGTCAGTTATCTAGAGAACCAAAAATGCCATGCATCAGAAAACTAATTAGACTTCAACTAGGAACAGGCAATTTCGTGGTGGAGGAATCCTGCTGTGCCACATCTCTGGAAAAAAAACACCACAACACATTTTGTGTTAACATGCACAAAAATACGAAGAACACAGAAAACCACTTATGGAATACTTGAAAACCCAAAACTCGACATCACTGTCAATGGAAAATGTACTGAAAGTTGATCTACCGCAGCGTAAGGTTTTTATTGGCTCTAGGATCAGTATAGTACTGTGTTATTAAAACAAGGAAACAGATTTCACTTAACAATTATAAAATTGACAAGTCGTTCAAATACAATTTCCTTATTATTTATTAAGTATATACACTATCTACTCTTGTGCTGAAGGGTGGATGTTGGAAGATGGAAAGCAATGGATTTGTACCTTTATATATATATATATATATATATATATATATATATATATATATATATATATATATATTTATATATATATATATATATATATATATATATATATATATATATATATATATATATATATATATATATATATAGAAGGAAGAACGTTGGGCCTAAATAATGTGCAAGAGCTAAGAGGAGTGGCGTCACAACGAACAACCTGGAGAGCACTGGTTTCTGCCTTATGCGCCGTGTTTGGTGCTTAAAGATTCTATTATTATTATTATTATTATTATTATTATTATATATATATATATATATATATATATATATATATATATATATATATATATATATATATATTTATATATATAAATATATAAATATATAAATATATATATATATATATATATATATATATATATATTTATATATTTATATATTTATATATTTATATATATTTATATATATTTATATATTTATTTATTTATTTATTTATAATACAAGTCTTCCAATCATAGGAAACAAACTTATATCAGCTGTGCTGTTAATTAAGTATATATAAAATTTATCAGCTATACTGTTAATCTTGTCTCTTATTACGCTAAATCACTTTTTCTTCCTTGACCGTTAAATGCTCGCAATTGCCGACGGAAATGGTACTAATGTGTACTCATCTCTTACAACAGTTCTGTCCTTCCTAATTTATTGCACACAACAGCCGCTGATGATCGTTCCTTTAGCCCACCCAAGACTGAGGGGGACTAAGGATGTAGCTCCGGTACAATCACTGTGCTCCTGCGAAGTTCCAGGCAGCTGGATTGACTCGAACATACGACCTCAGGTTGGATGACACGAATAAACCTGTAGCAAGGAAAAATAGAGGGTAATTTCTGTCCTCAAGCCCACCTATTTCTATTGTATTTGAGGTGAACGTGTCTCAGGTGTCAGCATGTAGGATGAATGACAACATGATTCAGTATGATTTAGCAATAGCGAGACAAGACAGGTGCCTACTTGCAAAACATTCTTTATGATAAATTAATACCTGAATACATCCAATAATATAAATTTAATACATGACTACAGCCAATAATTTGTACACCTAGGTGTGGTACAACCGTTTCCTTCCCCCTAATATATGAGGCCATCCCTGATAAGTGCTATACTGGATGGTAAAATATACCCTAACAATATTGTTGTGATTATATAGGTTGGAGTCATACCAGGAAATACAATCATTATACCTAATTCCCTAAGATATAATCAGTATACCTGATACATTCATAGTAAAACTGAAATCCTATATGAAATATATTCCTGGTTTCCTTCTTCAACAGTCATACACAATCATTACGCATGATACTATAAAATACAATCATTATACAGGATATAGTCATAGGTTATATTCAGGTTGGAGTTATATATATAATCCTAACAAGGACTGTTTGGTTATATTTCTGGTTGGAGATATGTTATATTTTACGTTGAAGATAAGTTATATTTCAGGTTGGAGTTATATGAGCCCTAAAAAGGACTGATAGGTTATATTTCAGGTTGGTTATCGTCTTCAGCAATCATACCAGGAAAGACAATCATTATACCTGATTCCATAAAATATAATCCTTATACCTGATACATTCATAGTGAAACAAAATATATTAAATATATACAGATGTAAGTAGTATAAATGAAAACACAACCAATACAAACATTATATATCTGCTGTAGGCCTATTTTCCTTCAAGTTTATAGTAAGTATACCTACCCTGTAAGATTAATACAAGCCAGATTTTGACTCGACTAGTGAAGCAAGTCTGCCCGGTCAATGCAGGTGAGCAATAAATCAGTCTTGACAGTTTCTCTTCTCCAGTCGGTCGCTAGCTGGCCTTCGTGTTGGTGTGTGTGTGATTTTGAATAAAACGCGCCCGTTTATAAAGGTAAACTCAGGTGAATGCCAGTGTGTAAGGAAACCTTTTGATTGGTTATCTGCGGTTTGGTACATTTTTATTGCCGACAAGCTGATTGGTTATATGCGGTTTGGTACATTCCCTGACCGCGGCCCGAAATTTTAGGCTTAAGTTTTTCCTCTTTTATGGCGTATACTTCGTGTAATTTATTCTGGCTCAGAGACTTTTCGTTGATTGGCTGTGCATATGTATTAACAAAAAAGTGGGTTTACATACACATTTCACGACATCTACCCAGGGAGCTACACAACATAATAAAATTTTATATTACCGGAACAAGAACCAACATATAACAACTAGAACAAATTAGAATGACATGGGGAAAAAACGCCACTAAGTCCATTCATTACCAGTGGAAGAATTATATATATATATATATATATATATATATATATATATATATATATATATATATATATATATATAATATATATATATATATATATACACATACATATATATATATATATATATATATATATATATATATATATATATATATATATATATATATATATATATATATATATATATATATATATATATATATAGCAAACAAAAACCAACCAAAAGCCCAGCAGAAACAAATGTGTCAGTAGCGAAAAAGAGCAATTTGGTATCATGGAAGAAGAAACATGACAGACACAGCAGACATTACACATTGCCAGAGCAAACGGCAGACAAACTACAGCATGGAAGAGCCAACACATAAGACAATAACAAAGTAATACACTGTATGGAATGATAAACCCTATTGTTATGATTAAAACTCATAACATATCGGTCGTTATCAGATGGGTATCGATGGTAGACTATGTTGTTGATGTACTGTATCCACGGGTTACCCGGAAGTACGTCATTGCCTTTTGGGGCAGAATTAGCAGACGTTAGCCTGTCTCAATTTGGCAGAAGTTAATGAAACATTGATACACATTAAAGAATTATATATCAATTAGAAATTTTCAAGATGCTACACCTGTGAAAAAACATATTATGGTACCTACTTGCTTTAGACCATTTGTCTTACGACATGCCTATGACATAAACTGTGCAGATCATTTAGGTATTGCAAGGACAAAACAGAGGGTTTTGTCTCGTTTGTTTTGGCCTGGTGTGACTAAAGATGTTAAAACTTTCTGTCGCACATGCTCTGTGTGCCAAAGTGTCGCAACAAAAAGACCTGGACATAATGCACCTATCCAAGCATCTGATATTTCTTTTCGTCCATTTGCAAAGATGGCTATCGACCGTATTGTGGTCCCTTAAAATTAAAATCAGCTAGGGTTCACAAATTTGTGCTTACTTGCATTGATATGTGTACCCGATGACCAGAGGCGATACCTCTAAAATCCACATCGACCGTGGACGCTGCGGATGCACTATTTTTAGTATTCAGCAGATTGGGTTTTCCCGAAAACATACTATCTGACCGGGGATCCCAGTTCGCCTCTGACACTATGAAAGAGGTGATGAAGATGTTTGGTATTAAGAGATCGCTTAGTGCTATCTATCACGCTCAAGCAAATGGGAAAATTGAAAGACTTAATAGGAGTTTAAAAGAAATGTTGGCCAAGGTTACGACTAACTATCCACAATATTGAATATTGCCTGCTATTCTCTTTGCTTATATAGAAATTCCCAACGAAAATACGGGATTTGCGTCATTTGAAATGGTATTTGGTGCAAAGCCTAGAGGTCCTATGTCTATCGTGAAACAATTACTCATTGGAACTAACGCGGATGAGGAGGATCAAACCTGTTATCAATATGTTGTAAATTTAAGACAGAAGATTATTTACGCATGCCAAATAGCAGTGGAGTCGTCAGAAAAAGCAAAATTAAAGGCTCGATTAACTAAGAATCAAAACAGAAAACTGCGACATTTATGGCCAGGTGATAAAGCCTACGAATTACTGCCAAACAAAGACAATAAATTACTTGTTTCATGGAAGGGTGCTTATACAATTGTGGATAAATTGTCAGATGTTGACTATGTTTTATATGTTAAAGGAAGATAAAATGTTTCATATTAATATGTTACAACAAGTTCAGACTCGACCCCCACATCTGAAACCTATCTTTGAAGCTATCGGCGAATCTGTTGATCGTCGCTCCTCCTTAGCAGTTATTCAGGAGGAGAGTTCTGATTTTTCTGATGATGGTGAACCAATTTTGTCGTTACATGATATACATCTTTTGGCTACTGAAAGCTGGAAAGATATTTCCATTGCTCCTACTCTATCGTCTGATCAGAAAGAGTAGATTTCTGTACTATTACAATCTTTTTCTGATGTGCTCACTGATGTTCCTGGGCATACAAATATCATTGTTAGCGGTCTATTTTCCATAACAGCATCAGCAGACACTTATGTTAATATATATGTTTTCTATAACAGGCCTTACAGGCCATCACTTATGTTAACTGTGTATATGTAGATTCTTCCGTGTGTAAGGGTAGCACGGTTAGGCAAATTTAATATATTCGCTGATAAATACGATCAGCCTTGGTCAGGCTTACAAGTGGCCGACAGGTGTGTAAACATGTATAGATATAGGCGAATGTCATGTTACTTTAAGTTTGTTATGTTGCAATCATCCACACCACAGTAACGATAGTTAGGCATAGACCAACGGGTAAGGCAAATGGTTTCCAATTCACAATATACAGTTTATTGACACAGTAACGTAGACATCAGGAACAGCACAATGTTACAAGTTATAATGGCATACAAAATCCATGGCAAATAGATTGCAGAACACCATAAATCACAGCATCTTAAATATCCAGAGATTGGTTGCGTACACCGCCACTCACAATACAGTACACCAATGAGCCAACGTAATCCCATGGATTAGAATAATAAATCGTGTAAGTACAAATCCATCAGGAAAGGAATTGCATACATCCTAATACTAGGTACATCAATGAGCCAACGTAGTCCATGGCATTGGAATAATAAATCTTTGAAAAACTCTTCCCCTCAATAATATACTCTGTATTCACCTCAAAAATATATTCTCTTCAATAATATCTTCTGGTCACACTAACGAGACGGAACAACCATCTCGAAGCCTTGCCAGGAACACACTAACTCGAGATCACAGTCTCTCAGTACAGCTCAGCGAAGTCGCTCGAGCGCGAACTCACTGCTTAACATCTGAGCTCAGTTTTTCCGTTTCTCTCTCCTCAAACCTTACCCTATACCGATTCACGTGCAATCTCAGGTACAGGAAGAAATAAAACAGAGGATTAGGTTAAACATAATTAAACCTTCTAATTCACCATATAGTTTTCCTATGGTTTTGATCAGAAAAAAAGACAAATCTATTCGCATTTGTATACATTTCAGACGTCTAAATGCTGTCACAATTCAAGATGCGGAACTGTTATCCCTGCTTGAATCCCTTCTTGATAGATTGTCTACAGCTACGTTTTTTTTTTTACAAAGTTTGACTTATCCAAAGGATATTGGCAAGTGCCACGATCTGACAAATCTAAGCCTTATACAGCTTTCGCTACACCTTTACGTTTGTTTCAGTTCAATTGTACAGTAATCTCGTTGCTGTTATAAGAAAGAAGCCCGCACAGCAACAGGATGATGATGTTTCCTATAAGACGCAACATCAAGTAGTATATCATTGAACTCATGGCACTTCGTGTAGACTTCGTGTAGCCATGACAATACTCATCGTCAAGCTATAAACTGTCAAATACTTTCATACTTGCTTAGTCATTCCCCTTCTACCGTGAGGTATAGAGGTTTGAAAGAGAGAGTGCCAGACTATCCTATCGGTTGTCTTCCTCCTGGCCTGGTTCCATTCTAGTCCTCGGTCCTTCAAAGATTGTCTAATGCTGTCCTCCCAGCGGACTCTGGGTCGTTCTGGGGTCTGGATCCTTGGCTCTTTGTTTTTCCCTGCTTGTCGTGGTAGCCGATCTTTTCCCATTCTGCAGACATGGCCAAACCATCATAGTTGGCACTTTTATACTTGAGTCTCCAGGGGGCGGCATTTTAGGGCCTGACGTATCGTCTGGCTGCGGACCATGTCTCTTCTTGTTACTTCAACCGCCTTTCTCAGTTACCTCATTTATGAGGTTTGCATCTGGCTTTTGTGGGCTGTGGTCATTGCCCATGAATCACATCCATATGCCAAGACTGGGACATATGTGGAGCGGTGTACAGCCATCTTCGTTTTCTTACCAACCTCTCTCTTGCTGAGGAATCCTCGATTTATGGCCTGCTGCTTTTCGAGTGGCCAACTCTTCTCTGATGCCTCCATTTCGGTCCATAATAGCTCTGAGGTATTTAAAGTGGTTGATCTGCTCCAGGACCTGTTCTCCCAGCTTAATCTAATGTACTCTTTCTTCTCGTGATATTACCATTAATTGGTATGGAGAAGCATTTATGAGAAGATTGACATTATATATATTTGGAAGCCCGGCACTATTGAGGTTACTTACTCCTGGTATGGAGAAGCGTCTATGAAAAGATTGACATTATATGTTTTAAAGCCCGGCACTCGTGCAGCTTTTTTTTGCCAGAGTCTTACCTGGCTTATCTTGTCAGAGAGAGAGAGAGTAGAGAGAACTTTTTGACATACTACTAGCACTACGATACGTGCAGGCTGCTCAATTATTATTGATATTAGAGATGTACTGAACTTGTTGTTATAACCATAATGTGCTTGAACAATATGTCATTGACAGTATGTTTGTTTGATGTCAACGTGATGTTATCGTAATAAATAGTATGAAACTGCACCATTCGTTTCAATGCTTCCTGACTCCTCCATACGTTACTGTGATGTCTTTGTGACTGCAGCCTGTGTGGCGCATTCTATGAAAGTCTTACTTATTGCAACAGTGTTTAAGAAGGGTAACAATTATAGACATTAACAGTGTCAGGAAGGAAGTTCTATATATATACTGCTACAGTGGTTCAACCAATAAACTTAGAACTTATCAGATAACGCAGAACCTTATCAGTAGTGCCCTTCAACAGTACGACATAGCAGTCTTCTACAGTGGCGTTATCAGACCCTCTTTCTACGTGGCATTATTATCATCAGGAACATACTTTCTACAGTGGTGCCCCTCTACAATAACACCATACTTCTACAATAAGCCCAATGTCAAATGAAGTAATAGGCAGTCTTATTAATGTTCACTATGGAGACGCTGTCCTGGCATTCTCACAATTTGTATTATGTATCTTCATTTAATAGACATTGTCGTCATAAATACTTCCTGAGATTCGAAGAAACTAGGGACACCTCAACATAGTATCTTGATGCCCTAGTGATGTTAAGATTCAGGAAAAAACACAATAGACTGCAGGAGCTTTCACACATATGTCTGCTCACAGTGACTGAAACACAATCCACATCTCTCTAGCAGACGATCACCCCAATCTTCTGCTTCAAAACTCATGTCTGCATCTACACCATATCGGTATGACATCACTTCCTTTATTAGTGAGTAATTCCTTATAAAATTATCAGAAATGGAGCTTTGTCCAGCACACATACATACATACATAATCGTTATGAATTTTAATCATTACAACCACATACATTAAACATTGCCACAGCAAAAGGCAGATACATTACATCATGGAAGAGCCAACACATAAGACAAAGAACAAAGTAATACACTATATGGAGTGATGAATACTGTATACCCAAATTATAACCCACATGGGGATGAATTGAGTATACCTTGCACCCAAAAACACCAGCTTTCAAATGCGGTGTTCAAAAACTTATCATAACCTATTGCTTTCTTTTGTAATGGGACTAATAAGTAAACAAATAATGGAACTGCAGCACAGAAAAGACACAACACAACACCAATTAGTGATGAAGTCAAGAGCTGACACTCAGTGACAGTGGATCAAAGAAGAAGAAGAAGTGATGAAGTATTTAATTTTGTAGAAGGTTAAACTAGAAACAACTGATAATATATTATAATGAAAATATTATAGAGGATCAATGCAGTAAAGCTTATCAATATTTTCAGCTTTATAAACAATACTAATGCATTTGACAAATTTAATAATGGGTAAATTATAAAAATGTAACAAAGCATAGACATATGTTTACAAAAATAGGTTAAACTACAAACAACTGATAATATATTGTAATAAAAATATTACAGAGGATTAATACAGTAAAACTTAACAATATTTTCTGCTTTATAAACCGTACCAATGCATTTGACAAATTTAATAAGGGATAAATTATAAAAATGTAACAAAGCATAGACATATGTGTTAAAAAATAGGTTAAACTACAAACAACTGATAATATATTGTAATAAAAATATTATAGAGGACCAATGCAGTAAAACTTATCAATATTTTCAGCTTTATAAACAATACTAATGTATTTGACAAATTTAATAAGGTGTAAATTATAAAAATGTAACAAAGCATAGACCTATGTGATTAAAAAAAATAGGTTAAACTAGAACTGATAATATATTGTAATAAAAATATTACAGAGGACTAACGCAGTACAACTTATCAATATTTTCAGTTTTTTTTTTTTTTTTTTTTTTTTTTTTTTTTTTTTTTTTTTTTTTAACCAGCGGCACTTGGGCTTTCAGCCCTTCGGCCCAATGACATGTCATTGCGAGGCTGGGGAACCTGAGGACTTTCCTTCCAACCCGGTCAGGAGCTTCGCTCCTTCCCATCCACAGAGGGTTTATCACAGGAGCCGTTCAGGCTATTCAGTCAAATTTCCGGCCGTAAACATTTCTTCAAACGCCGACGCCCGGGTTTGAACCATGAACACCTGGTCGCCAGTACAACGCCTAAGCCATTACACCAGCGCGGCTCCCTTTCAGCTTTATAAACAATACTAATGTAATGAACAATCTGCTTATACCAGAAAATTTATGGCTCATGCAGGATAACAAAAAAATTACTTGGCATTTGATATTCATGCACTGTGTGCATATATGTCACAGGTTGAAATACGTGCATATGCAATAAGTGACATATTGTGATCTGAAGCAGTGTAATGAACAATCTGCTTATACCAGAAAATGATGGCACATGCAGGATAACAAAACATTACTTTGGCATTTGATATGCATGCCAAGTATTCATATATGTGACAGGATGATATACGTGCATATACAATAAGTGACATATTGTGATCTGAGGCAGTGTAATACAATATGTGCTCATACCAGAAACAAAAAAATCACTTGGCATGTCATCTACATCCACATTGTTTATTTATGTCTGTATATTAAAATAACTACAAAAGCAAGAAGTGAAACATTGTGATGTGAAGTGGAAATTAATATGACATTGTACATGTCACTAGGAACATCATCATGTAAAACAAACAGAAACCACCACCACAACAGCAGATGGAGGCAAGTAAGCAGGTTTCCTGCAAGAATACCAGCTTCGGTGGTGGCTCCTTGTTCAATGACAATCAGAGATAATCACAAACTACCAAGCCTCTCAACGGCAAACAAAAAAAAAAAAAAAAGATTAATCCCATACTACAGAGAACCACAAGCTTATCAATTCTCTCAAGGAAGCCATGGTCTCACATTATGGCTAATCTAAGATTAAAAGTTAAAAGTATGTAAAAACAACTGACCATACCAAAAATTGCTCTGTGCTTTTCTTGTTTTATCTTTTGATGTACTTTTGATCCCAATCAGATGTATTTCTTGTTTTACTTCTTGTAGCATTTGATATCAATAAAAATTACAAAGATGCAAAAAAAAAAAAAAAATTATAAGCAATACACACACACACCTTGGTTTTGTGATATAGCCAACACTAGATATGCCATAAGACCACAGGTTCCAGCCAGTTGTATAAAGCATCCTGTCAGCATGAATGCCTTCAGGCGTAGAGGGTTTGAATCCCAAACATGTTTCACATAGGCTATTGTTACTGCAAGCATAAGAGCTGCTGCTAAGCGTGATAAAGAGAAGGATGTCTACCATGTATTAGTCAGCTGGTATCAAATATTTTTATCGTCATCATAACGTGACTTTATTGCTACTTATGGATCATGGATCCACCAATACAGCTGGTCCTCTTGCTGAAAGCGTACACCAGCAAAAACACCTGATGAAAAGCAAAAAACGCGATGTAGCGATGGAAGAATGTGATTATTATTGGGACCCAAAGATGCAGCAATAGTGAATGCAGTCAGCGACCCATAGCTTGACTGCTTGCATCAGGATCAGCGAACCAGAGCTGGTCAAGACCGTCTCCACCTCCACGTGGTGGTCCTGGAAACAGTCTGCAGCAGTGCAGTCTGGCTGAGCGAGTACGGATCGAAATGGGAAGGCAAACCCGGTCCCTTAAAAATGCCGTGCTGAAGTCGGATGTGTCGACCGAAAGGTGCAGATATCACAGCTTAGGCGTAAACAGACACAACGCAACCACCGTCCTTTTCAGGGCGAACGAGGAAGAAGAAGAATGAACAACAGCGAAAGAAAGACAGCGACAAAATATATAATAGTAGTGCGATACTTATATTAAAGCCTACACCAGCAAAAACACCTGATGAAAAGCAAAAAACGCGATGTAGCGATGGAAGAATGAATAACAGCGAAAGAAAGACAGCGACAAAATATATAACAGTAGTGCGATACTTATCAATTGGAAACCCAATTCGATACCCCGCGAAATGCCCGGAACAAAAGATTTTAAAGGGAGATAAATCTAAAATACCCATATTCACTGCGGATCAAAAACCTACGAGTAATAGGAAATTACCCCAAAACATATCATAAAATGCAAAATAATGCCTTAACAAAGGCTCTTAAATCAGCTTAGCTTTTTATGAAACACGTTTATATTCAACTGAGCAACGTTTTTGGTTAAGCCAAAAAAAAAAAAAAAAAAAAAAAAAAAAAAAGATGCAAAATCATCAACATCCTAGCACTCATGATGATCAGTTCGAAGGCTGATTCAAACGTCTGCAATGTTAGGTACATCAGGATCGGAAATGCTACCTGTTATAAGACGTACACACACATGCCCCACTAAGGGAAGTGACAATATTAATAGTAATAATAATAAAAGTAATACTATTTAAGGAAAACAAATGAACGAAAATAAAGTCAAAACTTACTTATTTAGTAGTTCCTCTTCTACCGTGAGGTGTAGAGGTTTGTAAGAGAGAACGCCATACTATTCTATCGGCTGTCTTCCTCCTGGCTTGGTTCCATTCTTTTCCTTGGTAAACATAAAGTCAAAACAAATAATAAAATAATACAGACAGCACGACACGTGAAAACTCCAATCAGAAAAGTAAGAAAACATCAAATTTTAATATGAAACGTCACCAATAATAGAAGTAAATTGCATATTACGATAGATATTTCATATTAACAAACAACTGCAAATAGAATGACACTAAATACCCTAAGTATAACCGACAATTAGATTAAACAGGGTAGATCAAAATAGTCGAAGAATGACCTAGTCCGCTTTCCTTCCATAGAAAAAAAACCCCACCAAGGACACTGAAGGGCTCCATACACAGGGAGAAGTATGACGCGAGGCTCACTAGTTTCCACCTGTCGTAAATTTTTAGATAGGTTAGAAGATATTTATGGTCCCGTCTGAGCAGAGGGGATAGTGGTAAATATGTGAGAATAAAGGTGCAAGAAATAGATTTTCACGAGGGAATGTGTAAGAGGAAGATCTGTCTCTGGAATGAGTAGTTTCTCTAGTCCAGCCTATCTATACGACTATATTTTAGTATAAGACAACCTTTCTCTCCCTATATGAAATATAAGTTACACTAAACACACCCACACACACAATTATGTGACACCAATACACACAAACGTGAAAAAAATAATATCAACTAGACAAAAATTATAAAACTCACTGAAAACAACATGTAACAAATCCTCAGTCAACAGACCACACATTATATGCATAAACTGCACTGACCTGAATATCACAAATGACACAGTGTTACACCTGATACACTTGAAGATTAACTATGCCTACCCTAGTTCTCCTGAGAGGAAGGGCAGAATGCAAGAAGGTCCTGTGCGTCCGATTCACAACCCTTGGAAAATTAAGTTCCGTCGTTTCTGACTATCTATCTATCTATCCATCTATCTAACTATCTATCTATCTATCTATCTATCTATCTATCTATCTATCTATCTATCTATCTATCTATCTAACTATCTATCTATCTATCTATCTATCTATCTATCTATCCGAATCTGCTCTTGAGGTAGAGAAGGCAAAGCCAGCATAGAAGGGAACCGTTTACCCCACCTCATAAAGCTGGACATAGTATAGTGGTGACTTTAACAATTCACTCCCTATGGCAGTATCTGTAACGGAACTCTAAGCCTCTCACCTTTGGTAAATCTTCCACATACCCGGACATGCCAGGTCCCTAGTCATTGAATAGCAGACTGTTCAAATATTTCACGAGCTCTTATTAGCTGCTACCCAAATCTGATTATATTTCAAAGCATCGTCTAATTTACTGTATGGAAGGTTTTGATTTTTTTTTATCCCCCCCCCCCCCTCTCCCCCCCCCCCCCCCCCCCCCCCCCCCCCCCACACCTTTTTTTTACAAAATGTATTACTTTCTTTTTATCTTTTTTAAACTTACTTAAATTTGATTATGAATGGATATTATAAATGTATGATGTTTTATTACCTATATAATGTTGCATGCCTAAATAATTGCTTAAAGGATGTAGTATACAAGGTGAGAGAGAGAGGGGGGGGGGAGGGGTTTGGGAAAGGGCAGAATGTTAGACGGGCCTGTGTGCCCAATTCTTAACCATTTTAAAATAAAGTTCGGTCGTTCGTTCCACACCACACAAAAATGTCTACGCTGCTCATTGAAACTATACTCCCTGCAGATAACTTGATACACCTCACTCGCCATGACACACAATGGAATAATCGACTGGCAGACAATCTCCTCACTCCTCTGCAGTTTTAGTTTCACGTCTGCCAAATAAACCATATCGACATGACGTCACTTCATGTATTAATAAGTGACTCCGTATAAAATAAACAAACAAGGAGCCCAGTTGAGCTAACTATTATACCGACACAATCGTTATGAATTTTAAGCATAACACTCCCCCTAACATCTGAACATACTGGTCCCAAACTTGAAATCTAATTAATCTACTAGGCCCGGCTTGTAGCAACCACGCCCCAGTCTACCTAGCTGTAAATGGGTATCTGACTCTGCTCTTGAGTTAGGTAAGGCAAAGACAGCGAGGAGGGGAACTGGCCACTCCACATCATTCAAAAGCTGGACCTTGAATTTTAGAGTCTCTAACACTTCGCTTCCTACGGCAGTATCTGCTATTTTTTTTAATAGAGCAAAAAGTAAAACCTGCAGTAGCTCCCATATAAGAAGCATGGGCCAAAGCACTTATGTGTTCTTGCAGACGTAGTTTCTGTAGCTAATAATAATAATAATGCAAATAGCCCCTTCAGTTATTACTGACTATAGGAATGAAGCCCTGAGGTGACAGCCCTCAGTTACTTATTTTCCTGGGGTTCCTTTCGACGTTTTCATTTCTCTTCTGCTTGTTGTGAGAGCCAAATCTGAGGTAGCGCCGTAAAAAGCATCGCTATTTAGCGCAATCGGTAGCTTTATCCTTCCAGGTTACTGGATTTATGCCCAGTGCCCTCATATCTCTCTCGCACAACATCTTTGAACCTCAGCTGCGGACGCCCAAATGTTATTTTGCCATCTGTCAGTTGTCCGTAGTAGATATCTTTTGGGATGCGACCATCTTCCATGCGGTGGACGTGGCCAAGCCAGCGTAGTCTGCACTGTCTAAGCAGTGTTTACATGCTTTGAAGGCCAGCACGTGACAGTACCTCAACATTATTACCCATACTAATTGGAAACAACCCACATTTTGGAAGCATGTTATGAAAAGTGTCAAACTGAAATATACTGTGACAAGAGAAAAGAAACAGATAGAGATGAGGATGAAAAGAGAAGATATTTAACAGTTTAGCATCATTGCATGAACAGAGGTCAACAACAGATTTGATCAACAGCATTAAGGGCAGGGAGTTACGCAGAGACATAATCACCTACCCGAGCTAGTATAGAACTGAAGAAGAAGAGCATCTTTTTATTTGCGTTTTTTATCCAGTTACATTTTCTTACCATAATAATACTTGTGTTCTTGTTGTTCTTCGTTCGCTCTTATATAATCACATCTATCTCGTTCATGGCGTGATGCTGACAACATCACCCCTAGTGTGCCGATGGTCAAGAAAACATGGGCCTAAATCCAAATTCCCAATATGCCTCAATGGGCGTGTAACGGATCCTATCTCTTTCATAAAATTGTCTCATGCTTATATAATCGATCTCATAATAACTACTTCTATCTATTTCATAAAATTGGGGACCTGGCTTAGGCTTCTCTCGTCATTTTCATGTAACGATATCCATTTCTGTCATAAAGTTGGCCGTCTGCCCCAGGCTTATCTTGTCGATCTAATATAACTCACGTACTGTTGGGGTTCTGTCGCATGCTTCTCTCATCGTTCTCACATAGCTACATCTACCGCTCTTATAAATTTGGCGGTCTGTCTCAGGTTTCTCTCATCGTTCTCTTATAACTACATCTACCACTCTTATAACTTTGGCGGTCTGTCTCAAGTTCCTCTTATCTCCGTACAGTTTTTCCTTCACCGGGTGCAGGCGAGGTCCATGCAGTAGATTTACTTCTCTCCTAAAATTAGTGTTCTTGGAGGACAACGTGCTCCTGTTTGCTCGCCTTGCCCAAGTGGATACCAGTCTCTCTGCTCCATTGTTCATACTCCTCTGATCTTTTCTCCAAATCAGTGCAAATTTGTTTTTCCTGTCTGTCAAGGTCACACTCGTGTTAATCACGTGTCTGCTTCAAGATCGCTTTCCTCCCGCGGCAAAGTTTCCTGTTTTTGGACTAGAAAGCGTCCCAATGCAGCATACCCGGATGTAAATGGGTACCTGACTCTGCTTTTGAGTTAGAGGAGGCATGTCGTGCGGAAGGTTAATTGTTTTATTTTTTGCCCATCTGAGTATATAGAGTGGATGTCGACAGATACGCGAGAATGAATAGAAATAGATTTTGTTTCACAGGTGGTAGAATTGAGGAAAAAAGATCTGTCTCTGGAGTGATTATATAATTTCTTCCAGCCTATCCGTACGTCTGTACTCTTAGTGCAAGACAGCTTGTATCTCCCTATCAAGAATAGACAGATTAATCTGTGACACACACACACAGCTATGTGTTTCACATTAAAACTCGACACACAACATGCGTGCAGAAAAAAAACAAAAAGAAAAAGATAACCCAAATGGGTATAGGGTCTGACCCAGTAAAATAAACAAACTTTTAGACAAATCAGATATTATGGATAGTTTAAAACAACAGCAATGGGTTGATTTGCCGTTGCCCTAAAGACGCCACTAGGCGTGATGGGAAACAATGGCAAAGAAAACCTATCTGCTGTTGCCCTAAGACGCCACTAGGCGTAATGGCCACTGACTGCTTTGACGGTCGGTGGCTAAGGACGGAAGAAGAAGAAGTGTTATTACAACTAGTTAAAAAAAAAACTGAGAGAGTTTCTTGAGGTTCACTCTTTAGCAGGAAAAATACTTCCAGTATGGGAAAACATCTGGTTGCTAGAACTTTGTTCATAGGCAGATGATGGTTCTTCTATCGGCCAACTTGTGGCTGTTTAAATATATATAATATATATATATATATATATATATATATATATATATATATATATATATATATATATATATTATATATATATATATATATATATATATATATATATATATATATATATTATATATATATATATATATTTCTGGGTTTGGTAAGTCCAGTTATTTAAAAAATTTAGTGTCCTCCAATACTCTCTGGCGTGTGCCCGTTCACGAATGAAATTGGAGATGCACTGCCAAGAAAAGAAGAAAATAAGAAATCCATAAAAAGAACAGGAAACAAAAGAAAAAAAAAGACTGCTGGCCACCCTTGTGATCAGGTCTGCGAAGAATACAAGAACATTTATATAAAAATATGCTAATTCTATATTTACACACACTGACGGGGACAAGACGATCTCTTCTCCACTCCGTCAGTCCTGATTAAATTTAAACGGCACACAGTGGTTCCTTACTCCTATCAGTTAACAAATTCCGCTGGCAGCTGAGTTCAGACGGGTCTGAGTTATGTTATCTCGCCCGCCCCTGCTCGCTGGCATCAGCGTACAATGAAACTTATTATTTAATCTGTCCATACACGCTGCCTAAACAATGATCGCCTGTCATTAAATAGCTATTAAATTGTCGGCATCTGTTGGCTTTGCCGTATATGATTAAAATAATAGACACTATATCAAATATGCACAACTGAAATATAACGTTGTATTCTATCCTACACTATCAGTTTACTGTCTATACGGGTGGCGTGATTTAACAATTTAATAGAATATCTGGTAGGAAATCACTACACGTTACTTTATTTCACTCGTTTTACTAGCGAGAAAATCAAAGTGAAGACTAAATGTTAAAAGCTATCACTTCTTAAAAACATTTGCCCTATTATCCTTTACCAGAAAATTCAGAAATGAAAATCCTCCACGAAAACTAGTAACAAATCCACACAAGGAAATATGGTTTCTAAGACTGCGCTTAGACCATTCAAAATTCTGACTGACAACTGACGATGGGTTAAGAAAACAACAGTATTTATATCATTAGGATTCTATTATCTCTGAATGCTTTAATCTCGCGTTATCCAGAATTTCAGAAGCTAAGCGTATCAAGATATCAACAACAACAAAGGCTTTTATGGTAGTCTTCGTTGAGATTTTCAATAGTCATCAAAGGACTTACTGTTCCCTAACTAGTTTTCTCTTTACCAATGCCCGCTTCTGAAAATCACAGAGCCCAGGGGTTTCTAACTCCCCTGAGTACGAACGTCAAAGGGTCTGTGTTTTTGTCTTCCCCACGTGCCAGCCTGTCTGAGAACTATTATGATTGACAGATGCTCGCGTGAGGGCGAGGTAAACACAACCTGATTTGCTTTCCTGTTATGACTGACAGGTCACGCAGTTTGTAAACATTGCGTTAGCTCGTGTTAAAACAAAGAGGCGGGACGAGAGAGTAAGCTGCAGAAATAGACAGTGGGTATTGATACATGGTTTCTAGCTAGCAAATCGGAGAGCAGTTATAAGGTTGCCATAGGCGGTCGGATTACTGTAGACTCTTTTCCATTTACAAGTCGGAACATCACCTAATAAAGCTGGACCTAGTATTGTGAAGACACTAACGCTGCAATCCCATAAGTCAGTATCTGCTATGGAACAGGTTTACTTTTTTTAACTTCCAGAAAGTGCCTGTTAGAAATACGTTTTTGGTAAATATTTCCTGGTCCCTGTTTTAGTTGTGTGGACTCTTTATATCTTAACTACCGTTGACAACTTCCAATTATCAGCAGTCTTTATTTATTCATTCATACCAGACGTCAAATCTGATTTAAACAATGGCATATATGATCTGCTTCATTGTTTAAGATAAGTGCCAGTGGAGCAAGAGATGAGAAGATGAAGCAAGCTATGGAGGTGATACACACTGAGGAAACCTGTTTGTGGCAGAGATTATGATTAATAAATTTCTATATCTTTTCTTTATTCTACACTTGTCTTTTACCTGTCTGTTGCATACATATTTTTGAATGCACAGATTACAAAAATACGATATGTCTATTTAATAGGGAAAATATATATTTGTATTTAATTGTGTACGAAAATGCTTCCTTTGGAAAGCGAGATAATCCATGATTGATTTATACGTTTGATTATATGGATGATCTCTCTTGATATTGATTCGGCGTATGAATATTGAATTCCTGTCAGTTCTCGTTTGTTAGGGCCAGAAAATAGATTGATCTTGTTCAATATGTTTATGGCCTGAATTTATATGTATTACTTGTCTAGTACAAGAAGATTCAGTCCTATATTGTATATCTTCGTAGGCTAAGGTCGGACTATACCGAACTCTGGCGGAGGTATCCGTTGTCCTAGAGAGTTGTAGTGAGTTCCGAAGAAGCTGGTCGTAATGGCCGGGTGTGTGTTTTCTAGGGCTGGTCCTGTTTAGAGGTTAAAAGTGATTTGTGGATGATTTTTCCATAAGGAAGGAATGTCTCTGCGAGAGTGTTATGTCAGAGACTCTTCTCATGTATTTCATAATGTTTTAGATTCGGACTCCAGGTAAAGCCAGACCCTTTTTCCTTTGATGATCTCCTTATGGTTAGACCTAGATGAAACATCGTATTTTCGAGCATCGTTGGTCGTTGAAATATAGATTGATGAAGATGACAGGTTCCATCAGCGCTTATGTCTTCATGAAGCAACCTTCTGACTAAGGGACTGTATGGAAACTCTAGGAAAGTCTATATGTACAAGTTATGAACTAACTCTGGCTTATGATTATCCTCCCGCTGGGCGAGTGAGCGAAAACTCAGGGAAGGAAGCCATTTTGTATTCCTGTCATCATTATGGATCACTGTCCAAAGAACGGATCATGAATCTTACTATTCAGACAGTGGCACGGAGATCTCATTAAGATTAAAACCCCTACCGTGGTTTAACTTTGTTTACTTAAATATTTGACATATACAGCTGGAGAACTTAGGCAAGGAAAAAGTTCGTCAGTGAACTCTTTGTATGTTTACACACACATACCCACTGACGCTTTCAGTCAGTTAGGGGATATGGCAATAGTCCGCCAGAACATTGAATGACTATTTAATATTGAATGCTGCATGAAATATGTACTACTATTCTACTACCTAATGATTTGCTATGTCAACATACTCATGACTGTATTCCGTGCTGTCCAGGTGTGTGCGTCATTATTAAAAGCATAGAAACGTCAACAGCGGTTCCTAACATCTTTGACTTGCATAAGAGTGTGAGTGAAATATTATCAAGTGTCAACCACATCGAACAGTACACCATTCGCGTATTTTCCACTCTCACTCCATACATACACAACCCTGCGTCGGTCGAGTTGACCTTTGTTGTACTTGCCTGTCTCATGTGTAACGAGCAGAAAGAATACTCTACCCTTTACAGTGATGACCACCAGTACCACCTGGGGAACGATTACTTGACAGTAGTCCCATAGCAGACATTGCCTCGCTGTCTTTGCCTTCCCTAACTCAGGATTAGAGTGAGTTACCCCATTTACAGCACAGCTGGGTAGATTGGAGCATGCCTGGTTTCATCATTCGCAGTACAACGCACTACTCTACAGTAGTGGCCAGTAAAACAATAGATTTTCTACACTGTCTTTCGCTCTTTTACCCTTCTTTCGCAACGCTCGATTGTTAAGATAAACTCTCCCATTCTAACCTTTGTCCCTTTTCCTTTCTAATTTTAGCACCAGCATTTTATTGCTGTTAATCTAAGTTCTTTGATGAGACCGAATCGTGTTAATTCGTTCTCGACAAGGATAAGAAGTAAGACTATCGTCTATTACTTTTCTCGGATCTGTCCGCCTATAGTTTAATTATTCTCGGTGAAAGATTTGAGATGAAAGACATTGATCGCTGGGAACGGCCATATGAAGCAGAACGTGAAAACGCACACTGTGAGTTTTATTGCCGATGTCTGTTCAGATCGAGAGAATTTACGGTAGGTGTTAAGTCTGGTTTCGGTAAGGGTGTGTAGAATTCGTTTCTTTCGTAGAATGAGCAAGGGAATATGTAAAAATCTGGGCGTAGGTGCTAAAATGTATTAGTCTGGGCTATTTCTTTCATTTCTAACATTTAAACTCCAGCATTTCTAGATCCATCATTCAGACTCCCAGTTTCAGAAGACTGATCGCTTCGTTCTAGAATACCTTGTAGTGTGAAGTTCTTAGTTTCTTGTTAGAGACATCTAGCCGAGTTTTAGAATACCTGTATAAGTGAAGTTCTCAGTTTCGTGGAGATAGCCTTTAGTTCTGTTTTGGAGGTAATAATAGTGATTAGTATTGTCGAGAACAGTCCCAATTAAGATGGTTTGGCCATGTCTGCAGAATGGGAGAAGATCGGATACCACGACAAGCATGGGAAACAAAGAGCCAAGGATCCAGACCCCCAGGACGACCCAGAGTCCGCTGGGAGGACAACATTAGACAATCTTTGAAGGATCGAGGACTAGAATGGAACCAGGCCAGGAGGAAGACAGCCGATAGGATAGTCTGGCGCTCTCTCTTCCAAACCTCTACACCTCACGGTAGAATGGGGAACGACTAAATAAGTAAGTAAGTATTGTCCGAGTGATTAATTGTTGTAGTTCAAATTATATCTTCACTAGATTTTTGTGCAGAGTGTTTTGCCAGTTAGGCCAGTCATTCTAATTTCTCTAAGTACTGTGTTACAGTGGATAGCAAAATAAAATTATAATTTCTAGCTAAAACTCATTCAGCTATAAATAAATTTAATTAAATTGCTAGTAACCAGTCAGTGAATATTCTAGCTAACTGGTAAATGCACGGATTCATCATTGAGTATTGACGGAATATGTACGTACTTGTATTTCTAATTCATGGTGATTGATTTTTTTTTAAATGACTAAATTTATTTCACGGATGTTTTAAACGATGAGACAAGCTCTAAGCTTATAGTTTCTGATTTAAGTTAAATAACCGAAGTGAATATTATATTTTACGCGAGGGTAGGATGTGTTTATAATATTATGATTTAGTATTCTGTAGGTTTCTTTTTCTTTTTATAGAGCATCTGGGTCAGCCCCAAAATCTACCAGCAGGTTTTTTTTTTCAGTATATATGAGAATAACATAGAAGAAACAGTTTTGTATCTTAAATAAGTGAGTTTCCAAGTTACAACCTATCTGGCATTGTGTTTGCATCCAGAAAGAGACAGAGTACACATCTCACGAACTTTAAATAATAAAATGCAGTAACTGAGCCTATCGATCCAGATTATAATTCTTTCTTCCCTAAATCTCATGTACATTCAGCCCCTGTGGCGAGAAAAATTACTAACAGTAACATTTCCGACGTTTTGACTAATTGTGGTGTGACCCTAGAATTTTACTTTTTTTTTGAGAGAAGTTACCAACCTGTCATTTTCCTAAGTAGTGGAAACCTCGTGATTCTGACACTGTGAGCCCGGTTTTAAAATTTCTTACCTAGACTGATTTTAAGCGACATTAACAGTAATCTGAAAATATAGTTATAAAAAGTGAACGCTCCACCCTGGAACATTGGATGAAAACCTGTATCTGCAGAGCTGGGATTTTCTCTTTATCAAAAGAAACCGATTCACAGTAGAGGTGTATCCAGAAGTTTGCGCCAGAAGGCGAAAAACATCACGTTTTGTAGGTAAGAAAGTACGTTAAGGGCCCCTGCTGAATGAACAGAGAGAAAGCAGAACGAGTTGATTCTTTCTTTTTTTTTTTTATTCATGCACCCACTTTTGAAATTTCTTTATGCAATTTTTGTTGCTAATGCTGATTTCCTCATTAGATAGATTAATATATCAACTCTGTTCTTAACTACTAGAGGGAAATCCTAGACCATAGCGTATAAATCTGTGACTCTTTGGGGCTATAACTTTTCTTCTAACAGGATTCGTGGGCTAAACAGAGGGGGAAAAGGATTACACCTATGAGTCCTATTCTTTTAGTAATTCTTTAACCTATGTGTATTTTATATGTGATTGATCCTTCAAACTTTATGATTGTGGGTGAATTTTTCTTATGATAAATAAAATTTTACATAAACTTATTCAAGTGTGTCGGTCAGCTCGTCCAAAATATCTATATTCCATTGTGATAGCGTTTTTTCACGTCTGTGCTTCTAACTGTCGTCACTTATGTGTGTGTATGTAGAGTGGTATATATCAGTGGCGTATCCTGGTAATGCGAGCTAAGCTTGCACTGCTACTTAAAATGAATCTGTACTGCCTACTATTTAAGTTCTTCCCCTCTTAATTTAAAAACCAACTATTATTCAATTACGCAACGATAGCTTATTAGAATAAATTCAACTATCTCCGAAATACTAATTAACTTACAACTTGAACACTCACTGTCACTGTAATAATCTGCAGCATTCCCGGCAACTAACAAAAATTAATCACAAAAAAAACACTGGGACTTGGGACACAACCGATTTTTACAACGCAAGAGCTGCGGGGCCACCGCACGCATGTTCGCATCGCTGTATTGACGTATCTAGGCTATGACCCCGATCCAATCAAACCAGTGTTCATAACGTGAATACCCGAAAGGTGCCGCACGCATTGTGACGGAATTACCCGAGAAACTTTCAGGCGATTGCTACTAACCAATAAAAACTGCACCATAAAAAGCGTCTGGGGAAACTGAAACTAGATTATACTCGTAGATTCTATGCGGGAAAATCCGTTTATCCTGGTGCGTGCGGTCCGAAAGCAAACATTAGAAGAGAAATATTTTATAGAAAATAAAAAATTAAATTTGTACATTTTCCTTCGGGCATTGGTGTGCGCAGCACGCATTCCAGCACACATAGAGAATACGCCACTGGTATATATAATATATATATATTACTATATATATTCTAGTAGACTGTCTGACATAACCAAGTTCTGTTGTAGAGATAGGCTGAAAGAGAGAAAACTTCTCAAATTCAGGGACAGACTCTATTATTTTCTACCATTTCGCTCGTGAAAATCTATTTCTATTATTATCTCCCACTGAGCTATCACCTGTTCTATTTCTATTCAGAAGGGACCAATCTATGTCTTAATTTCCCTATCAAAAATCTACGACACTGTTGAAAGCATTTGAAGACAGTCCTTGTTCTAGACTCCACAGAGTACAAGAGGTTAGATGTAGACCGAAAAAACACTCGGAGAAGAGAACTGGAGACACAAATAAAAATGATGATGAAGACATGGACAGACCTTGAACTGATGACACGTGAGATGAGGCCTTGACATTAGTTTGTTGAAGGCCTATGCTCCTTGTGGAGCTAAAGTGTCATGATGATTATAATTGTATTGACATTCTTCGCTTGGTCCGTTTTGCAACGCCCGAAGATGTGACCCTCATTGTTGTACCAGATGTCTTGATCTCAGTCTGTGTGTCTTAAATTTGTTAAATGATAGTAATGCATGTTCCTCCGGCCCTGTGTAGTCCGGGGGGGGGGGGGGGGGGGGGGGGGGGGGGGGGGGTATGAGACAAACAAATATAGAACTACTGCCTCCTCAGACATGTCGTAGAAGGGGCGACTAATAAAGGAATGAGTGCATCGGGCTGGCTATCTTATAATGTAAAATACAATGCAACAGAAACCACCCCTTTATGACGTTTTGTGCTTTGGTGTAGGATTCCTCAAGGGGGTTATATGCAGTGGTGGGGGAGGAAATCCATGCTCATTAATGTTAATGTTAATCAGAATCGACGTCATTGCACTCATGACAAACCCATAGGTGCTCAGTCCCCCTCAGAAAATGTCGAAGAGTATAAATGCTAATTGTTCCTGTTGCGCACTGGATGCGTACACGCTGGATGCGCATCCTCTCATACGTCCATCCCTATCTAGTCTTATGTTTGATGCATGCCAAAATTCCAGAAATCTTAGCCTTGATGATTCTTCGATTGCAGTGTCATTCTCTAATAGGTGATCATGAATCGCCTTCAGTATATTTCTCTCTTATTTCATGTTTAATTCACCTTCTATGGGTGCTCTTTGAACTAATATGTCAGCTCATTCATTGCCGCGTATCCCTGCATGACCATGTAGACAGTAGATCCATATATCAGTTCTTGAAGATTCGATGCTTCTAATGTTCGGGCGTCCGATAGGGGATTTCAGTTCATTTTAACAATGGTTGAAACCTGTGCACTAGATGGCCGGGGAGCAGTTGCGATGAGACAATAACATCAGAGACTGTTGCTGAGACACTGATGAATGATATTTTTTCCGGAGGGAAATTTTTGTCCGACAATTCGTGGTCTGAAAGGCGTGAGGCAACAGGGTGTTTTCCATTCATATCGGAGCCATTCCATTTTGGACCATGCTCCAACAAAAAGTTAATAAAAAGGTGAGATGAAAGAATCTAAGATATACCCCTCGTTTGATAATATTTTGGACCTGATGCCCAAGACCTCCTGGTCTCAACAGTCTGTTGCAATGCCTTCTATATGGGATGACAATAACAGTTTTTATATTGGTGTTGTTTCTGTAAAATTATAGTTTTATGCATGGAATTGTTTTCATCATCACCAAACTGTTGATCCATTTCCTTTTTTCATTTGTCCCTTCGGACATACTGAGGAGATGTGTTGGTAGCAATACTATACAATCTTTGTTCTGGATCACCAAGGTTTTAAGATGGGCAGAGATAATAATAATAGGTAGAGAAAGCTCGCAAGAAAACAATGCTCACACACCATCATACTCACATATCAAACATTGAGTCGTGCACAGAATTATAAATGTTTATTATTGACGTTACAATACATTTAAACTTTTAGATTGTTTATAAATAAACAAGATAACACATATTGTACAATTCCTAGAAACTGCAGACCTTCACCACGTCAGGCCTTAGTCTCGGAATGACTGAGCAGGAGTAGTGGTTCGCAGTGGTGGGCGTTTACAAGTTTTATTGATTTGACTGAAAGAATAAAAACAATCATGTCATTGAGAGCATAAAAATTGAAGAAAAAGAAAATAAAAAAAAATCTTACGATCTGCTTACCCGAATTGCTTGGTCCTTTTATAAACTTACTGTCCGTGTCAAAGTGAAAGTGTGAAAAACAAAATTAGAATGGAGATTATCAAGTGGTTGTGTTATAGGTGATAAAGGTCAAAGATCTTATGAAGATAGGACATGAAAAACTATCAGCTTTTTATTGGGACTATATAAATTATTATATTTTTGTCTCTACAAATTGCCTACAGCATTTACATCTTCTAAATAAAACATCATTGATAAACTTTATGCAAACATTACATTCTATAGCGAACACATAGACATCATTCTGGACAACAGAAAAGAAGAACAGTATCAGGTTTTTCAATGATCCAAACGTAGTCGATTCAGAAACCACATTGTCTCGCTGCGTAAAGAGACATGCTAGAACAGTGGTAGGCAACCCAGAAACTGTAGGATCTACTTCCGAAACACTGAGCTCTCTAAAGATCTGCTTTGATGGGGAAAAAAATCACGGCTGTTTTCATGTTTCAAAGTATCTGTAATTTAATCAAATAATAAGTAACGTGTACCTCTGATGTGGGATCTGCTTCGGGTAATTCCATCAAAAGAGTGGTAGACAAACCAAAATAAATGATATTTTTCCCCCAGTGTTACCTTCATTTCAAAAGAAAAGCGCCCCTGAGGTGATAACCCTCGACTGCTTTTTTTTCCTTGTATTCCTTTCTCTTCCGATTGTTACGAGACCTTCATTTCGCCCAACCTTCGATGGTGCCGTAAGGAGCATTGCCACTTGGTGCCATCGGCAGCTTCATCTTCCCAGGTTGTTAGATTTACGCCCAGTATCTTCATGTCTGTCATGCACACACATTTGAACTTCAGCTGCGGTCGCCTGACTGTTCATTTGCCATCTGCCAATTGTCTATAGAAAATATATTTGCAGATTCGACCATCTTCTGTGCTACAGATATGGCCAAGCCAGTGTAGTCTACGCCTCAGGCACATGACAGCAACTCGACATTTGTCACTTTGTCCTTCCACGAAAGCGTAGAAACAGTTGACAGAAGATACTGAGCCTTCTTTCTTGCTTAGCATAGGTTGTTCATGTCTGTGCTGCCATAATGGATGCAAGGGTAGGCTAATTAAAACATCTTTTAAAACATGGATAAGAGACGTGAACGCATTACACAAATCTACAAATATACTTCACTACGGACACACCTGTGGTTATCAACAGAACAGTCAGCTATCAATGTTCTTACTTTAAAGTCCCCTAGAAAGATAATGTTACTCACCAGTTACACTGGAAGTCACATTGGCGGTCATTGGGGGCCTCGGCCATTGGACCGAATAATTCATCACACTTTTGGGTGCATTCAGCCACGGTAATTGCATCGTCAGCAGCGATAATAACGTGGACTTCATGGGCAACCAAGTTTTCTGGTAAGGCAAAGCAACGTTAAATTAATTTTCAAGTGAATTTCTGAAAGCTTAAGAGGAATCACATCTAGCCATTAATGTACTCTCTCATCGAGTTTTTCATTCGTTTAGAGCAGGAGAAGGCAACCCATGAGCTGCACGAATCTACTTTAAAAACAATGAGCGCTCGGAAGGTCTACCTTGATAAAATCAAGTCTGTTTTATGGTTTCAGAGTTTCTAGAGTTTAGAATAAATCCAGCCTATACAAAACATTTATCTCTGCCGCAAGATCTGCTTCCATTTGTCTCATTATCTGAGCGATGGGAAATGAAAACGAAATATTTCACCAAAAGTTAACTTTAATTCAAATTTTTTTTTTTTTAAATCGCTATTTTCCTTCTATAGTTACCAAATAAATTGCATTTTAATATCCTAACTTGCGGGATTTTCACTGGAAATTCGATGAAACAACATTTAAACCTGGGTATATCGCGCTGTTAAGTGAGATTGTGGGAGGGAGAAACCACAGCTGCAACAATTTATGAATGCTTGGCGCGGAGTGCTGGAGAGTTTGTGTGGCGCGGAGTGCTGGAGAGTTTGTGTGGCGCGGAGTGCTGGAGAGTTTGTGTGGCGCGGAGTGCTGGAGAGTTTGTGTGGCGCGGAGTGCTGGAGAGTAAAAGAAAAGGAAATGTCTAAATTATCCTCATTCCACAAATACCATCTCCAACCAGGACGCTGTCAAACAAGCATGCACACCATCATTGCATGAAGACGCAGGAACAGGGTAAGCTATGTTCTCAGAAGTGACCTTGACACCATCACCAGAACTGCTATGCTGTGGACCCCAGAAAGACGGCGAAAGAGAGGCAGACCAAAGACAACCTGGCGGAGAACAGTGGAGGCTGAGATCCAAAGCATGAATCAGAGTTGGGGCACGGCACGAAGGATGGCCACCGACCAAGCAAATTGGGAACAGTTCGTTGCTGCCCTACAAGACGCCATTAGGCGTAATGGCCACTGACTGGCTTGTCAGTCAGGGGATAAGGATCGAAGAAGAAGAAGAACTGTATAATAGAAAGTGATTTCCACTGAAGTCCCATAGCAGATCCTGCTGCAGGGGAGTGAAATGTTACAGACTTCACTATACTAAGTTCAGCTTCGAGAGGTGGTGTGACCAGTTCCCTTCCTCGCCGCCTTTGCCTTCCTTAACTCAAGAGCAGAGTCAGATATCCATTTACATCTTGGTAGACTGAAGTGAGGCGCTACCAGGTATCGATCCTGGAACCTGGTAGCTTTGCCGTGAGAGGCAATCGCTCTAAACACTCAAGCAGTTGGGCGCTAGCCTGAAAGATACAAACATTAAATAATGGGTGTTTGGGCAAAATAGAAGAATTGAAATGGTCAAACAAGGTTACTAATTGTGGAACTGATTGACAGAACCAGACAAGCACTCTGAGGAACACGAGGTAAAGATAAAACACTCACATTGGATATGACATACTTTAAGTTAGTTTACAAGGATGTCCCTATTCTGGAATCTCCAGAGTAAGAAAAACTGAGGAAGAGCACACATTTTAAAAAAAAAAAAAAGAAAGAAAGAAAAGAAAACCCGCGGAGAAGAGTACTAGCGACAGAGATGAAAAGGAATAAAGAAGATATAGAAAGAGCTTGAATGGACGAAGCAGGACACTAAGGTTTGGTATGTTTTTTGATGGGGTCATGTGAGCCATGGAGAAATCAAATCTATTGTTTGATTGATTCGAGAACTATACTTACGTGGTTGGGCATAAGCCACGGCGACGACAACTGCGAGGAAAAGTAATCTTCATGATGCTGGTCTTTGTGGTGTAGTAGAGTTCTTGCAGAGATCTCACAGCAGTAGGACTGAAAGTCACTTGTTACAACTTCGATACTGTTTGCTGGATTTATATAGTCCGCTTTAAACTGTACCAGTCACGTAATCGCTAGATCTTACGTTTGACCTGCTTTTAGAACCGCTGAGTAAGTAATTTTTTGGGGACCTTTACGTTTTTTCGTGCGCCGGTCTGAGAATATCATCATTTGACGCAGAAGAGGACTAAACAATACGGATTTTTATGTCATATAGTAAAACAGTGTTCAAGTTTTGAGTCGTGACTGAATTTCGTGTTACTTTAAAAAAAAAAATTTATTAATTTGAAACAAGAGAACAGTTTTTGGGGCCAACTTTCACGTTTACGTGCCTACAATGTTGGTAACGAGTGAATTTGAAAAACAAATAGTTAGTTCTCATAAACATATAACGAAAACGGGTAAATGATAGGCATTCGTAAGAAGGAAAGAAAGAAAGAAATAAGAGTACACTATCAATCAATCAATACCCTTTAGCTCCCCGAGGAGCATAGGCCTTCAACAAACACATGCCAAGTTTTCCTGTCCCGTGCCATCCGCTCAAGTTCTTTCCATGTTTTCCTCATCATTTTCACCTCTGTTTCCAGTTCTGTTCTCCATATGTGTTTTGGTCTACCTCTGCCTCTCTTTCCCTGTGGATTCCAGAACAAGGACTGCCTTGTAATGCTATCTACAGGTTTCCCCAATGTGTGTCCTATCCATCGCCAGCGTCTTCTTCTCAACTCTTGTTCCACTGGCACTTGTCTGGTTCTTGTCATCAATTCCACATTTGTGACTTTGTCATACCATTTCAGTCCTTCTATTCTACGCAAGCACCCGTTTATAAAAATCTGTAGCTTTTTTGTTGTTGTTTTTGTTGCTCTCCATGTCTCAGAGCCATGCAATAGGACTGACTTGACATTTGAGTTGAAGATTCTTATTTTCGTGTTGGACTTGATTTCTCTTGACCTCCATATGTTTCCCGGTGCAATGAAAGCGCCTCTTGCTTTTTGTATTCTTATTTTGGTATCATTGTCTGTCCCCTCAACTTTGTCTATATTACTACCAAGATATGTGTACGATTCTACATCCTTTAGTGGTGTTTCTTCAAGTTCAATCTTTTTATCATATCTTACATTTATTCTCATAATCTTTGTCTTTTCCCTGTTTATTTTCAGGCCCACTTGTTGTGACCTCTCATAGAAAATTTTCATTTTCTTTTGCATCTGATTATGATTATGGGACAGAAGAGCCAAGTCATCTGCAAAATCCTGATCATTTAGCTGTTTAGTCAGATTCCACTGGATTCCATTTCTGTTGTGTGATGTCGATGTTTTCAAAACCCAATCTATTGCTAGTAAGAAAAGAAATGGAGACAAGAGGCATCCCTGTCTCACTCCCGTTCTTATCCTAAACGGTTCTGTAAGTTGTCCTTTATGAAGAACTCTGCATGTCATGTCTTCATAGGTCTTTCTTATAAAGTTAATGATCTTCATGGGAACTCCATAATGCCTCATCAGTTTCCAAAGTGATTCTCTGTCTACACTGTCAAATGCCTTTTCATAGTCCACGAACTCGATGTAAAGCGATGAATTCCATTCCAGACTTTGTTCACTATTATTCTCAATGTGGCTATCTGGTCTGTACAGGATCTGTTTTGTCGAAAACCTGCTTGTTCATCTCTCAGTTGCTTGTCTATGGAATCTTTTAATCTCTCTTTTTATTTTTTTTTATTTTTTTTTTACGCCCGCTAATACTCGAGGCGAAATCTCAGGTTATTATTAATGTCTAACCTGACATTGATTTTACGTGAGTATCCCTTTTTTCTTGTACAGAGACAGGTGTCCCTCGCCATTCAGGCAAATACTCGCCGATTTCGGAGGTACCCATTAGAGCTGGGTCAGCTCAGGAGCCGCCTATCCCTGGTCGACGACACTCCTTCAAATGTCCTCGCCAGGTCTCGAGTTAATCCAGTCCAAATCCCGGTCGACGAAAAATCCTCAAATGCCGTCGCCCGGGTTTGATCCTGAATCACCCGGTCGCCAGAGCGGTGTGGTAACCACTTCGCTAGCGCGGCTCCCTTTTAATCTCTCAAGGATGATTCTGTTTAATACTGTTCTTAGAACTGATAGTAACATTATTCCTCTATAATTTGTGCACTCTTGTAAATTTCCCTTCTTAGGCAACTTGACTAGATAATCTTCCTTCCATTTTGCTGGTATTTCCTCTCTCTCAGAGACTGCCAAGTAGTATGTATAATATCTCTGTAGAGGTATCAATATCTGTTTTGATGGCCTCTTCTGGAATTCCATCTGGACCAGTTGCATCTTCCAGCTGTTGGAGCACCTGGAATTTGTTGGATATTGTGACCGCAAATTTGTCTCTTGTTTCTTGATTTCTTAAATGTCCTACATTAAATTGTTGTCTATAATTTTGCATTGCTGCATATCTCTTGAGTTTCGTTTTTACTTTGGCTATCAGAAGGTGGTGGTCTGATGCCACATCTGCTCCTCTATATACCTTTACATCCTGCAATGATGATCTAAACTTCTTTTTTATGCATATATGATCAATCTGATTTTCTGTTCTATGGTCTGGTGATATCCATGTTGCCTTGTGTATTCTCTTATGTGGAAACATGCTTCCTCCTATAACCAGTTGATTTGAAGCACAGAAGTTTGAGAATAGTTCCCCATTTTCATTCATTATTCCTAGCCCCTGTTTTCCCATGACTTCTTCAAAGCCGGTGTTGACTGTACCTATCTTTGCATTCATGTCACCCATCAAAAATGTGATGTTGTTACGCGCAGATTTTTTCTGAGTCTTATTTGTACACTTTAATTTTTGTGATCAAAGGTTCATAACTCTTGGTAAACTGAGGTTACATTTTGACAATGGTTGTTACTTTCTCTTGTGTCTTAAACTGCCGGTCTATTTTTAGATCGATGTCTGGCTGATGTCCTTTTATGGCTCGAATATGTCAGCTTTTCTTGGAATGTTTGCAACCAGAGTTGATGTTTATTCCCTGACCATATAAGGCGCGATTTGGTCAGTATCTTTGCTTGGTATGTGTCCAACATCGGCCCGTTTGAGTTGAACTCAGGGGGTCGAGCGCTTCTGTGCATGTGTCGAATTTAGGGCGGTTTGAGAAAGATTTCCGTCCGGGAGTCCCGCAGTTGTTACGAGCAGAGCAGGACGCATTTTCAGCGTCTGTGATCTTTTGATGGGGAATTGGAAGTCCTCTTGTGTGTTAGTTATCTAACGAGGAGTTTCCCTGCATGATTCTAAACGCCTGGAGGCGTGTGTGTTGTGGTGTTATTTCCGAAGCAAGGTAAATGCTCTCCTAATATTGAAATCTGTAGTCAGATTCATTTTTTGACATTGTTGTTCTCTGCTCGCTCACTATCTACAGACAGGAGAGGCTCTTCTATTAGGAAATACACCCAGGTATCCTTATACCTTAGATTTATATGTATACGGGTCACTCTAGGCCCAGAGAACAGTTTCTATGCTCTTTGAACTTCGCAATGTCAGCGATTATACCTTCATCAAGGTTAGACTTAGAAATGCCTACAAAGGTCAACTTGAACTGTACACATAAACCCGCCATTCCCGTATACTTCTGGTGTTGTCTTGTGTTTCGCACTGATGACTAGTCAGTAAAGCATCATTTTTTGGGAATGCGTAGCTGGCCGTGGGGTCAGTGTGATTCGCTTGTACAGCTAGGCGGAGTTGTCGTACGGAAGGTACAGGGTTCGAACCCTGGGTAAGCCACTCACGTCTGTTGTTTTTCTGTTGTCCAAGTGTTCTACTTCTTTATTTCTTACGAGTGCCTGAAAACATACCTTTATGTTTGTCTAATATTAATTTACATTCCCGTGCGGCCTGCGGTAGACTTATTTACACACCTGATCTAACTAGTATCAGAGTGAAGTTTGTCACACTCATAGAGTGATGATATGGAGCTGAGGCTGTTGTAAGCTGGAATTATCGAGATCAGCTTACAGGATATATGCACGATTTACTGAGGAACTTTGTTTATGCTGATTACTATTTCCTGCAGTGTCTGTGACTTATATATATATTGATGGCAACGTACTTGTCATTGTGGCGTGCTAAATAAATGATGGGAAACGTCACCAGCAGTTCATATTTCTATGACTTCCACGTCGTGAGTGAATGTAATGTCCTCATGACCCATGTACTGTAGACCTGTGGAACTTCATCTCATCTATACTCACAGCAAGCAACAGACCAGACAAGACACCTTACTTCACAGCCATCGACATCCCTGGTGTCTATGGTAGTACATTACACGGCTACATCTTAGCAACAACATTAGACCTACATCTACACTCTAGTAGCCAGTAAAATCCACCGTTACAGATGTCTCTTCTTTTTACTTTTTCCATAATTGTTGGAGGAGCAGATAGTGCTAAAATACGCATACAAAGGGAAAGGTGAGCTTTGATTGCATTTGAAAAGGTATCGAAGGCAAAATAAATCAACCACCTACAAATGAAAAGTTAATTTTTTGGTTAATTTTCTGTAGCATAGTGTACTCGTGGGAGATATAAGCAAGCAAATGGTATCATAAAAGATAGGAATGGAAAATTGCTTAGTAATATACAAGAACCAATGAAGAGCTGGACAGAACATTTTGAGGAACTTCTCCATAGACCAGATCCAACTAATCCCCCAGACATCCAGCCAGCAGAAGAGGAGCTACAAATCAGATGTGAACGACCAAGTAGAGAAGAAAAAAAGAAAGCCATAGAGCTTCTGAAAGATGGAAAAGCAGCTGGTCCAGATTGCATTCCAGCAGAGGCCATCAAAACAGATAATGATACCTCTACAGAGATATTATACAAACTACTTGGCAAAGTCTGGGAGAGAGAGGAAATAATAGCAGAATGGAAGGAAGGTTATCTGGTCAAGTTGCCTAAGAAAAGAAACTTACAGGAGTGCACAAATTATAGAGGAATAATTCTACTATCAGTGCCAGGAAAATTATTAAACAGAATCATCCTGGAGAGATTAAAAGTGTCCATAGACGAGCAACTGAGAGATGAACAACCAGGTTTTCAACAAAATAGATCCTGTACAGACCAGATAGCCACATTGAGAATAATAGTTGAACAAAGTCTGGAATGGAATTCACCTCTATACATCGGATTCGTGGACTATGAAAAGGCATTTGACAGTGTAGACAGAGAATCGCTTTGGAAATTGATGAGGCATTATGGAGTTCCCATGAAGATCATTAATTTAATAAAGAAAACATATGAAGACATGACATGCAGAGTTCTTCATGAAAGACAGCTTACAGAACCGTTTGGGATAAGAACGGGAGTGCGACAGGGATGCCTCTTGTCTCCATTTCTTTTCTTACTAGCAATAGACTGGGTTATGAGAACATCGACCACACACAACAGAAATGGAATCCAGTGGAATCTGACTAAACAGCTTGATGATCTGGATTTTGCAGATAACTTGGCTCTTCTGTCCCATAACCATTATCAGATGCAAGAGAAAATGAAAATTCTCGATGAGAGGTCACGACAGGTGGGCCTGAAAATACACAGGGAAAAGACAAAGATTATGAGAATAAATGCAAGAAATGATAACAAGGTTGAACTTGAAGAAACACCACTAAAAGATGTAGAATCTTACACATATCTTGTAAGTAATATAGACAAAGTTGGAGGGACAGACAGTGATATCAAAATACGAATACAAAAAGCAAGAGGAGCTTTCATTGCATTGGGAAACATATGGAGAACAAGAGAAATCAAGTCCAACACAAAAAAAGAATCTTCAACTCAAATGTCAAGTCAGTCCTATTGTATGGCTCTGAGACATGGAGAACAACAAAAACAACAACTAAAAAGCTACAGATTTTTATAAACGGGTGCTTGCGTAGAATAGAAGGACTAAAATGATATGACTGTTACGTGCAGTCTTTGATATCTTGCAATATAATACATTTGTATGCTTGTTATGTTCGCAAATATTTTGTAAACAAAATAGATACTTTTTAGTGCTTAAGGAAAAGTCATTATTGAGTTACTTCCCTTGAAAGGAGTCTCGCCACTTTCGATCGAACTCCGCGGATGAATCTAGTTTTACTACGATTTATTCTTTGTTTGGGTAGAAATAGATTGTTCTTGCTTCAGAATATCTATGGCCTGAATTTATGTGTATTGTTTGTCTAGATAGGACGAGTCGGTCTTATATCTGTATATCTTTACATATCTAAGTCGAACTATATGTTCTTTGTCGCTAGAAAGGTCAAAGGCTGTCCAGCGGATGTGTCGCTAGTTAGTTGTGATTTGGCTTCGCCCTGATGATGGGGGGCTGTCGTGTTTTCTGTATCGGCTTGTCGCCGGAAAAAGTGATCGATATATGTGTAGGGGAAAGTGATAGTCGTCTAGACCTATCGTGTATGCTTTACCCCAGTGTTTATTCTTATTGCCAAGGAATGGCAGAATCATATTTCTGATAACAAGGTAACAAAAGCACTTCTTATGAACTCTCTTACGAAGCCATCGTTTTCGATAGGCAGACGCACGATTTGTACGTCTGAGGGAATATTTAACCAGATGAAGATGACATTCATTTCTAGCAGCACTATATCTTGTATGATGAAGTCAATTGTATCATGATAGAATCTACAGAGCAATGAGAACATTTAATGAATGACTAACTTTAATACAGATTCATTGTCTGTATCCAAACGTGAGTGACAGCTCACCAGAAGCCATCTTGTATACACATATTTTGTGACTTTCAAGAAGAGAAAAGGGATGCCCCGTATTATCGCTTGATGAGTCCAGAGATCACTGCTACAGAATGAGAACCCATTATTAGTGGTTCAATATTATATATGAAAATACGTGCTGAACTTTACATAAAAGAATCTTCGCTAGTCGAGGTTAGGTCTAGAAGCCATCTTGAATATTGTTTATAGACTGACGTGCTTTGTCAGTAAACTCAGATGATATATATATATGGGCAATACTGAGTGCTTGTCTACTGACATCCCATTGTGCTATTATTCAACGAGTGCCCATGTATCATTGCAAGACCATTTATCAATTGTACCATGATGTATTATGCCAACCTGTGATTTGTCACTGTATCCGTGCTGTCGAATGTGTACGTCCAATTAAACTGTAACAAAAAGTACACAGCAGTTGGCGTCGATGACTTCCAGTCATACATGAGTGAGAAAAAGAACATTTATCAACTCTTCGAACTCTTTCATCATTCGCGTATTATACTCTCACTCTATGTCTACACACCACTGCGTAGGTCGAGTTGATATTCCTATTCCTAACAACCACTCCGACGAGCAACGCTGGGGCCAACAACAAGTCTTTAACATTGGAGCTTCCACAGACCACCATACCTCTTAACACTGTGGTCCTGTAAATAGTTGATGTCAGTGTGAACAAGGAACAATACAACTTCATATCTATACACCATTCAACAGTATAGAAACAGCATTTAACTCTGGTGGAATTCAACAAAGAGGTTATTTAACAATGACAAAGTCACAAATGTGGAATTGATGACAAGAACCAGACAAGTGCCAATGGAAAAAGAGTTGAGAAGAAGACGCTGGCGATGGATAGGACACACATTGAGGACACCTGTTGATAGCATTACAAGGCAGTCCTTGTTCTGGAATCCACAGGGAAAGAGAGGCAGAGGTAGACCAAAAAACACATGGAGAAGAGAACTGGAAACAGAGGTGAAAATGATGAGGAAAACATGGAAAGAACTTGAGCGGATGGCACGGGACAGGAAAACTTGGCATGTGTTTGTTAAAGGCCTATGCTCCTTGGGGAGCTAAAGGGTATTGATTGATGTTAGTTCACATATTAGTAATAAATTATGAAATGTAAATCATAACTTACGCCAATCCTGACTCACAGACTTTTTGCTGAGATGAATAAAAGAGACTTGAATCGGCCACTTACACGCGTCTGGGGTGTCGTTAATTTAATGGACTTCGTGTGTGGTCCTTCAGTTTCCTTAGTACTGGTTTCCGTAAAGTGTTAGAGATTTCCTGGGCTATATCGTCAGTCCTGATATACACTCCAATAAAAGGTGTCCGGTATTTTAAGAAGGAATTCTGAATTCTAATTCTTCACTGTAGCAGACTGGTGTCTTGGCGAGCGATTTCTCAAGTGAAATAGCTTGAGAAAATGATCAGATTACATTCCCTGCCTTCCCACGCCTTCGTTTGTTATGAGCTATCAAAAAACTCCAATCATATTCAAAGAGGCGGGTTATGGGGCAATTTCAAAATATTCCGACATCGGATAATTTTGAACGTAAGGCAGAGACCAACTCTCCCATATATGGTAATAAGATGTCCGAAGCCTTTGTGTACAAACTTACGAACACACCGGTAACAGCATATGACCATGTGTTCGAGTGTCGCATAGAGATTTATGATCAATACATTTTCTATATTCTTTTCTTTTCTACCCGTGTCCTCTACTTTATTATCGCTCTTTTATCCTTTTCCTGTTTTTCGCATTCGTTTGTTTGCGACAAAATATTACTTTCCCATTCTGACTTTTGCCGTTTCTTTTCTCATACTAGAAACGCATTTTATTGTGTAATATGTCAGTCCCTGGATGTGAACGAAATAGTGTGAGAATTCGTCTCGTCAGACATAGATGCAGACAATCGTCTCACTTTTCTCATGACACGGCGCTCTTGGTTAAGATTTCTCGGCGATAGGTGTGTGGTGAAACACACGCATAGCTCAGAAATGGCCATAGTTAGCAGTAGGTGTGAAGACGCGTTTTGGCAGTTATGGCCAGCGTCTAAGTTAATGGGAAGTGCTAAGAGAGAGAGAGAGAGAGAGAGGGGGGAGGAGAGACCGGCGCTATTTCGGGTTTTCGTAATAGCGTGGGATCCTTCGTCCGTTTTCATACATCTACCCCGTAGTTAAACTTGATTTCATTCAGTACTCCAGAGTCAAGACTAGAGCGACCTACGTTCGATTCCTAAGATCTCGGTTTATAGAAGCATCATTTAGTTGGTCGATTGCCACCTAGTTTTCGATTCCTAAAATCTCTGTTAATAGAAGCATCATTTAATTGGTCGAAGTGGATTTAGTTCTTAGTAGTTCTGTGTTGAGATAAATATAATATATCTAGTAGTTTGTGAGTGATTTAAGTGGTAAATCGCCTATTTTATTTCCACCAGTTAGATTTCTGTGCAGATGGATTAAATTATAAGTCTATTATATTCTCTAGTGGACGTGTTAAAGTGGAAAGCAGAATAAATTATGGTTTCTAGCTTAAACTCATGCAGCTATAACTAATTTTATTAAATTGCTAGTAATCAGTCGAGAATATTTTAAACTAACTTATAAATGCCCTGATTCATCATTGAGTATTGACGACATACGTATGTATTTCTAATTCATGATGATTGATTTTATTTCACGGGAAATTTAAACGATAAGACAAATGATAAGGGTGGATTTAACTGGAATGATAAGCCAAAGGGTCTGACCACCAAAAGTGGATTTAGGCTGACGACAAATCACCACCCCTATCGACACCTGGTGTAAAAGTGCAAGATGTAGGTGTCTTCTCTGGTTTATAGTGTTGCTGTGTATGTTGCAGTAGAATAGTTCACAGGGTACAACACAGGCAACATGATGTGTAGAGTCATGAAAATGGTAACTTCGCTTTATGTTTTATACCATTTATTGCACGCCACAAAACAGTCATGATATTTTGTCATCACCAACATAGTTTAACGAATGCAGCATTCAAAATCATATTAGCTGATAGTCATGTAGGATTCAATACTCAATAGTTCTATTGTAAACAGATAGCTTCTGTATATTCGATATCATAAAGTTCTGGTTCATGAAGCTGTATAAATAATATATATATATATATATATATATATATATATATATATATATATATATATATATATTTATATATATATATATATAGATATATATATATATATATATATATATATATATATATATATATATATAGCACAGATCTGGGTGCCTAAGGTTCATACATATAACTTCTGCAACAGTGTCAGCTGCAGATCATCAATGTTCATAGACAATAATAAATGCTCCCTTCCTGATGCTAGCAGATCAGATGTGTACAATAAGTCCGTTTACTGTCTGCACGTGAATAGCATACATGGAATACAGGTCAAACCGACCCTTATAACCTTCCTAAGTCTAACCATCTGACTTGGACGTGATCTCTGATATAACGAATCCTGGAACACAGACAATAGTCTTGTTGGTCTAGAGCGACCCATATATATATAACTAGTTCAGGTATAAAGATACCGGTGGCGAAAATCCTAGTCAAAGTACCTCTCCATTTTGAATCACACAGGCGAGCAAGGAGCCACAAAATGACGAACTTCTAGATGATAGCATAAAGTTCAATACAAGAGGAATTACCTTTCTTCGGAAATCAACCACGAACATATGCCTCCAGGCAGGCTTGAATAATACTGGGAAATAGTCTAGTTAGCTAACTAACTCACAAAGACAATGTATTTCCCTCAGAAAATCACAAGACGCACATTGCGTCCGCTCGCTGCTCAGACCATTTCTAAACTCCCGAGCTGGGCGGAACACACCAAACGAACTACCAGTTTTGACATGCGCAGAACTCCAATATCTGAGTCGCCGCTCACATAAGACGATTCTAAGAACATTCGAGATAAAAGTCTTACACAGTCGCGCCTTTTATGGTCATGAACAGAAGCGTTAAGACAGGTTTCAGACATCTACAACAGTTGACTGATACTACCAAATAAGGAGATATGGTCACGCTTCGTTCAAGAAATTATAGACCGAACGTGTCTCTATACAAGAGAAGGCAAACTCATAAAAAAATTGTAGTCTCGATATCTCGGGTTATGTCCCTTTGACTGTAAAAAACATAATACACCTTTCAGTCAAAAAATGATCATACATACGAAAAATGATCATACAAAGACTTTGGAAAAAGTAATTATTTGTGCGTAACATTACCGCACCCTCCCGGGAAAAAAAAATGAAACATTTTTTTTTTTTTTTAAATCCTGGAGCCGGAAAAATCTAGGCTCCTAACGCACGTATGATGCGCGGATATATACCTAACAAACTAGCTCAACGCATGGAGCGAAACTGAGATCATATCTCAGGTCCTTAGAGAAAAAATTTATCTAAGTATTCGCGTATATATTCCAGGAAGGTGCCACCAACACACGCCACAATGATGGCAACATCATAATAAAAGTCAAATTACTCTCATACCAATATATGAAATTAAATATATCATTATGATATCATACAATGTGTTGTGCAAATAGCGGTGTAATATACTAATATACCGCACTATATTATTACATTATATAATGCATCAGTAATTAATAACTAATACAATGTTATTCTTCGTTGACATAAAACAATCAATAGAAGAAGATGTGGACATCATCCGCTCCCAATCTAGGACAGGACTTGATATCCTCAATGTTCCACAATGGACATAATCTCGCAGACTTCACTGATGTGCTGCGAAAATATCAATAACACAAATCTTAAAGACAACTGGTAAATCTCTTAATACAATTATGCAAATATATTATCTAAATGTGGCCGAGTGATCTTTTGGCCCGTATATCACTAACTAAGCCTTCTTAGATAATTACATGGTACAATGTTATAAATTCCCCCCAAAAAAGTGAGAAAAAATCTACTAACATGTCATTATAATATTGGACTGTATATCAGGAAATATATATATATGACAGAAGAATCATGTGGAATCGTGTGGGCATCTGGACAGAATGTCTGCCATCACATTATCCGAACCACGGATAGCTCGAACCGAGAAATGAAATGGTTGAAGAGCTATGGCATAACGAGTGGACCTCGAGCTCTTCAAGTTTTTGCTCTGAATAGCAGTAAGCGCTTTCTGGTCGGTTTCCACAATGAAGTGTGCGCCTAGAAGAAATCTTTGTAACTTCAGAATAGACCATACCATAGCCAATAACTCACGGTCTAAAACCGAGTAATTCTTTTCTGCAGCATTTAATTTCCTAGAGATATACATCACCGGATGCAGAGTATCAGAATACTCCTGCATTAGTGCTGCCCCAATCCCAGTTGACGAGGCGTCACTTCGAAGAACAAAAGTCTTCTCAATAGTAGGTAACCTAAGAATAGGTGGAGATGAAAATAGGGCTTTAACCTGGTCCAATGAGGATTGACATTCTTTAGACCAGCGGATCAGATTAGGCGACCCTTTCTTCAATAAAGTAGAAAGCGGTGCCATAATGGAGGACAGATTCGGAATGAATCGTCCGTAGAATTGGATCAAACCTAATAGACTCCGTACTTGTTTCTTCGTCTTAGGGACCGAAATGTTAAGTATTTTTGAAACATTGTGGTCCTCTGTCTTTAAAAGACCATGACCAACACGATGACCTAGGAAAGAAATCTCGCTAAATCCTATAAAGGCTTTAGAGGGTTTTGCAGTCAAGTTATACTCGCGAAGAGTAGACAGTAATTCGTATAAACCCAAATAGTGATCTTCCCAGGAATCACTGAATAGACAGATATCATCTAAGTATGCTATGACATCTGTACGATATGCGAGAATTCGCCGCATCATGCGTACGAATGTAGCAGGGGCGTTCATAAGACCGAAAGGCATGAAATTCCATTGGAATAAACCCCTAGGTGTAGAAAAAGCTGTAAAAGGTTTGGCACGTTCAGTTAGCGGAACTTGCCAATAACCTTTAGACAAATCTAGTTTGGTAAAGAATCTAGAATTAGCAAGTTTATTGAGTAGCTCTTCTAATGAAGGCATAGGTTCAGCGTCGAACTTCGTAACTTGGTTCAATTTGCGATAATCTACGCAAATGCGAATGTTATTATCCTTCTTTCGAACAATAACCATAGACGAAGAGTATGCTGAAGTGGATGGTTCAATGATTTCCAAACGTATCATTTCATCCAATTCTTTTTCGACTTGAGACTGGAAATGGATAGGTATTGGATAAGGTCTGACTCTGATAGGATTATGATCAGTTAGCACAATGTCATGTTCAATGACATGTGTGTGTCCCGGGATGTCTGTAAGAACATCCTGAAATGTTTGCAACATCGAAGAAACTTGTCGATGTTCCTCAGCGGAAAGATTTGGAGAAACGGTCACGTTTTTCCAAGATTCCGTAGAATAAAGTGGGACCATAGGAAGAGGAAGATTGACATCAGAAAAAGTAGTTTCCTCATCCTGTATAACTGACAGAGATGAGTACTGACCATGAGGTGCTTGAGAATTGTCCGTTGCCTGGAAAATAGGCTGCAAATAGTCAGGTCTTTCATAAAATTCCGTGAGCATATTTATGTGGAAAGTTTTATGCTTTCCATCAATATCGACAACATAGTCGACATCAGAAATTTTGGAGACTATTGCATATGGACCTTTCCATGCAATTAGAAGTCTGTTCTCCCTTGAAGGAAGTAGAACGAGAGCTTTGTCACCTGGACAAAGTTGTCGTAGACATCTATTTTTATTTGCAAACTGCCTTGCCTTTTCTTTAGCAAATTCGGATGAAGAAGTTGCTAGTTTGCATGCCTCGATGATCTTTTGCCTAAGAGCAATGACGTACTCATAAGAAGATTGAGTTTCATCGCTAATATTATCGGCAGTGATTAGATCGTGAAGTAAAGACATAGGGCCGCGCGGTTGCGCGCCAAAGACAAGTTCAAAAGGGGAAAACCCTGTATGTTCATTGGGGACCTCTCTATACGCAAAGAGAGCCGCGGGTAAGACCCTGTCCCAATCCTGAGGATGATCCTCAGTTATCTTACCAAGTAAAGTTTTCAGAGTCCTATTTAAACGTTCGACTAACCCATTAGACATTGGGTGATAGATACTGCTGAGAGACCTTTTAATATGTAGCATAGACATTACCTGTGACATAGTGTCTGATATAAGTTGAGTGCCATGGTCTGACAATATTTCTCCGGGAAAACCCAAGCGAGAAAATATCAGCCAAAGAGCGTCTGCGATATCAGCAGTTGAGATGCTCTTGAGAGGTATTGCCTCTGGCCAACGTGTGCACATATCGACACATGTAAGAATAAATTGATGTCCTCTAGCTGACTTAATTCTAAAAGGACCGATAATATCTATTGCCATTTTTTGAAAAGGGCGAATAGGAATGTCAGCAGCCTGGATAGGCGCAGCATGTCGTGGTCCTTTAGATTTGACCTCCTGACATACTTTGCAAGAGCGACAGTAAATTCGTATGTCCTTGCTCACAAATGGCCAAAAGAAAGCCGCAAGAACCCTCGACTTTGTACGGGAAAAACCCATATGTCCAGCACATTGCGAGTCATGAGCATGTTGCAATATTTGCAATCTCATGCTCTTGGGCACAAGAATTTGTGAATGAGTGGACGTAGTCGAGTCTTGTACCATACGTACAAGTACGCCGTTCTTCATAGAAATCCAAGATTTTCTATTAGTATTCTGATTAGGATCACCTTTTTTTGCTAGAATGAAGAATTTTTGTAAAGACGGATCTTCTTCTTGCAATTTGATAAATGAGTCACGTGTAATAGTCAAGTGACTATCTTGGTCATTTACTTCATCATTATTAGTTAATGAAGTTTGAGGTGGATCCAGAGCATGTGCTCTTGTGACCACCGCATTGGTAGCTTCAATGTTTTGCTCTTCCCAAACAGCAATCTGCTGTGGGGTACATTCCCTAACTCCGTGAATACGACCAATAATAAGGTCCGCAATAGGATTTGGAAGTAGACACGCGTGGACCTCTCCCGTGAAGAAAGGAGTAGCAATATGTATTATGGCAGTAGGATACTTTTCCAACGTGCCACCAAATGTGACACATTTGATGACCTTTCCTGTAGCACAGGATGGATCTACAAGAGATTGCCTAACACCAACAGTAGTACATCCAGAATCAAACAACACTGAGACTGGATTACTATTTACAAGCCCCTTATGTAATATAAGAGAACCTCTCCCATCATGAGCAACATTAGCAGGAAGAGCGGGCAAAGGATGACCACAGCTTAGAGTACTAACGGTCTTCGGATCAAATAAAGTACTGCATTGGATACATTTATTTGCTCTACCAAAATCAAAAGATGAGCATCCGATAGCATTATGGTCTTTATCACTATTAATCTGTTTATCTGCTCCCTGAGATTCTTGTTGAACAGAATTCGTCTGTTGATATCTTTTTCTCTTATGTTGCGATCTACCGCGACCATTATTGCCTCTGCAATTATCATTAAAGTCCCTACTGTAATTTTTATCCTGGTTTGAGTTCCAGTTTCCATAACTGTCATTACCATCTCTATGCTGTTGAGAACCTCTATTATCTTGGTATTGAGGTCTCTGCAAAAAATATTTCCCTCTATGCCGATTACCTTTGTGAAAATTTCTAAAGTTAACCGGAGTAGAATACCGTGTAGTATTAGGTTGTCTCCAGTTCTGGGAAGAAGAATCACCCTGGAATTGATTACTATGGTTCTGGGCATAATTACGGTTACTCTTTTTATTGAAATTTTGCTGGCTACCCTGAAATTTACGCATAAAATTTGGGCCATAAGGTGCTGCCGAAGCAACTGGCAGACCTTCTTTTACTTTAGAGTTGCTAATGGTTATGTGAGGATGCGCAGTAACATACTGGCTACAGTATTCTTCCATTTCTTTTATGTTTTTAGGCTTACGCTCATGAAGAAAAGAAAGAAAAGCTTCATTAACAGAAGACATGACCTTGTCTCTAAGTAGTAAATCCATAAGGGCTTCAAATGTACTTTCTGTCTTAGACAACTCAACCCATCGTAAAAAAGTAAGACGTATGCTTGAGATGAATTCAGAGAATTCAACTCCAGTTTCTGGTAACATGTTTTTAAATTTAAGACGATATCCGTCCTCGTTAAGTTGGTACTTCTTTAACAATGCCGCCCTGACAACCTCATAGTTGTTTTTGTCCGGCACATCTACCATACTCAACAAAGTCAAAGCATCACCTCTAAGTATCTTGGACAGATGATAAACATATAATGTTTATCTATATTATGCACCTTACATGCACTTTCAAATCTATCTAGATAAAATGTTATATCATCAATTGAGGGATTAAATGCTGGTAGATTAAGCTTGAAATCCTTAGCATTAGTCTTATCTGACACCTTATTTGCATCATTAGCATTACCAGTGTTCAATAACTTTAACTTCTCTAACTCTAAAGCTAAGAGTTTTTCTTCATGCTCCATTTTTGCTTTTCTCTCATCAGCTTCTCTTTGTAACCTTCTTTCTTCAGCCTCAGCCTGTAACTTTCTTTCTTCAGCCTGAGCCTGTAACTTTTTTTCTTCAGCCTGAGCCTGTAACTTTTTTTCTTCAACCTCTATTTCAAGTCTCTTATTTTCAGCTTCTTTTTCAAGCCTCTTCTCCTGAGATTCTGCTTCTCTTTTTTGTTTTTCCATTTCCATTTGTAATCTTTTTTCATCTACCTGCATCTGCAGTTTTAAATTTTCAGCATCTATTCTCTTTTGTTCAGTTTGTTCTTTCATTTTCTTTTCCTCCGACTTCAATGCCTTGGCATATTGAACAGTCGCAAATTCTTCTAATTTATCACCAGTCTTCCCAAGGGTTTTACCCTGCTCAATAAAGTACTCAAATGTAGACATGATGTCTAAAATGTGAGTACAGAACCTGAAATAATTAATTATCTTATTTCAATCTTAATAGCAACAAGACTTAATAAAGTGCTTGTATAATCACTATGTTTACTCCAATCTCTGTGGGAAACAAGATTTGACACCAACTTGTATTATCAAATGTATAATAATATCACAAGTCACCTCTTTATCATCAGTGCACTACACAAATCAGTGCATAACCATCAGTTATTTATCATAACTGCACTACAATAGTGCATAAGCAAAAAACCACCAGTTAGTTATGATATGTGCACTATAGACCAATAGTGCATGAGCATATATGTAACAATAGTGAAAGCTAACTATGCAAGAACTATGTAAACAATAACAAGACAATGTAACAATAACAAAGGTCACCAACAATGTAAACAATAACAAAGATCAAAGTCAATGTAAACAACAACAAAGATCAAAGTCAATGTAAACAATAACAAAGATCAGAGTCAATGTAAACAACAACAAAGATCAAAGTCAATGTAAACAATAACAAAGATCAAAGCAATACGAAAACATTCGCATAAGTCAAATAAATAAACAGCGAAAACTAAAAAGAAATATGCGAAGATATGACAAACAAATGACGCTACAGTGTATAGACAGCAATTTTGTAAAGAATTGAATAATAGAAAAGAGGAGACCTACAAATACAAACAAATGAAATCGAAACTAAAAAACAGAAAGAGAGAGAAAAAAAATATACAAAAAAACGAAAATAAAGCACAACTCGTCACAACTAAACAGATATAGCAACGATTGTCGCTAGCAAATTTCACAGTAGGAAATTCGCACAGTCCCTAACGAAAACGCTAACAGTAGAACCTCTGTGACGTGGTATCTTCTACTGAAAGACACCGCCCAACCGAAAAACCCGCTGAAATATAAACATATAAATATTCAAATACAAATAACATTTAACATGTAACATGTAAACAGTGTGAAAAATGTGAGAGACAGAAGGCTCAGTTAGAACATAAGGGCACAGTTCACAAACAAAACAGGCCACTTAACTTCTATGAATCCACAACGTCAGCACAGTTCAGAACAGGATGTGATCAGCATTCTTAGGACAATGATCCAACGTTGATCCATATCTGCTCTCATAAACTGCCACGACGACGGAAATGAGCTTCTGACAGAAAACAGCTTCTGAACTTGACCTTCTGAATTGACTTGAGCACTTGACCTTCTCAATCCGGAACAGTTGTTACGGCACTTGTCCTTCTTCCTAACAGATCAGGAAATCGATTTGCTCGGCACTTGTCCTTCTATCGTAGGAAAACTGCCAACTTGACGAGCAACGCCGGGTATTTTGAAACAATTTCCAACTTTCAGCAACGCCGGGTACTTTCAAAATCTTTCATCAAACATTGAGGTGATGAGTTGAAACTGTAATGTTGAAAGCTTGATGATGATGTCTGGGTTTGTTGACCCCCTTGATAGCTGGTACCAGAGTAAACCAACAATTGGCCACCAAAAATGATAAGGGTGGATTTAACTGGAATGATAAGCCAAAGGGTCTGACCACCAAAAGTGGATTTAGGCTGACGACAAATCACCACCCCTATCGACACCTGGTATAAAAGTGCAAGATGTAGGTGTCTTCTCTGGTTTATAGTGTTGCTGTGTATGTTGCAGTAGAATAGTTCACAGGGTACAACACAGGCAACATGATGTGTAGAGTCATGAAAATGGTAACTTCGCTTTATGTTTTATACCATTTATTGCACGCCACAAAACAGTCATGATATTTTGTCATCACCAACATAGTTTAACGAATGCAGCATTCAAAATCATATTAGCTGATAGTCATGTAGGATTCAATACTCAATAGTTCTATTGTAAACAGATAGCTTCTGTATATTCGATATCATAAAGTTCTGGTTCATGAAGCTGTATAAATAATATATATATATATATATATATATATATATATATATATATATATATATATATATATATATATATATATATATGTATATATATATATATATATATATATATATATATATATATATATATATATAGCACAGATCTGGGTGCCTAAGGTTCATACATATAACTTCTGCAACAGTGTCAGCTGCAGATCATCAATGTTCATAGACAATAATAAATGCTCCCTTCCTGATGCTAGCAGATCAGATGTGTACAATAAGTCCGTTTACTGTCTGCACGTGAATAGCATACATGGAATACAGGTCAAACCGACCCTTATAACCTTCCTAAGTCTAACCATCTGACTTGGACGTGATCTCTGATATAACGAATCCTGGAACACAGACAATAGTCTTGTTGGTCTAGAGCGACCCATATATATATAACTAGTTCAGGTATAAAGATACCGGTGGCGAAAATCCTAGTCAAAGTACCTCTCCATTTTGAATCACACAGGCGAGCAAGGAGCCACAAAATGACGAACTTCTAGATGATAGCATAAAGTTCAATACAAGAGGAATTACCTTTCTTCGGAAATCAACCACGAACATATGCCTCCAGGCAGGCTTGAATAATACTGGGAAATAGTCTAGTTAGCTAACTAACTCACAAAGACAATGTATTTCCCTCAGAAAATCACAAGACGCACATTGCGTCCGCTCGCTGCTCAGACCATTTCTAAACTCCCGAGCTGGGCGGAACACACCAAACGAACTACCAGTTTTGACATGCGCAGAACTCCAATATCTGAGTCGCCGCTCACATAAGACGATTCTAAGAACATTCGAGATAAAAGTCTTACACAGTCGCGCCTTTTATGGTCATGAACAGAAGCGTTAAGACAGGTTTCAGACATCTACAACAGTTGACTGATACTACCAAATAAGGAGATATGGTCACGCTTCGTTCAAGAAATTATAGACCGAACGTGTCTCTATACAAGAGAAGGCAAACTCATAAAAAAATTGTAGTCTCGATATCTCGGGTTATGTCCCTTTGACTGTAAAAAACATAATACACCTTTCAGTCAAAAAATGCTTAAAATTAATTCTTGCCTCGTGATTCAAGTGACACTAATCTTAGTCTGAAAAAATATTCGCATGAAGAGGACGCTCCCCGGAACATTGGATGAACCCAAAATCTGCAGAGCTGGGATCCGCTTCATTAAAAGAAAGACAGATTAAAGTGTGGGGGTGTCCTAACGTTTGCGCCAGACGGCGAACAACGGCACGATTGTAGGTAAGAATGTATGTCAGGGGCCCTGATGAATGAACAGAGAGAAAGCAGGAATAAGTGACTCTTTTATGGTATACCAAATTTCACCCACTTTGTATTTTCTTATATGCAATTTGTGTTGCAAATGATATTTTCCTTAGGATAGATTAGAGTATCAAAGTCTGTTCATACCTTTAAAGGTAAATCATTAGACTACAGCATATGTATCCGTGACTCTTTGGGGCTACCACTTTTTTTCTCTAACAGGACTGTGGGCTATACATCGAGAGAAAAGATCATACCAATGGGTCTATCATTCTTGTAGCAATTCATTGACTTTATGACTATTTGTATATGCTTGATGTAAATGTTATGTGTTGTGATGGAATTTTCATCCGATAATTAAAATTTCATATAAACTTAATCAGTGTGTCGGTCAGTTCGTTCCCAAATATCTATATTTTCATAGTCATAGTTTCACGTCTGTGCGTCTATTGTAGTCACTTATGTGTGTGTGCATGTGCGGGATATATATATATATAAATATATATATATATATATATATATATATATATATATATATATATAAATATATATATATATATATAAAATGTATATTATACTAGACGGTCTGACAAATCTTAATCTGTTGTAGATGATAGGCTGACTGAGAGAAATCTTCTCGAGGGTCAGAGACCGACTCTAATATATTTCCTCCACCTCACGTGTGAAATCTATTTCTATTTTATCATCTCACTGAGCTATCACCTGTTTCTATTGCTATTCAGAAGGGACCAAACCTAAGTCTTAATTCACCTATCACAAATATACGACAAATGGGGTCTCGTCTAACGGGATTTTGAACTTAGAATAGGAAGACGAGACGGCAAATATCAGCTCGTCTACAGGAGTAATTTTCTTTATTCTGTAATAGAGTAAGAGTGTGTTGTCTCGTGAGTTTTACTAACTTTAAAAATAACTATCCCCTAGACTAACGATCTGTTTATGGCCGTGCTGACCACACAATTAATAATTGTTTTTCCACAGCATTTTGAGTAATATACATTTGAGTTACAGGTTGATTTTGTCGGAATATATGTTAATTATTGATTTTGTAATACTAAATGCTGATAAAGTTTGTGATTGTCTAACAGTCACTGGGTTTGAAGTAGAAAGGTGTTTTGAACTAAGTTAAGGAGTGCGTTTCGGACTATTTCGTCCAGATTAATTGCCTCCCTTACCCGATCTGACTTCAGGGGTGAACTTGTAGTGGACTTAAAATTAAGGGGATTTTTTTTTCTTCCTTAAATATTTTTTCAATAATTATTTTGTTTCCACTGTAGCAACTTATTTTTCAGAAGTAATCTTAACTACCATTTATTTGGCGTAGTCGTCTGCATTAGGTGCTTTTATTGCCGATTAATAGCAGCGATAGTTAGATACTTTATTATAGGAGGAGGTATCCCAGTTAAAGAATATCATCTTTTTGATTTTTAGTAATTTCTCTCAAGTGGTAGCAACCAGTGTATCCTTTTTCTTACTTCTTTCTCGACTAGTCTCAGTCACCTATTTACAATGGCAGAGAGGGCGAAGGCGGGAGAAGAGGGTCTAGATGGAGAAGAAGCGGAAGCTTATGTCAAGGACGAACTTGAGAGATATGATGCGGAGCAGAAGGAGAAAGCAGCTGAAGCTAGAGAGCAGAAGGAAGATGATGAGGAAATGGGAAATTCCGCAGCAGGGCGAACGAAAGAGAAAAGAGAGAGACAGCATGAGGAAAGAGGAGAAGGAGAGACAGCATGAGTTGGCGCTCAAAGCTCTAGAAGTCCAAAGTCAGTGGTGCTGCCTTAAGCCTCCAGCAATTGGAGGAGTCATCTCCCTCATTCTTCCTTAACTGATCCTTCTAACACTCATCTCTTCAACTCAACGCTATGTCTTTTGCTTCTAGAATCTTTCCCTTTTTCCTAATGAGACGATTGCACATGGTTAGAAAAAATATGAGAAAAATTGCAATCAATGTACGGTTTAGAGGTTGTCGCGATGGGCAATGTGAAGCTTTCTCAGGCCCTAATAGGTTCATGCATATGAATGTTTACGACCAATACGGGAAAGACGCCAAGCAAGACAAACTATGACGTGTTGAGAAAGCTTTACTGGAGTTCTTTGAATCGAATGCTCGAAATTTTTGCAACTCTCCCAACAGCTGAAAGGAGAAGCTCTGAAACTT
>JAMPIV010004031.1:0-127500 GCA_024509875.1 Oreohelix idahoensis
CGATTAGTACGTTGATGTGGTGGTTGGGTGGGGCAGTTGTGTTGGGCGGGGGGAGATGGGGTTGTTTTTTGGTTGATGGGTGGATGGGTGGGAGGGTGCTGTCGGTTGGGGGAAGGGTGGTGTGAAGTGGGGCGGGGGGGGGCGGGGGGGGGGGGGGGGTGGGGGACAGGTGGGGGGGATGTGGGAATTGGGGTGTTACCACGTGGGGATGGGATGGGATTGTACGATGGGCGTGGTGTTGTTGTGTGGAGTGGTTATTGTTATTGATGTATTTTTTTTTTAAGATTGTCTGGAGTTAGAGTCTTTTATGTTGGTAGGGAGATGCTGGGCGTATGTACTGTTAACGGTGAGTTGATTCAGGTTGCACGGTGTGCGGGCTATCTTAGGTTTTTGGTAAGGTATGGCTGTTTTATTTAAATGAATTGGTATAGTTTCTACGTTCGTTGGTAGTGGTGTTTTGTAACTTCTTCCGTAATGAATCGCTCTTCCCATGGAGGACAGCCCAATTGTTATGTTTTTTCTCCAGTTTTCTTTTTTTTTTTTTTTGCAAAATTTTTTTCTTTTGGGTTGGTATTTATGTAATCTGTTTATTATGGGACGGAAAGAATTAAGTTGACGTCTTAACCAAGGTGTTTGGAGTTTGATGGTGCGGGTTATTGTTTCAGCATTTTGCAGACATTTAGAAGATTGGAGGTATTCATAGTGGTGATTCTTAAATTGTGAAGTTTATGTGTGCCTTTTATATTTTTTTGTACAGTTTCAGTTGTTGAACAAAAAAAAAGGTGGTTGACTCTTTTTTAAAAAAACTTAAGGATCTTGTAATTTATCCTCTTCTTTGATCAGCAAGGGAGACAATATTAACCGCAAGAAAAATATAAAAAAAATTTAATTAAATAAAACATACAATGGTTGTGTTGAGGACCTTTTATATGAGTATGTTCATTATAATTTGTATACACACTTAAAAATGTATATTTAGCTGCAATTTAACATGATCAACGCATTTTTTTGAATGTCGTTCAGTCAGTTTAGTGCACATCATTTTTAAGCACACCTTTCATATGAGTTCTCTGACTAATTATTTGTAGGACAATGCTAAGGTAGTATTATGTTCATGGGCTATAATTTATCCAGATATCATGAACAATGACGGAGAATACAAACTCAATTAGTCTTTGGAAGCAAGAGGACAAATAATTAATAACAAATAAAAGATATTGTAGATCGTTGGTGAGAGATGTTCGCTCATGTGTTTTTCTCTTTATGCTGATGGTGTGAAGATTTAGGGAACGTTATAGAAGAAACTAAGTGTATGTTAATGTGACAAAGGCGAAAATCTCTTAGTTTATATTTTTTTTTTTGACTTTTTTTTTTTTTTTTTTTTTTTTTTTTATTTACATGTCGTACTTTTAATATCAAAATTAACGTTAATTGAGTACAACTTTCTTCATGTGAAAATAAACGTGGATTATAGTGTGTGCACATGATGTTCCCTGATTAAACACTTGTTATATACAAAAACTTTTTATAAGTTTATCCAGTACGTGATCATCAGGATTCTCTTGAATTTATTAAGTCACTGCGAGCATGCGAATCATGCAGAATTCGACGACTTTCTTCTATCTAATGCAATCTGCGAACTCTTTCGGTTCTAACCGTAAAAACGAGGAATGTAGAGATTCGTTCGATACCAATTATTACTAGCTAGTGACTAATTTTCGACCTTCATCTAAATACGATGCAAGACTAAAATGACTAAACTCGTAGCCATTAAATATTTTACTTTGTTTTTTTTCGTTCAAAAGTCCTCTCGAAATAAGCTTTCTTCGTCACAGCCCCCTTCCCCTCTCAGCTATTAAATGCGGTTGATCAACATGAGCCACCTTATCGCTAAGTCACTCGGTTACGGAAATAACTGCGTCGTTTGGATCATCGGAATAATCAATTCATCTGAGCCTTCTGTAAGTGACTGTTTCCATAGTAATTTAGTGCGTGATGAGTTGCCCCCCCCAAGTCTGCAAAACCTCATAGATTAGTAGCTCTTGCGACTGAAGAAACAATGAAAAACTAGCAGTCTTAAGGTTCTTTCTGGTCCTTCAAATAGTAGAGTTAACATTCCGGTATCCGGTACTAGCACTGGGGTCTCTGCCGTGTTGCAAAAAGTTTCCGCATTATTTATGGTTTTCTGGGGTATCACTGTAAATCACTTGTGTCTAACCACTGTTCCACTGTACTCTTTATTTTTTTCTTAGTCTTGCCATTTTGCGTTCCAAGAGCTACAATGTAAGTGGAAACAATGCACTGCATGTCTATAGATAGACCACATTTGCATCCAGGAGATGTGGCCGACGTACCATACGGCGATTACATTCATAAAATTTGATGATATGGCTACTTCGCTCAACATTGGCGAAAACTCACCTATGTATGGTTTTTAAAATAAAACCCTGGGTATAGATATGGAAATAGAAATGATTAAATTGAAGAAGTTTTTAGTAAAAATGGGTGCAATATCTTCCTCTGGACAGTCCCTGATGGGCAAGATTTAGCATATGGGAACAACTTCACGACAAACGATGGTGATCGACGAATAGCAATTTAGTTTGCTGTCTCATAAATTCACATTTTTTAAACTGAGGGTATTTTTTCAAACCTTCCGTACAACGCAAACAGGTATGAAGTAATCGTGTGCTGATTTGACATACCACGGTGCGTATGGCGACTTTTCTTGTTAACAGAGTGTCGCCTCTTAATTTGTTTTTACAATCAGCAGACTTGGGGGTAGTTTTTCATTCACTTGCAAAAACCATGCCACGAGAAGAAGTAATCTTGACACCTTACACAAAGAATGAGGGCGCTATAGCGATGGGGTATTTGAAAGTGGTTATTATCTTGTCCGTGTAGTTGCTAAACGGCTGTCAGTGTCACACTCTACTATACCCAAAAGAATATTTGAGAGAGATTTCAGGCCACAGGAAGTGCCGTGGAGGATTCGCCACGTATTGCCAGGTCGCCCTTATAAGGCACCAATAGACATGATTACTCGGTACCTGGTATCTTCTTGTTGTCCAGCCCTGCGCCATCGAGCATTGTCTTGTTCCACTCTAAGAATGTCAGTAAAGCTGCGACAAACTGTAAACGTTAATGTCAGTCAAAGCACCATTGCGCAGACTTTACATGAATTTTGGAGCTGGCTTGCTCGACGTCCTGCAGTCAGAGAATCCCTTGTACTCCTGCTCATCGCAGAGCCCGTGATGTTGGTAGGGTGTCTGCGAGCACATCCGTGATGGACAAGGCAACAATGAGAGTCAAGTTCTCTTCACTGATGAGAATGGGCGCTTCACTGTGTGTCATTCAATGATGTGCAGGATTTCGAGTATTGGAGACGACCAGGAGAGCGATTTAGCTGATGACACAATTCGAGAGGTGTGAGATCGTTATGGTAGGGGTTCTGTTTCATTGTCTGGGGAGGCTTCTACAGACAAGGTAACAGGACCCCCCACTCTGACGTCATTCCAAGGCAACTTGACCGTGCCCAAGATACCTAGGCGGCGAACGAAATCTTGAGACCAATAGTGTTCAGACCTGCTCTGGAGGCCCAATAGTGTGGTGTAATGCCACTTCTCCGAAATATTGATAAACGCTGACTGGATCCATCGAGCTCGTGTGGTGTTAATTAGTTTATTTCGACTTGCAGTTACAGGATCATCAGGATGGTACGGCGTGGCCAGCTATGTTCAACCTGTAACCTGTCTCCGGATTGAGAGCAACCTCTGGGATGTTCCTTGGTCATGAAGTTGAAATTGGCGGCAAAGGAATGAAAGACTGCCAATGAATGAATTGCACAGCTGCCGTGCATTTCAAGAAAATGCAGAGAAAAGCAAGCATTCCTACGGTTACTCTTCGGTTCCGTGTAAAACGGAAATTTTCGTCTCCGCAGAGTCTTGAGATCGTTGCTTGAAAAAAAAAAATGGTAAACTTACCGATTATTTAAATAATAAAAACAAGTAAGTTGTAGGGACCAACCTATTTATTATGTGACGTTAATGTTAAGGGATGGCACTAAAAACAGAAAATGAATTTTCCATACATTCTCCTGCATAGAATAACATTGGACAGCCACTTATAATAAATCAGTAATTCTTCATATCGTTCACACAATAAATGTATTGACAACGATATGAAGGATAATTGATTAATGATAACCGGCAATGAATTCCCAGGGGTCTGGGAAAAAGAAAGAGGCCTATTGTTCCCTGTCACAAAATGGGTAGAGTTAAATAAATAGCCCAGATACTTATCTGGCTAACATTTTTGGGCAGCTTGGCTTCTCTTAATTTGACTTATAGGCAAAGATAAATTTAGACTGTAAAATATAGATGGCATGCTGTGGACGACCATAACCTACGGCGGGATGACAATCTCGTGTTAGTCAACATTCATAATAACAAGTTAAACGGAAAGTTTGTTATGAAGTACAGGCACACTCCCCCACCTCCATCTAGTTTCTAGACCCGACTAAAAGATGGTCAATACGTTTTATATATGGGAGGCGTTTGAAAATTAACTGTTGTACTAAAATTATTAGGACTTTAGATCGGACTCAAAATTAGTGTTTATCAGGCGAGCCAGCACCATTTTATTGGTCGTAAATTATTTTTGAGATGCGAGGAGTCTCTTATGATAATAGTGGTCCGTTTCAGGAGTTGGAGAATCGATGGATTGAAGCTCAGTGATAGAAAAGGGTTAGAGGAGTAAAATAGTTGCTTCACAGAGTTGCTGGGGAGAGAGTAAAGGACAGAACTTTTTTACGCGTGACAATTCGATTCTCTCAATCTTCTTCCTCAAACTCTCCTAGGTCAAAACAATTATTGCCAGTTTCCAGACACACAACTGCGCTCACACCAATTTGGTGCTTCAAACACACAGACGCACGTGAATACAAACTACGAATATAACAGATATTTGGGTAATTGTGGGCTTTGGGCCTTCCAACACAATACTAGACGTTTTACACTGTTTATTTATCACTAAGAATCAACTCACTACATTAATCGTTTGACAGGCAAAAAATCATAGTTTTACAGAATAAAATACAAAATGAACAAAGATTGGGGGGGGGGGGGGGATAGGAAGATTGATATCCCATATGCCCTTCCCTCTATGTACAGTACAAATGAAAAAGGAACCCAGTCCAAATGACAGGTAGTTAACAGAAATAGATAAGTTAACACCAAACAATGGATTTATCTATCCTTAAAAGAGGGATTAGGAAACTAGTCCTATTATCCTTAAAACTGGTTTTCCCTTCTACTAATCTGTTTAGGAAGGGGAAATAACGGAGTTAAGAACTCCTTCTTATCTAAAGTGACAAAACACTACAGAGGAATAAAATAACAAAGTGTCCACCAGGTACCGCAATTAAAAATAGTTTTTGCACACATACAAACTCATTTAGGTCATGCGCGCTCGTGCTGGCCCCCCAACACACACAAACTCTCACACAAGACTTACCGAATACTTGAATCAGGCACTCTCTGACCCTCCATAGAATTATATACAAAAAACCATTCAATTAACACTACCCTTGAACATGTGAAAGTGTGCTGATACTTCGATGTCCAAGTCCCCAGATGTCAGCCGAGGCTTGGCTGGTAGCAAACTATTCTCGACATTATCAGCGCGGGACGTGAAGTCCTAATAGTGTTCTCTGTGTTTTATTCTTTAAGTGAGAGTCCTATGGGGATGGCTCTGTCACAGTTAGATAACAGGTGAGAAATGGGTGATGGATGTGGTTTGCTTGAGGATTTCGCCGCTGGAGGTTGATGATGAAACGTCTTTAAACGAGATGAACAACAAACTGACCAGTGGCGGTTATGGTTTAAATCCAGTGAGGAAATATCTAGGCACTTTCAAACAGTTTCAGGGGTAAATATGTATCTCTATCCCTCAGTAGCAGTAACCAAATAATAAAAGCACTGGCAAAATTTGTTCTTCCTTCCAGTTACAAACTGAATTTTGCTTGAAGATGTGTTAAATTTGTTCTTTGCGTGTGTGCTTTATATCTTATAAATTTTAGGATAGCGAATCCTCCCCACAACTATAGGATAGCCTCAAAAGATATAAAATTATAAAACAGTCCTCAACAAGGTTCTTGGAGGGGGTTTAAGAAACTGTAGTCTGGGAGACTCTATAAACAATAGGTATTTTCTTGCTGGGATCGTCAAAAGGGGTTGGTGAATACACCCTATATGAAAGAACATACATGTAATCATACACGAAAAATCATATTATAACATTCTTAAAGCGCGATAAATTTACAGTTTAACCATAACTATTTATTAACACTCGCTGCGTCTTTAATCATATAAATTCAAGAAGAAATCCCTACTCCCAGCGAGGTTCATATAGTTTTAAACACACACAACACACACTCACACACACACCCACACACACTAACAATATATATATACATAAGCCTTTAAAGTAATCGCAAAAAAAAAAATAATTCAGTGAAATAAGATAATTTGAATAGACCACATGAATCACTATATAAATCAAATGTATTATCAACGGTTTAGCACAGAATATAAGTCACCTGCAATAAGTTGAAATCTCCAAGAGGAATCAAACAAGATTTCAATATACTAAGTGCTTCTGTCACTGTCTGGCAAACCAGTGATAAAAGTGCATTTCTCCAAGGTCTGTAATATTATCTAACTGAAAAGGAAACTTAACAGGGGTCGTGTGAGATTTTCACTGTTTTTTATGATCTCCCCCCCGGGAAAATTCGAGGGATTTTAGGCCGCCCTGCGTTTTCACCCCCCGTTGGTCTCAAGCTTTCGAGGTTCTCCTGATTGGCACAGAGCTGTGAAATGTCTGCAAGAAGCTTGCTTCGGTCCACTTATGGTTCACGCTGCCCCGTGTTTATCTAGCAGCAGGAAACGTCAATCGTCCGTATCTGAGATCCCTTAGCTCTCATGCCGCTCAGTACGTATTGATCCTGCAACGACAGCCATTGAAGGCAGCAGCACGAACGAAAAGGTGTACACAGACAATGCCTTGCTTATAATCGCTCTTAGAATCAGGCGTGGGGCGTGATTGAACCTCCATTTAAAGGTCTATGCGATCTATAAAAATGCAGCGGAAGATAGCAGTCTAAACATATTAAAGATCCAACGTGTTGAAAATCCAACGTAGAAATGCGCGAGCCATTGGCTAATGAAGCCCCCCAACGATTTCTTAATGTGCATATGTTAATGAGCCGCAGGAAGGAGAGAATTCCCACGTTGCTCGAAAGTTCACAACACCAATATTCAGGGGTACTAATGTAAATACGGAGGGGTGAGGGTCCTATTCATCCAACACTTTCAGGGACAGCTGAGTTGTCCGTCACATATTCGGATGAAGTTTTAATTTTCTTAAAATAGATGACCTTACCAGTATATTTACAAGAACAGTAGAGGATCAAAGTTCCATTATGATATTTATGAACCACCAAATTGATGATACCTATTGAGACCATCATTAGATCAATGAGGTCCAGTTTGGCTAGCGCACTACTAAATGTCAATGACAAACAATGGTCACAAGTTATCTCACAATGCAGCTCATTTAAGAAATCATCTTCAACAGGATATTCATATGCATAATCGTGATGGCCACATTAATGAAATAGTAGGCACGCCTATCGCCTAATCCAATACATAAAAAAATCCAATTTCGCGGAATTGTGAACTTTGAAGTGGTAACAATTTATTTTCTCGTTACACAATAATTAGTATGGGCCGACAAAAGATCAAAGGATTTCCATTTCGTTTATGGGAAACTACGACAATGATGAACAGATATAAAGTATATATTTGTTGGGTCAAAAACCCTATACTAACAATCTTTATGCAAAATAAATGGCATTTACTTACGTTGGAACGGTTAATCAGATATAATTACATTTGTTTGGAGGGCAAGCTAGTGAAACCGTGTTATAATAGTCCTTTCGGAAAAATCGTGGCCCACAGAAAGAAAGGTTAATTTTCTCCAAAAACTGTTTTGTTGTATGGACATGAATTTTTTTTTTTGCATGCAAGTCCTATTAGATATTTCCATGCAGTTATATAATATATTTTTTTTATTTTTTTGCCCTTACATAACTCATGTATGTTCGAATTTCTCTTTATTAAACTTTCGTATATATAACAAACCTCTTACTGTGTGTATGGGTTAATTTTTAGTAGTTTCTAAACAGGAAAGTTACAAGATCCTCCGTTCAAAAATATATATTAGTGTTGAATTAGTTACACTACTCGCTTTCTTCTTCTTCTTCTCTTCCGTTCTTAAAGAGGCCACCGACCGTCAAAGCAAGTCAGTGGCCATTACGCCTAGAGTGGCGTCTTAGGGCAACAGAGATAGGTTTTCTTTGCCATTTGTTTCCCATCACGCCTAGTGGCGGGCGTCTATTAGGGCACGAACGGCAAATCAACCCATTTGCTGTTGTTTCCAGTAATCGAAGTGATGGCAAACGGGGTGATCAGCGAAAGCCCGTGTGCCAACTCAAGTTCTAAGAGATAAACTCCAGATGCACCTCTCTAAAAAAAACCCAGAAATACCCAGAATTAATAATATGCCTCAAATTACACGGGAACAGACAAGATGCTATAACATAATCTTTTATGTGCATCTTTAGCACAAAATAATCTGTGTTCACTATCTACTAAAAAACTACTAACTACCAATTTTTATGTATTTTCTTTTCATTTTTATTAAATTTTTTTTTTTTTTAATTACCAAAAAAATTCACTAATTAAAATAAAATGATTTTTAATTACACCCACCCCCATATATATGAACTCTCTTGAAAATGAGATTTTTTAAACAGTTAATATGCTTACTAATTAGATTTACATTAACAAAATGTTCCTCAATTAATTATAAAATTTTAGTTGTAACTTAGTTACTGTTGAAAAATGCTCATTGTCAGAGGACTCGGCATCCATGTCGACAAACTTCTCCTTCGTCAAGATCCATTGCATTGAATTGACTAACAACGTAGAATCTTGATTGTGAAGTTCCAAATCTTTGCATATCTTTGCCGACAACGTCACCTTCACGCACATCTTCAACCACGCTTTTTACTAGGATTACAACTTATGACAATTACTCGTCTTTGTGACAACTGCTTGCTTGGCTAGTAATTATAGGTGGAAACTGTTTCCCCACACAAAAGCTTTGTTGGTTTGTTAGTTTTAAGCTAAGTTAACCTTATCGAAAAACACTCTTTCGAGAGCATGCTGAGGAGTGAGGTAAGTGCTATAAGCATGCACATGAGGTCAGCCAAAACATCAAAATTTCTTCTTGTTATTAGCCATCTGTTACTCTGCTGTTGCTCAGGTCCACACAGAATGCTGGCGGATCCCTCATCCACTAGAATGTCCAAGATCTTTTCGGTACGATGCCAGTTCTCGGCCATTGATCAGACCGAAGACGATCAAGGCTTCTCTATCTGAAAACAATGTTGGAACTGCGTACTGCTAATGGAATGGACTGAAGGTTTGTTGATATCGAGAGCGTTACTTTGGATCACCAACAGCTGCATTTGCACCAGAAGGCACTGTTTTGTTCAAGTGGGAACCTGCGTCGTATTTGAGTACAAAGATACAACCAGTATATGCCAAATGCATCCTTGCGAAACTGGACTTCTTTATCTCTCGTAACGGTTGTCGCATTATTAACTGCGCTTCACATCGTCCACAAGCTCAATGGTAATATTCAGTTTCTTGTGCACCCCTGTAATACCCGGAAAGGATCAATGAGTCGGCAAGGGTGCGATTGCTCATGCCTTGCTGCAATACTTCCTGCCTAATAAACATATGAGAAGAAAACGATACTCTTCTTGGTTACACTCCGTGTACAACTTAGTGAAGACGGAAAGTTGCTCGGACTATGGAATTCCATGTTCATGGACGTTTAACATTACCCAGATATGTAAGCCGACAAATAGAAGGCATGTGCTTTCGTGCCACACAACGTGTTCACTCGTCCTGCCAGGATTTTCCCCCGCACCGTCGACGTTGTCCCACCTGAAGCTTCGGATTGGAAAATGCAAGTTGCAGAGCAATACATCCCATTGCTCAAGGATCCCTCTCAATGACTGCTCTCACGGGACAAGCCAGCGTGTTTCACAACCGCTTTAAGACAATTTAGTTTCTGTTTCTGTTCTTGGCTCCTGAAACTACATCTTGGTATTAAATGGAACTGGAGATATTCTTTTAACTACTAACGCGAAAAAAATAGATAAAAATAGAAGCAGGCAGACATTCTTTATGAAAATATCAAGCCAAGACACGGTAGGTGGTTGCTGGCAAGCATTTGCACAAAAGTGCAAATAATGACAAAACACAGCCTAGAACAAAAAAAAAGACATGTGGAAATCTCTTTCTTCAGATGTGCCTGTAAACCACTTGCCAGTCCCCATCATAAGCGGCCACAGTAGTCTGCAGCAAAAACCAATGACGATACTAAGCGGGATTTCGATTGCGATGTCTCAAACAAATTCCTTAAAAACAGCTGTAAACATGCCAGACCAGATCCCAATCCCTCAACCGAAATGAGGTCTAAAAACAATGAATCAACTACTTTTTCTTTGTTTTTGTGTCACAGAATCGCAAACGACGGCCAACTCTGGTTCGTAGAAATATCAGTACTGTCTCATTCAACGAGTAAAGAAGAATTTCTGGATTTCTCTGACAAATGTTTATAAAACAACTTCAAGCCGCTCAAAATGAGCACTGCCGTACTGGAGTACTGCAACTTGCATCACATAGGCAAGGCCTTGGTGCCGCTTCAGTGACTATATTTGAGAAAATTGTGCTGTCTGGAAATATTGCCATGCAAAATGCAACATTCAATCAAATGATCAGCTTGCGAAACAGAGTATTATGTTCTGCCATGAAAGCCGACAACACTATCTCGCTTTAGCAATTTTGTCTTGGAGATAGGGCTCTTTTGGTTTGATGAAAAATTGTTAATGTTCAGGAGTTTTGCTTTTGGGCTTCGAAGTTTTTCATGTGCTTCTGTGTGCTTTTATGTGTCAATAAAAGCTGTTTTGTTGGCATTAGTTAATGTACAGGAGACAGACCGTACAAATCGCAGCATAGCGATTACCAGTGAGTCCGGCTTTATCCAATCCTTCAGTTCGCTGTCTGTTAGCCAATTCCAAACACACACAAAAAGCCTGCTGATACCATGGCTTCACTTTTTTACGCTGTGGCGTGTGTGTCATCATGCTGCTCACAACTACCAAGCTCAGTACCTTCATCATCGCTCATTTTATAATTTTATTAATAACAAAAAAAAAAATATCAATTATTAAACTCAATGTATCTTGCTTAAGTTCAAAATGTAAAAAAGAGGACTTTATAACACATCGCAAAAATGACCGAGTATTGCAGATGACAGCCATTAACAGAATAACAGGAAATAGATAGCTGATGTAAACGAGTAAAAAAACAACGTCATTGATGTGGTTAAAAACAAGAATTAAATTTAAGTGGAATAAAAAATAGATAGCACATAATGTTTTACATTTAATTATAATATACATATAATGTATAATGCTCAGTGCACAGAATATACATACATTGTAAATGTCAATTGTCAAATATACCCAGATTAATGCAGATTTTGAAAAAAATTACCCAGATACCCAGACGGAAGCCCAAAAACCTAGATCTAGTAAGACAAATTACCAGCTGTGGTCATCACTCAATTTTTTTCAGCCCGTTGTTTAGTTTACTCGCGACTGTGTACAATAGCGGTGCGCACTATTACAATGGGCGACCAATGTTTTAGTCACTACACTAATTTAAAAAAAATATTTTTGAACGGATCTTGTTGAGAAAGTTTCTTTCGTCATCAACAACGCCTTCGTTACATTAAGCGCCTTCTTCGTCATAAGTGTTTGCACGATTACTTTGACAGTTAAACTTAAGATCACCACCAAATGGAGAACGCATTCAACGACTACTAAATAGGCTGGTAAAATTTCCATCCGGAGTCAGAAAGTAACAAAGATGGTAGTCATGATTTCCACATTATTTATTGCTTCCTTTGTATACGCCAGTATCATCTTTATAGCTATGGTAGCGCAGCCAATGTTGTCTCTAGATGGCACATACAAAAATGTACTTGTAACATTAGGCGGATTTTCAGTTTTACTAGAGTCATTAAATTCTTCTGTAAATATTTTTATCTATTATCATATGAGTTGTCATTATAGATCTGCGTGTAAACAGTTATTCTGCAGAGACAACACATGATCTAGATGGTATTACGTTATTTAAACTGTTGGTGTACATGATACAAATATATTGCGCATGTCTAATAAAGTATTTGGATTAAAAGAAGGATCAATCATATTTTTTAATTGTGCAAGATTTAATAAGCTGTTTGCTTTAAAAAAAAAAAAATAATATGTAAAGCTTGTAGGCAAAATATGTTGGTGTTTCAGGGTTAAATTTGCATTGCTATTGAACACCGAATATATTTTATTTAAGATATGTTCTAAATGTGCTAGGTCAGGAGGCTGATGTTGCAACAGTTATTATTATAAATTAACAGTGGTTGCACTACTTTACACACGTGGGATCTACCATCAATGTCAAATTCTTTCTAGATACATAAATTAATGCCGCATTTGGCGAAGCTGCAACCATCTTTGTCCCCCTTACAAAGTGTGAATGGGGAAACTCAAAACTCACAATTAAGACCTAAGCAACGGTATATAATGCATGCTTCATCAGCACGCTTCTATATGGCAGCGAGACACCTATGCTGACCAAACAATTATTCTCAATGCCTTTGATTTACGGTAGCTACGCCACATCCTTGGTATTTCGTTTTAGAAAAAGTGACACTTAATGTCCAGGTGCTGTCACGTGCTGACCTTTAAAGTATACACTCTTCACATAGAGCAGATTACACTGTCTTTGCCGTGTCCGCCGCATGGAAGATGGCCGCATCATCAAAGATATTTTCTACGAACAATTGGCACTTGACAAAAGAACAGCCTACCAGCATCAAACATATGTGCATGAGAGACATGAAGGTACTGAAAATAAATCTAGCAACCTGGGGTGTGGGAAAGGGGGGGGGGGGGGGGGGAATCTGCCGATCACACCAAGTGGCGCTGCTCCCTAAGGCGCCACCTCAGATTGGGCGAAAAGAAGCACTGAAAACAAGCAGAAGAGGAAAGTACACGCCGAAAGAAACAACAGGAAATAAAAAGAGCAGCTGAAGGCTATCGCCTCAAGTGGCACATTCCCATAGTTAGTTTGGACATAAGGGGAAAACTAACTACTAAGATACGTTCCACATATTTTTTTTTAAGATTAAGCATATCTTGAGATACGTCATAAACTACAGTTTATTTTTGACCATTCCCAGCTGTTTTCTCAATCTGTACATTTAGAGTTTATATATATGGCCCTTATGGATTGAAATATATTGTAAATGCTATGAACTTCCAGACCTTTACATAATACAAACATATTTTGGTCTGTAGTTTAACTAACAACGTTATCTGAGATTATATAAATGTGACAGTGTGGCCAGAAAGGTGTAATTTTAGACTGAGTAATTAGTCGATCTTGTCTACGGTATATATTTGCGCTCATGTGGCATTCTCAAACGGGAATGGGCGATCTAAACGAAACACACCTTTGCCATCAGTGAAGAAGACAGACGTGTGAGACATGGGAGACAGCGCTCGATTGTTAGACATCTCGGCGCTGTTTGACACCAGAAGAAAACACCTTTTTGAGCACGAAACCGTAAGAAGTGTGAGTAGGGCAACGAATATCGTGGGATGTAACATCCCATTAGTGGGCGGACCTTGGGTTGTGTCGATTAGGAAGATACTCTTGACTAAGATGTGATCTCATGTCATCCATACTGAGCATAGGACTCCTGATTTGCTCCATAGAGGGATGGTTGTAGCTTTCCCTGACATTTTTTCGTGGCGGCTATCATGTGGTACAGGGGTGGAGATGAAGATTTAAACTGAAACAGTGAGAGGCTTCAGTCAGAGAGCTCAGAAGTAGCCAGATCGTTCTTGTGCAAAACGCGCCCTCGTACGATAACCAACTGAGGTTTGGGCTTTTGCATAGTTGCGTCTGTGCTAAGAGAACTAACGACATAGAATGCTGTTGCATATAAGTACATTTTTTATAATACTTTTAGATTTTTTAGTAATATTAGACTTTCAGGTTTAGAAGTTAAAGCTTTGTAGCGTTTGTAGAGGAATTCTAGTGTTGCATTGCGCTGTATACAAGTGTGTACTTAGTACCATTATTATTATTATTTGTGTAGTGTTAAGTAATAGTTATATTGCATTCTTGTGAGCCGTAAACGTGGTTAATTTTATATCAGTGATCTTTGTGAGAGGAAGATTAGCGTACCGTCTAACTCCGTGAGTAGCGTATGCCTATTACGTTTAGTATAGAGCTGGAAGAATAGAGTATATATACATATTTATATTTGCTTGTTCTTTAGAGTAGCTAGGCCTCTAAGATACTGATCAAATGTGGTCATTTAGACCAGTGAGTTGTGTATAATATTTCATCATGGATAGAAGTGTGTCATTTAAGTTTTCTCTCGCGTGGTGATGTAGTTAGTATCTAGTAGGAGTATGAAGGGGATTATTGTTGACTGAGATATGTTTATTGTATGATTACACATATACGCAGACCTGCATGAACACACACACACACACACACACATGGTCATTTAAGCACATCTATTGGCATATTTTCACACATGTGTAATACTACACACAACACACACACACACACATGGACATATAAGTGCATGTACTTGCATATTTTCACACATATGTATGTATTATAACGTAGATGATATTTGCCCATTATATGTAGTACGATGCTAGTTTATTTTGTTTCATTTTATTTCAGAGAGTCCAGCAGTCTGTTCTAGGTTGTTATATGGTGTTAAATAGAGAACACCTACATAGCTTGTTTAAATTGTGTTGTATAGGAATTACCTACAAAAAATAAACTTGTGGACTACATTGTTTTCTGTATGATTCATGTGCTACCTGATAGGGTTTCATTAATAAAAGTGGGACCCCTGTCATCAAGAGTTTTTCTGTGACTGCGGAACGTGTGTGAAAGTAGGCCAGAGAGAGTGACGACAACGTTACACAAGAATTCTTATTCTACTTCACACATCGTCTTCGCACTGTCACATAAATATTAAATTCGGACTTTACATGTAGGTAAGTCACATCTTACAAACGTATTTTAAATAATAAAGTTCAGAAGGCCTCACAAGTTCAGATGTATCATATTACAAAGTGAAGCATGAAGTCTTTAATAAGGTAATGGAAGTTTCAAACCTAGGGAGCGTAAATAGGTACAGATAATAGGACAATACAAATGATGATAAGTCAACAGTCTTTACGCACGAAGCATCACAAATGATAGAACCAGCGATGGTAGGTTAATACAGGGTTTTACATATATTTACGTCAATGACATAAATATAGTTGAAACAAAGAAGAAGTGTCGTAGATTTGTGATAGGTGAATTAAGTCTTAAGTTTGGTCCCTTCTGAATAGCAATAGAAACAGGTGATATCTCAATGAGATATAAGTAGAAATAGATTTCACGAGTGAGATTGAGGAAATATATTAGAGTCGGTCTCTGACCCTCGAGATGATTTCTCTCAGTCAGCCTATCATCTACAACAGATTAAGATTTGTCAGACCGTCTAGTATAATATACATTAATTTATATATACCTCACATACACACACCCATAAGTGACTACAATAGACGCACAGACGTGAAACTATGACAACTGAAATATAATTTGGAACGAGCTGCCCAACACACTGATTAAGTTTAATTGAATTTTTAATTATCCGAAGAAAATTCCATCACAACACATAACAATTACATCAAGCATATACAAATAGTCATAAAGTCAATGAATTGCTACAAGAATGATAGATCCATTGGTATGATCCTTTCCCGCGATGTATAGCCCACAGCCCTGTTAGAAGAAAAGTGATAGCCCCAAAGAGTCACGGATACATCTGCTGCAGTCTAATGATTTTCCTTTAAAGGTATGAACCGACTTTGATACTCTAATCTATCCTAAGGAAAATATTTTTAGCAACAAAAAACCTGCATAAAGAAATACAAAGTGGGTGAAATTTGGTATACCATAAAAGAGTCACTCGTTCCTGCTTTCTCTCTGTTCATTCATCAGGGCCCTGACATACATTCTTACCTACAATCGTGCTGTTGTTCGCCGTCTGGCGCAAACTTTAGGACACCCACACACTTTAATCTGTCTTTCTTTTAAAGAAGCGGATCCCAGCTCTGCAGATTTTTGGGTTCATCCAATGGTTTCGGGGAGCGTCCTCTTCATGCGAATATTTTTCAGACTAAGGTTAGTGTCACTTGAATCACGAGGTAAGAATTAGTTTTAAGCGGGCTCACAGTGTCAGAATCACGCGGTTTCCACTACATAGGAAAAATGTCAGGTTTGTAACTTCGATCAAAGGTAAAATTCTTGGTCACACCACAATTTGTCAACAGTGTCGGAAAGGTTATTGATTGTAATATTTTACTTGCCACACGGGCTGAAATGTACTTGAGTTTTTCTCAGGAAGAATTAAATCTGGCGCGATAGGCACGTTACTTCATTTAATTTAAAGTTCGTGAAATGGGTACTCTGTCGTTCTGGATGCCAACACAATGCCAGAGAGGTTTTACTTTATACACCCAAGTCTTTAAGAAAAAATGTTTTAGTTCTTCACAGATATTTCTCATGTACTAAAACGCTGGCCAAGTTGGGCTACCCCAGTTTCACTCCAGACAGAACTACAGGCGATCGCACAACTTAGAATTTATACGCTTATATTTATTGGTAGTCTAGAAGCTCGGCAAACTGTCGAGAACAAACTAAGACTTCGCTATGCAAGCTTATTTCCTTAGCACGAGCAACCTGTCTTATATATATATATATTTATATATATATATATATATATTATATATATATATATATATATATATATATATATATATATATATATATATATTATATATATATATATATATGCCTCAAAGACATCTTTCTTCTCTGTGACGTATAATGGGAATATAGCCTACAGTATCTGACAGTCCTTCGTGACCTCGTAGCCTATGATTCGCTAGCAAGGCCACGCATTTCAGCCTTTCTTACTCACTTTTAATCCACGCCTCTTATCCTTGAACATAAAACAAACGAAGTTGTTTTCCAACTTTGCGACCTGCCAGTCATAACAGGGAGGGAAGGAGATTTGTTTACCTGAGTTTCTCACGCGAGCTGATCTGTCAATCATCGGATATCAGACTGACACACGTGGAATAACACCGTTTGAAATGAGTCGCTCGGGTAAAAATATGTTCCCGAGTACCCTTTGATGTTCGTACATACAGGGAGAGTTAAATCTGTGATCTCCAGAAGCGGGACAAATCTACGGGAACCAGTTACACGGTTTTAAGTCTCTGTTGTCGATTAGCAACGACCCACAGAGCGACTGTGAAAAATTTTTATCGGATGAATTTAGGTTTCTGATTTCTCTGCTTTGCACAATAGTGGGAAAATTAGTATCCTCTGGAGAGCATATAACCACGATATATATATAAACTGTGTCTTCCCAAACCAGTTATCAGTTGTCGCTAAGAAATTTTAGGATAGTCTAAACACGTAGTCTAGAACCATTGTTGAAGATGTGTTAATAGCATTGCGTGGGGACTTCATTCTGATGTTCTGGTAATATAAATTTGTGCTTAAGTGTGTTAAAGTGTCAAAAGTTTACCATTATAATTCACTTATTCTAGCTGTTAAGAGCAGTTAAATAATAATAACGCGTAGATATTTCTTACCATTTAGTCAGTTTAATTTTAATTTTACCACCCGCTTTCTCACACAAGAAGAGACGTTTTAGTTGACTAATTCATACACTAGGCGCGACTGATAAGTGACAGAATTCATGTTATATTTCATTTTGTGTAATTTTAGTAAGTGACTATTATTTAATACCAAACGACGATCTACAGACGCCGACAATTTAATAACTATTAACGACAGGCGATAATTATATAATTGCGCAAATGGATAATTAAATGATAATAGACATTGTACGCTGATCGTTAACGCAATACAGGGGCGGGGAGGGCGCATACCATCACCCGACCTAGAGACGCCACGCTAGCGAAAGCTGACCGGATAGGAACAGGCTAGAGACACCGTGTGCATTTTAAATTTAATCAGGACTGACGGAATGGATAAAAGATCGTCTTGTCCCCGTCTGTGTACATTTGTAGTAAAATCTGCGAGAATAATCACTCATTTCAGTAAGATTTTAGTCATAATATGATAATAAATAAAACCGCCCTATTGTGTCTGACGGTGATACTCTCACACGCCAGCATCGCGCTGAATTTTGTGACATGGAACGGCTTAGAACGATCCCACGGTAAAAATCTAACACGCTTTAGTTTCGGTCTTTAAAACGTACAACTAACATTTTGGCCGCTTGCCAGATCTACTACAGGAGACTGCGGCAATCCTTATAATTAACGATTTGTTAGAAATGTAAGGCCGCTTACACACGAGCGTTTCTTGACGCGCGTTTCTCACGCGTGACGAATGAAGGAGTAAGGGATTTACAGGCTGCTCAGCCGAGCGAGACTGTCTGTAAATCCGTACTCTTTCATTCGTCACGCGAGAGAAACGCGCGTCAAGAAACGCTCGTATGTAAGCGGCCTAACGCCAAACTGCTGTCTAAAGTAACGTAATCTGTCAACAGTAACGAAAAATTTGGTAGGCTTTTGGACTTTTTCTAAGTAGCAATAACGAGACGACTGTAATACATTAACGCAAAATGCTACCATCGCCTTGCCAAAACCCGCTTCGTTCAGCCCGCGAGACAACTAGTATAAATACGCTGTGGGCAAAGCTAACAGATATACACACACAGACAGTTTAATTTCTCGACGCCTAGTGTAATTGTGACGTCACAAAAACAAGTTGGTTTATTTGAAAAATTAAAAAGTGAGCCAGAAGGAGGGGGAAAAGATGGTAGACTTATGTAAAAAGTTATAATTAACGACTGTCAGTGATAAAACTGAAAATCTAAACGCGCATGAATATAGTCATAAAAATTATATATTCGTGTAGATTAGTGTATTCTGAGCACAAATATGTTTTAATATTAATGGTAGTCCAATTATTAGCCAAGTTATTGAGGAAATACTATTTGACTGGAAACGCGTAGACGAACGGACTGTTGTCCTTGCTCGTTAACTGTAACGTTATTGGGAACGATAGTTTGAAAGGAGGCATATGAGTAATTCGAATCTGATTGGAGGGTATAGGAGGGTAGACAGAGAGTATTGATTGGGCAGAAAAGATAAAATATATATTTAGAAAAATCACTCCTAGAAGTGTGAAGTAGTGTTTTTCTTTTTAAAATTTTAAAAATTGACATGCTAGACCCTCGCTGTGATTGGGCCGGTCTAGGCATATTGGCAAAACGCGTTTACAGCTCAGCGCCAGTTGAAAAGAAATATATTAGAAGCAAGCTGCGTTGTCCTCAGCAGTACCAAGTGTGTTATTAACCATTGGCAGTCTGAACAGAAGGCAAAGCTGAATTTAAACTACTATTTATGCTAAAGCCAGTCAACGTACGTTTGTGATATTTCTTTGAATTGTGGTAAGGAAGGAATTTATTAATTTTGTTATTACAATAAAATTGGTGTCTGCGATACTGTTCGATTGGGAAGGTTTTCTTAGATAATTGGTGTTGTCAAGTTTAATGATAATAAACAACAAAAGAACTTAACTTTGTGTGTTGGTCAGACGCATACCCAATTAACCACAGTTTTTTCACGTTTGTGTGTCTTGTTGTCACATAGATGTGTGCGTGTGTGTGCAGTTAACCTCATATTTACAAATATGAGGAGGGAAAGATTGTCCTGTACCAAATTATAGTCGTATAGATAGGCTGGACTAGAAGAAACTACTCATTCTAGAGACAGATCGTCTCCTTAAACTATTCACTCGTGAAATCTAGTCTCACATCTTTAATTCTCACGTACTTATCACCATCCACTTTACTTAAACGGGATCATAAATAACTTTCAAACCTATCTAATCACGACATTCTCCACAAATGGATCTAAGTGGAAGTTCAAAGCCCAAGTTGAAGTGACCTGAGCAAAACTAGTGTCCGAGTGAGGTGATTTACTCCCACTACTGCTTGCGGCCTGAAATTATATCTGCTGAAGCCTCAACTCATGCTCTCTCTGAGCCTCCAACCTGCTTGACTCTGTTTCGGATTCTGCTTGTAGCCTCCTTTCTTCAGCCGCAATCTCCTATCTCTTAGCTTCAGCCTCCATCTCAATCTCTTATTATCTCTATTAAAACGTCCGCTTGCAGTCTCCAGTCTTCCGCCTCAAATGCTAGCTTCTTAGCTTCCCTATCGGAACCATTTGCAATCTCTTGTCTATTTTTTTCCATATACATATCACACTCAGTCGTAACACATTGGAACAGAGCATCACCAGTTAAGCCTAGCTCCTTTACCCTCTGCAGTGTTGCAGACCTAAACTGTCCCAATTCCGCCATGACATGCTGTAGTTGAGTTGGTAAACTGACTGACTCGAACTATAATCAATCTAATTAATTCACTTAATTAAATTAACTAAGACTGATTTCACTATATATGGACCACACTTTTATACTAGTAATCAATAGTGCTACAAAAATGTCCTATCAACTCTCAAACAATTTCATAACAAAAAATGTCTACATTACATGGGAAAAGAAGAAAGATAGCTCTGGAATATCAAGGATATTCCCGACGAGCCACCAGTGTCACGAGAGGTTAATTTGTATTAGATGAAGAGAAGATATAAAGGTGTATCAGATGATACCAGGATAGAATTACCAGATAAGAGTTCTAGTCTTAAAAGACATACCCCAGTCTTACAAATAAGCACTAGTGTATGGTTGTCATAGAAATAGTCATACTATAACGTTATCTGGCCCAGATGGTAATAATAAGTACCAGACACTTAGTCGTCTCCTCTCAACAACTATCCTATGTTATGTTATGTTATGTCTAGGGGAAATAATGAAACAAAGTAACTTCAAATAAAAAATTGGAATGAGTTAATCAAGTCCTTAAATACAATTAATCAGTTTATTATATTTACATTAATTTCTTCTTGTCTCTGTTGGACAAAGAATGATGAAGTGCAAAAAAAAATGATAATGATGAAGTTTACAAAAAGAAAGGTGTTACACACACAATTAGAATTTTACATACAGAGTGTACAATGACAACTTCCTCTTGCGAATGTCACTTTAAGGTAAAATGTCACTTTAAATTAAAAGGTCACTTTAAATTATAATGCCAATTATATTTGCTTTTGCTGTTGCCTTAACGTGAACTAATAGTTCATGAAGCACTGTTCTTAAACTTTAAATATAGTCACTGTGACTTCATATACTGTTTTTACACAATGTGGTGACTTTAACAGAAAACTGATATCATCCTCTGCCTTTTTAAGTGTGGTAGACTATATGTTGCTGTCATTTTCGACGGAGTCATCTGTCAAGTTATTTGCTTATGTTTGTATCATAAGAATAATTGTGTCTTTACCTGCGATGTCAGGTTGATTAGGGGTTGTCTTCCCTTGTTTATTCATTCATTGTGTTTGACCTTTAGGGTCAGAGGTTGACAGTTCGGCGTAGGCCTAGGGGAAGGTTTTTTAAGCGGGAGTGAGATATACTTCCGGGAAGCCGGGAGGTCCTGTTTTTCTGAAGGGACCAAGAGTCCATTGTTTTTTCGGGGAGAATCTTCGAAGTAACTGCTATGGCAGTTTTCCCCAGTGAATCTCTGTGCGTCGGGATGACGACAGAATTCCTTGTGATGTTCTGAGGATTCATTTGCCAGGTAATACCGACCTTTATGCATTATTACGCTTTTCGGTGGCAGAACATGTAAAGGATTACCTAGGGTGAACAGCAGCTCACTGATCCGCCATTTCAGAACTTATATATTTGTGCTCGAGGTAGCCATCCAAGACTGTTAGTCTTATATTGTCCAGAAATCCAGTGACGAAGATATATTGTGGGAGCCGCAGATTGGCGGAACTTCTATCTACAATAAGTATTACTGCAGGGTTGATGATAACCTATTTAACAGAAGTACACGGCCGACGTCAGAACGAGGCCTGTGCTTTCGGCTATTATACTACAGCCTGATATGTGCAATTGGCGGGGAGTGCCAAGTTGCACCTGTGTGTCAAAGTAACTAAGGCATCTGACGCGTTTAGTCAGAGACGCCAAGGGCGACGCTACGAACTGTCATTATTGAAGAACTTTGCTATTGACCATGCACGTCTATTCCGATGTTTACCTTTTTTGAATGCCAAATGTATACCTATCGATGTCAGGTCAGCATGACCTTGTTACACTGACTGTTCCTGTTGATACTATGTGTGTTCCCGTCAATAAATGTCTTGAAACATGCCTGCAGTGTCAAAGCATCCTTGATTACTGCATGTGAGAGTATGGGTTGCAGGATCTACATCTATACGAGCCTAAACACATTCGCGCCTTCATTCGCACCCACACTCAATTCATCATACGCTCGCACTACACATCTAACAACATGTATACTGTCTTGGGCCAGTGATCACCTCAACAAGAAAAAAAAAGACAGTTACATTTCTGGTGGACCAGTTACGTGGGCTCTTATGATACATTTCTTGTCGCCAATGTGGCCTAGAAACTTACATTTCTGATGGACCAGATCTGTGGGTTTAAAAAGAACAGAGCGAGCATTTGACATTATTGTTGACATTTATGGATCCAGAAATTTACATTCCTGGTTGGCTGTTACATGTATGATGTCTCCAGTTTTGTCGAGAAAGTTACAAGAAGGACAAGTACACATTACACTTCTGATCTGTGGGTCTAAGCTACACACGGGACAGCCGTAACACACAGCGCTAATTCTACACTTGCAAGTTTTGGCTACAACAGGACAGATATAGGTCATCAACGGTTGACACAAATAAACAGTACGAGCATTTATATTATAATGCTACATAAAGCATAACAAGACATGTACTGAAGTTAACTACTAGGCATTTGCTACGTGGACCATAACTGCATAGAAGGCGGGTTCCTATTGTAAACAGTACTGCTGGTTGTTACACGTTTCATTCAACAACAGACTTTTCTAGGTCAGAGCATTCAAGCTACATTGTTGGAGGTCATTCAATGTCTGTAAAACAGTACGTGGAAATAGTGGAACATTCATTTCGTTTCTGTGTCGCAAGCCCTAAGTTTCAGCTCTGACTGAACTTGTTCTGCAACACATTGAAATTGATTGCTATATTATGTTACTTCAACTGTTTTTGGTGTATTTTTCTGCGGGTTTTTCGGTTGGTGGGTCTTACGGTAAATATGCCACTTGATCGAGGCTTACTGTAAGCGTTCTGTGGGTGCAAATTTTCTTAATTTGGAAATTTGCTAGTGACAATTGGTCGCTATTGATGTTAGCTGTGATGTAATTGTACTTAACGTTGTTTTTGTAATATTTTGTCTGTTTTTCAGTTTTGATTGTCGATTTGTTTTGTTTGTATTCTGTAGGTCTCTCCTTTCTTGTGTATTTCTCTACACATTTTTGGTTAAAACAGTGTTGCCATTTGTATTGTTTTGTATTTTTGTCTTTGTATTTTTTTTTTGGTTGTACTACATTACTGTCATGCACAGTCTACATACACATACTTGGTCATGTTTTGATATTATTGATAAGGTAGACTCTTCATATAGAGTTTCTTAATAAAATATTATTATATAAGATATTTATACAAGTTCTTTGATAAAAGACTTGTTATCTACAAAGATTGAGACAAGGTGAAATACATATTCAAGTTCTTTATAAAAAAAAAGACTTGTGCCCATAGTGAGTGGGATATAAGGGAATTTTTTTTCCACAGGTACTCAGGTGATTTTTTTTGGGTACATTATAAACAAGACTAAGAGTGTAAAAGAAAGTGAAGTGAGTACACAAGTCTATCATTTCAGACTTGTCTCCCATTAAAGTGGGATAATTTAATATATTTGCTTCTGCAAGTTACTGATCTCAGTAGACAAGATGTCTACATTGGACTACTTTATTACACAAGGGAGAGCCCTTGATAAATGGGTGTCAATTAACAAAGAAAACACTAGAAAGAGTCCTTGTTGCTCAGTATGAAAAATAAAGATTTAGCTTTAAGGCTACTGAGCCCTTGAGACTGGTCAACAGTTAGAACAGTTTGCTGTTGCTCAGTATGACAAAGCATTAGCTGCAGAAGAGAAAAAAGCTCAGGCTGAAGAGAAAAGATTAGAAGAGAAGCTAATATTGCTGCTGAACAAAAGAAATTGCAGATGCAGGTGGAGGAAAGGAGATTTGAAGCTGAACAAAAGAGATTAGACAAAGAAGCTGAACAAAAGAGATTAGACAAAGAAGCTGAACAAAAGAGATTAGACAAAGAAGCAGAACAAAAGAGATTAGACAAAGAAGCGGAACAGAGGAGAGGAAAGCTCAAGCCGCTGCAGAGGAGAGGGAAGCACAAGATGCTGCAGAAGACAGGAAAGATCAAGCTGAGGCTGAAATCAGAAAAATGGAACATGAGGAAAGAAAACAGAAGATGGAACTTGATGAAAAACTCGCAACTTTGGAGTTAGAGAAATTGAAATTGGCGAGTACGGGTGCTCAGCAAACAACTTCGAGTACGACAAGGGAGTTTGTTAGTAGGATTAAATTGCCTCATTTCAATCCTTTAAAGGATGACGTAGCAGATTATCTAGATAGATTCCAATTTTTGTGCGATACGCATAACATAAAAAAGGAAAAATATGTTGAACAACTGATGCCATTTTTTACAGGTGACACAGTGACTACTCTTATGACAATAGACGAACATGAGAGGACTAATTATGATGTTGTCAGGGCAGCATTACTAAAAAAATATCAACTAAAACAAGAAGACTATCGTCTTCGTTTTAGGACAATGTTGCCAGAAAATGGAGTAGATTTCTCTGATTTTGTTACAAAGATACGTCGTACATTTACACGATGGGTTGAGTTGTCTCAGATTGAGAAAACATATGAAGGTCTAATGGACTTATTATTGCGAGATAAGGTTTTTTTCATCTGTTAATGATTCTTTTCTTGCATTCCTTCATGAGCGTAAGCCTAAAAACTTAAAAGAAATGGAGGAATACTGTTGTCAGTATGCCACAGCACATCCCCATGCTACAGTTAGCAATTCTAAAGTGAAAGAAGGGTTGCCAGCTGCTTCGGCAACACCATATGGCCCTAATTTCAAAAAAAAATTTCAGGGTGCTCAACAAAATTGGAATAGGGGAAGTAATCAAAATTACACTCAGAAGCGGAGTAATCCAACACATGATGGTTCTTCGTCTATGCAGTGGAGACAAGATGGTAGTTCTCGTAATTTTAGTGGTAATAATTTGAGACACTTTCGCAAAGGCTATCCAAATAATAACTATTCAAATTTTCGAGGTAATCATTCTCGACGTCAAGATTATGACGATGGTGAATTTAGAAACCGGGATTCAAACCGGAATGATGATTACAATAGGAATATGATAACAATTACAGGGGAAATGATAGTCGAAATAATTACAGGGGAAATGATAGTCGAAATAATTACAGGGGAAATGATAATCGAGGTAGACCTAGGTTTAACAAGAAAAGACCTTACCAACAGGCAAACTCTGCACAACAAGAGTTTGATGGAGCCTGTAATACAGTAAATGATAGTGGTAACTCTAGGGCTATCACTGGTTGTGCTTTCGATTTTGGGAGAGCAACTGAATGCCCCCAATGCTTAACATTGTTTGACTCATCAACTGTATCTACGCTAAGTTGTGGTCACCCTCTTCCTGCTCTACCTGCTACAGTTGCGCATGATGGGAGAGGATCTCTCATCTTAGATAAAGGTCTAATAAATGATAGGCTAGTCTCAGTACTTTTCGATTCGGGATGTACTACCGTCGGGGTTAAGGAGTCTCTGATAGATCCTTGCTGTGCCACTGGAAAAACAATCAAATGTGTTACATTTGGTGGTACTATGGAAAGCTATCCTACTGCTATTATTAGGATTGACACTCCTTTCTTCACAGGAGATGTCCATGCATGTCTTCTTCCTAATCCTATTGCGGATCTTATAATCGGTCGTATTCATGGGGTTAAGGAATGCACCCCGCAACAAATTTCTAGTTGGGAAGAAGAAAACATTCAAACGGTCAATGCAGTGGTGACAAGAGCTCAAGCTCTTAATCCCCCAACTTCATCTGATAATAGTAATGAAGTTGATAGCCAAGACGAGCACTTGGTGATTTCCCATGACTCGTTTGTTAAACGTCAAGAAGAGGATCCTTCTTTGAAGAAATACTTCCTTCTTGCAAAGAAAGGGGATCCCAATCAAAATACGAATCACAAATCGTATATTACTATGAAGAATGGTATATTGGTACGAATGGTACAACACTCGGACAAGTCTATGCATTCGCAAATTCTTGTGCCTAAGTGTATGAGAGCCTTAATTCTTCGGCATGCACACGATTCTCAGTGTGCTGGACACATGGGTTTTTCCAGAACTAAAACTAGAGTCCTTGCGTCATTCTTTTGGCCATTCGTGAATAAAGACATCCGAATTTATTGCCGATCTTGCAAAATTTGTCAAGAGGTCAAGTCTAGGGGTCCGAGACATGCTGCTCCTATTCAGGCTGCAGATATTCCGATTCGGCCGTTTCAGAAAATGGCTATAGACATCATTGGTCCGTTCAAAATTAAGTCAGCCAGAGGACACCAATTTATCCTCACTTGCGTGGACATGTGCACGCGTTGGCCAGAGGCTATTCCTCTGAAGAGCATATCAACTGTCGATATCGCTGATGCTCTTTGGCTCGTATTTTCTCGTCTGGGATTCCCCGGAGAAATACTGTCGGATCACGGCACTCAGTTAATTTCGGACGTTATGTCTCAGGTAATGGCTACGCTAGACATTAAAAGGTCTCTCAGTAGTATTTATCATCCAATGTCCAATGGATTGGTAGAACGTCTTAACAGGACACTAAAGAACTTACTTGGCAAGATAACGGAGGATCATCCTGAAGATTGGGACAGGGTTTTACCTGCAGTCCTCTTTGCCTATAGAGAGGTTCCCAACGAGCATACAGGGTTTTCTCCTTTCGAACTTGTCTTTGGCGCGCAACCGCGCGGGCCAATGTCCTTGTTACACGATTTGATAACTTCCGATAATATTGACGATGATACACAATCGTCATATGAATATGTTATAGCTCTTAGAGAAAAGATTATCGAATCGTGCAGGTTAGCAACTTCATCTTCCGAATTTGCGAAAGAAAAAGCTAGGCGATTTGCTAATAAGAAAAGACGCCTACGTCAACTTTGTCCTGGAGACAAAGCATATGTCTTACTGCCCTCAAGAGAGAATAGACTTCTCATTTCTTGGAAGGGTCCATACACTATAGTCTCGAAAATTTCTGATGTCGACTATATTGTCGATGTGGATGGAAGGCATAAAACCTTCCATATAAAATATGCTAACAGAGTTTATTGAACGTCCAGACTATTTACAGCCTATTTTCCAGGCGACGGACGACTCTCCAGTTCAACATGGTCACATCTCATCCCTGTCTGTTATACAGGATGAGGAAACTATTTTTTCTGACGTGAACTTACCTCTTCCTACGATTCCACTTACTTCAACGGAATCGTGGAGAGACGTTACAGTCTCTTCCAACTTGTCTTTTGAGGAACAGCGTCAAGTATCCTCTACGTTACAATCATATCAGGATGTCCTTACCGACATTCCTGGACACACAGATGTCATAGAACATGACATCATACTTACTGATCGTAATCCGATCAGAGTAAGACCATACCCAATACCTATTCATTTTCAAGCACAAGTCGAGAAAGAATTGGATGAAATGATTCAACTACAAATAATTGAACCATCCACTTCAGCTTATTCTTCGTCGATAGTTATTGTTCGAAAGAAAGACAATAACATACGTCTTTGCGTTGATTATCGCAAATTAAATCAAGTTACGAAGTTCGATGCTGAACCTATGCCGTTATTAGATGATCTACTTATTAGACTTTCTAAAGCTAAATTCTTTACTAAACTAGACTTGTCGAAAGGTTATTGGCAAGTCCCATTGACGGAACACGCCAAACCTCTCACTGCTTTTTCGACACCTAGGGGTCTGTTTCAATGGAATTTTATGCCTTTCGGGCTTATGAACGCCCCAGCGACTTTCGTACGCATGATGCGACGAATTCTATCAGATCGTGCAGATGTCATTGCATATTTAGACGACATCTGTCTTTTCAGCGATACTTGGGAAGAACACTATGTGGGTCTGAAGGAATTGCTATCTACTCTACGTGAGCATAGTTTGACTGCTAAACCCTCTAAAGCTTTTGTTGGGTTTAGTGAAATTTCCTTCCTAGGTCATCGAGTTGGTCATGGTCTGTTGAAGACAGAGGACCAAAACATTTCAAAGATATTAAATATCTCGGTTCCGAAGACAAAAAAGCAAGTGCGTAGTCTCTTGGGATTGATACAATTCTATGGAAGATTCATTGAGAATCTGTCCTCCATTATGGCACCACTTTCAACGTTATTGAAAAAAGGTTCTCCTAATATGGTGCGTTGGTCCCAAGAATGCCAATCTTCATTGGATCAGGTTAAGAATTTGTTCTCATCTCATCCTATCTTAAGACTACCGACGATTGATAAGACTTTTGTCCTTCGTAGTGATGCCTCTTCCACTGGCATTGGAGCGGCACTAATGCAGGAATATTCAGGAACTCTGCATCCTGTAATGTATATTTCTAGGAAGCTGAATGCGGCAGAAAGGAATTACTCGGTTTTGGACCGTGAATTGTTGGCTATGGTTTGGTCCATTCTTAAGCTACAAAGGTTCCTTCTGGGCGCGCATTTCTTTATGGAAACCGACCAAAAAGCTCTTACGGCTATGCAAAGTAAGGATTTGAAGAGCTCGAGATCTACTCGTTATGCTATTGCTCTTCAGCCTTTCCATTTCACGGTGCGAGCTATCCGTGGTTCGGATAATGTGATGGCGGACATATTGTCTAGATGCCCACATGATTCCAGTTAAATCTTGTGTCCTAGTTTTTCCTGATATATTTTCAGACTTAGGTCTGTCCTTAATATCATAATATGTTGTAATACAAATGTATTTGGATGATGTTTAGATAATTTAACAAATTTCATTTTGTCCATCCATCAGTGATATGTTGCTAAAATAGCATTGACATTTGTATATTGCTATGATTATATTATTTAGTAATGTTTGATATATGATTGGTATTGCCAGCAACTTAGGTTTCTTGAATGGTATCCCTTAGTTTGTTTGGCTTAAAGGAAATATTTTCTCCTATGTTGGGAGATGATTTGTACCCTCTTCTATTGTACCTGATATTAGGTTCATTGTTTGCATGAGCACAGAAGTGATACTGGTGCTATCTTGCTCATGAACATATTAAAAAAAAAAAAATTGCATTTTTTTTTTTACAGGGGGGTGGTAGTAATGTTGCTGTCATTTTCGACGGAGTCATCTGTCAAGTTATTTGCTTATGTTTGTATCATAAGAATAATTGTGTCTTTACCTGCGATGTCAGGTTGATTAGGGGTTGTCTTCCCTTGTTTATTCATTCATTGTGTTTGACCTTTAGGGTCAGAGGTTGACAGTTCGGCGTAGGCCTAGGGGAAGGTTTTTTAAGCGGGAGTGAGATATACTTCCGGGAAGCCGGGAGGTCCTGTTTTTCTGAAGGGACCAAGAGTCCATTGTTTTTCGGGGAGAATCTTCGAAGTAACTGCTATGGCAGTTTTCCCCAGTGAATCTCTGTGCGTCGGGATGACGACAGAATTCCTTGTGATGTTCTGAGGATAGGATTACCTAGGGTGAACAGCAGCTCACTGATCCGCCATTTCAGAACTTATATATTTGTGCTCGAGGTAGCCATCCAAGACTGTTAGTCTTATATTGTCCAGAAATCCAGTGACGAAGATATATTGTGGGAGCCGCAGATTGGCGGAACTTCTATCTACAATAAGTATTACTGCAGGGTTGATGATAACCTATTTAACAGAAGTACACGGCCGACGTCAGAACGAGGCCTGTGCTTTCGGCTATTATACTACAGCCTGATATGTGCAATTGGCGGGGAGTGCCAAGTTGCACCTGTGTGTCAAAGTAACTAAGGCATCTGACGCGTTTAGTCAGAGACGCCAAGGGCGACGCTACGAACTGTCATTATTGAAGAACTTTGCTATTGACCATGCACGTCTATTCGATGTTTACCTTTTTGAATGCCAAATGTATACCTATCGATGTCAGGTCAGCATGACCTTGTTACACTGACTGTTCCTGTTGATACTATGTGTGTTCCCGTCAATAAATGTCTTGAAACATGCCTGCAGTGTCAAAGCATCCTTGATTACTGCATGTGAGAGTATGGGTTGCAGGATCTACATCTATACGAGCCTAAACACATTCGCGCCTTCATTCGCACCCACACTCAATTCATCATACGCTCGCACTACACATCTAACAACATGTATACTGTCTTGGGCCAGTGATCACCTCAACAAGAAAAAAAAGACAGTTACACTATATAAGTTGATTCAGTCCTTTTTATTGACAATTATCTTAGTTGTACTCACCGGGATGTAATTCTGGTTTAGACATTGGCTAGCAAGCCCATTCTTTAGGGTTCCCAGTCCTGATCTGAGGCATACTCTTGGTGATCGAATGCTTCTCTGGCTATCACAGGTATACAACAGTCTTCTTCCTCGTTGACAGAATGGTGTGATTTAACCTGCAACAACGTATGTTCCTAGGCTAGAATTTTCCCAGAAGAAACTCTCTAGCACAGATGTGAGGCCAGTAAGTCATCAGGTGTCATTTGTTAAGTCAGACTAGACAGATCAATTCAGTGACATACTACAGGCTTATTTTATAACAAACATATATATTATCATTCATTTGAAATCATTTCTCCTATTCTTTCATATTTCCCTTCAGTGACAAAGTACAGGCATATGTTATCATAACTATGCACACATCATTCATTTAGTTTCTTCCTCCTATTTTTTCATATTTCCTTCATATACTGTTCCATCCAGTAATCAAGAAAGGCTTTATAAGTCTCATGATAACTATTCTACATTCCATATCATCCATGTGGGTCAGTTTTTAAAAAAGTACAGCACACAATGGCGTTTTCCATCCAATAATTTCACAATAGGATTTTACACAATATAATTTAAATTTGCAATAAAATAATATTATATACTATGGTGTTGGCTATTGCACACCACATGTCAGAGAATGACCAAGAGTTTGGTGCTGGTAAGCGCGGCACGATAAAGAATTGTTACTATGTGTACTTCGCACATGACGTGAACACGTTTGGTGATAGAAATAGAATAGAGTTGATGTTTACCCTGGTAGGGTCATATGTGTATGCTACCTAGCTGGTAGATCTTTGGAATATGTTGAATGGGAAGTATTCTATGATAACTTGATGTGTTCAGATTTTAAGTATACTGAGGAAAGGGGATCATGTGATACTATTATTGGATTGCTAGAATGCGTATCTTTGAAAATATCTGACATAGAATGCCGTGCTGCTGTCTTGTGAAAACTGTGGAATAAATATAATTGAATGTTGGACCTGCGTCGTCACAATGATTAATGTAGGCTGGTTGAAGAGCCTTTATGATTAACGTTCATAGACGTTACTACTGGGACAAACTTCTATATTAACCCTTGATGAAAATGAGCTTAATAAATGCGCGGATACAATGTTACGTGTGGATTTGTGACGCCGCATATACATATTTACTAATTAAGTCAGTCTTACCCTCAAACCAGAATACACACAGGGCATCAAAGGCACGGCAGGCTGCACACACATAAAGATGCCAAAGGTGCTTGGTGACGAGCTCTGTCTTCTGTGGTTGAATCAATTTTGGCGGTCAGTGCGTATTTATCCACTTCTATCCTTTTTATATCTCCGTATCCTGCGATCGAGAGAACACTGACGTTAGAGGTTATCCGCTCGTTCACTTTCTTGTAAAATGTATTGAATTTAACGAAGTGTGCGTATTTGTTAAACTTTCATTACATACTGTTTCTTTATCCTTCATCCGATTTTCTTCATCTGGGGTTTGTTAAAGTCAGAAGATTGAGAGCTGTCGTTCTATATCTTTTATTTCAGTCTAGTTTATCTTCCACTATGGCAGACGAAACTGTGCAAATTTCTGTGCGATGCAAGTGTTTCTGCATTTAACCTCATTTATGTTGGGTTGTCCTGCACATAATATGAAGATATAGGTATCTCGACGAAGCGTATGCTCTCAAATATCTAAATGTGATGGTATTATTAAAAGGAAAAGTAAACACCTTAGAACACTTGAAGATTCCATCTTGTTAAAGCTACCAGCCTACTAGTTTCGCAGTGGATGGCCAGCGATGCTCTCATTGGCTAAACTCCTTCGCATCACAAAGCGTTCGATTTACTAAAATATCGGGCCCAGCGCGTCTTGCGACATCACCCTGGAAATTAAAAGCATAATTTACAGATTGTCACAAGAAGGATTGGATTTTGGTGAGTCCTCTTTCCGATCTCTCTTTCAGAGTATCAGTTTTATTTTTGTACTAATTTCAATGCGATTTTGAATCCGAGTCGCACCCTTGTCTTTCTGTTTGCTTTGTAGCAGAGAGCTTGTTTGTTCAAACATTTGACATCCCTTGTTGTGATAATACATCGCATTACCCGGGTGCGACAAAGCTTTGCTAAGAGTAGGCCCGGGTGCGCGGCAGATAAGAGATTGATCGTCTGTGCGACACATTCTTGACAGTCAAGCCTGACATAATTGTTTCCGGTACACCTTGTTCAATCAATACCCTTTATCTCCTCAAGGAGCATAGGCCTTCAACAAACACATGCCAAGTCTTCCTGTCCTGTGCTATCCGCTCAAGTTCTTTCCATGTTTTCCTCATCATTTTCACCTCTGTATCCAGTTCTCTTCTCTGTGTGTTTTTTTATCTACCTCTGCCTCTTTCCCTGTGGATTCCAGAACAACGACTGCCTTGTAATGATATCAACAGGTTTTCTCAATGTGTGTCCTATCCATCGCCAGTGTCTTCTTCTCAACTCTTGTTTCACTGGCAATTGTCTGGTTCGTATCATCAATTCCACATTTGTGACTTTGCCATACCATTTCAGTCCTTCTACGCAAGCACCCGATTTAAAAGTCTGTAGCGTTTTGGTTGTTGTTTTTGTTGTTCTCCGTGTCTCAGAGCCACACAATAGGACTGACTTCACATTTGAGTTGAAGATTCTTTTTTTTTGTGTTGGACTTGATTTCTCTTGTGCTCCATATGTTTCCCTATGCAATGAAAGCTCCTCTTGCTTTTAGTATTTTTATTTTGATATCACTGTCTGTCCCTTCAACTTTATTTATTACTTCCAAGATATGTGTACGATTCTAAATCTTTTAGTGCTGTTTCTTCAAGTTCAACCTTGTTATCATTTCATGCATTTATTCGCATAATCTTTGTCGTGTCCCTGTGTATTTTCTGGCCCACTTGTTGTGACCTCTCATCGAGAATTTTCATTTTCTCTTGAATCTGATTATGGTTATGGGACAGACGAGCCAAGTCATCTGCAAAATCCAGATCATCAAGCTGTTTAGTCAGATTCTACTGGATTTCATTTATGTTGTGTGATGTCGATGTTTTCATAATTCAATCTATTGCTAGTAAGAAAAAAAAATGGAGACAAGAGGCATCCCTGTCTCACTCCCTTTGTAATCCTAAACGGTTCTGTAATTTATCCTTCATGAAGAACTCTGCATGTCATGTCTTCATGGGTCTTCTTTATTAAGTTAATGATCTTCATGGGAACTCCATAATACCTCATCAATTTCCAAAGTGATTCTCTGTCTACACTGTCAAATGCCTTTTCACAGTCCACGAATCCGATGTATAGCGGTGAATTCCATTCCAGACTTTTATTCTCAATGTGGCTATTTGGTCTGTACAGGATCTATTTTGTCGAAAACCTGCTTGTTCATCTCTCAGTTTCTTGTCTATGGACTCTTTTAATCTCTCAAGGATGATTCTGTTTAATACTTTTCCTTGCACTAATAGTTACATTATTCCTTTATAATTTGTGCACTCTTGTAAATATCCCTTCTTTGGCAACTTGACCAGATAACTTTCCTTCCATTCAGCAGGTATTTCTTCTCTCTCCCAGACTTTACCAAGTAGTTTGTATAATATCTCTGTAGAGGTATTAATATCTGTTTTGATGGCCTTTGCTGGAATGCAACCTGGACCAGCTGCTTTTCCGTCTTTCAGAAGCTTTATGGCTTTCTTTATTTCTTCTCTACTTGGTCGTTCACAGCTGATTTATAGCTCCTTTTCTGCTGGCTGGATGTCTGGGGGATTAGTTGGAGATGGTCTATTGAGAAGTTCTTCAAAATGTTCTGTGCATCTCTTTATTTGTTCTTGTATATTACTAAGCAATTTTCCATTCTTATCTTTTATGAGGCCATTTGCTTGCTTATATTTCTCTGTTCGCTTCTTTGTGTTGTTGTACAGGTCCCTCATATTTCCTTTGGCTGCAGCTTCCTCTGCTTCCCTTGCCAAATCATCAATATATTTCATCTTGTCTCTGTTGATGTTTCTTCTTACTTCTTTGTTTGCTTCTATGTACACTTCATGAGCCTTGGCTTTTGAGCTTCTGGTTTTGCTTCTGTTTAAATCTGCTTTCTTGTTTTTCCTGTCTTCTATCTTACTAATGGTTTCGGTTGTTATCCATGCTTTGTGATGATGTTATCTTTTTCTCAGTACTTCTTCACATGTCTCGTTCCATATATTTTTTACTTGTTGCCAATGGTCTTCCGTATCTGCTTCATCTTCCAGCTGTTGGAGTACTTGGTATTTGTTGGATACTGTGATTCTTAGATATCCCACATTATGCTGTTGTCTATAGCTATATGCTGTTGTACATTTCTTGAATTTTTATTTTGTTCTATTCAACAGAAGATGGTGGTCTGATACAACATCTGCTCCTCTACATACTTTCACATCATGCAATGATGACCTAAACTTCTTACTTATGCATATGTGATCCATCTAATTCTCCGTTCTGTGGTCTGGTGATATCTATGTTGCTTTATGCATTCCCTTATGTGGAAATATGCGTCCTAGTATAGCTAGTTGATTTGAAGCACAGAAGTTTGCTAATAGTTCCCCATTCTCGTTCGTCATACCTACTCCATGCTTTCTCATGATTTCTTCAAAGCCAGTGTTGTCTGTTCCTATTTTCGCATTTAGGTCCCCCATCATAATGGTGATGTTCTTTCTTTTCTTATTGTCCAAGACATTGTATAGTCTGGTGTAAAAGTCTTCTTTCACAGATTCTTCTGTATCGTTTGTTGGTGCATAACACTGGATGATGTTTATATTTACTTTCTTTTTGGCTGATTTAAACCTTGCTGTTATAATTCGGGGTCCCATTGCTTCCCACTCTTTAAGTGCCTTCTGTGTTTCCTTGGACAACATTAAAGCCACCCCTTCACTGTGATGGCCTCTTTCCTCCTCATGTCCTGAGGACAACACCATTTCTCCTGTGATCAATCTCCTCTTATCTATGCCTTTCGACCGTGTCTCGCAGAGACCCAGGATATCAATCCTGTAATTTGTCATTTCTGCTGCTACCTGTGCAGTTTCCCCTTGTTCACACAGAGTGCGAACATTCCAGGTGCCAATCCTGGATATTTTCTTAGGCGAAAAAAGGTTATTCGGCAACCCAGATTCCTTTTGGCTTTTTCTAGGTTGCTTCATGCACCTCCTTTCCAGAGGACTTTCTTCTGTCTTGGGCGGCTGAGTTCATTTAATTCTTTATTTCACTTGTCCATGTTTGTTGAAGTTTTTGTGGTAAAAGGTTTTTACGGGATGGGGTAACTAGCCCCATGCCTAACCCTCCTTAGTCGCTTTTTACGACATGCCTGGTAGGGTACAGTGTTACTATTCATGCTCCCCTTTCGGGCCCCGGTAATCCACTTTGTTACAAAGACATTACTTTAGCGAAAGTAATAATTTGTTACATCTTATACACATTGTCGTGTGTGGTTACCGATATGTCTGTAAGTTCGCCTGCCGGCAACGAGATGTTTACAGCCCATTTTCACAAAAGTAATGTTTGAAATTATGCACTAGATGAGTCATGAATAATATTCAAATCAGATTGGCTGATCGTTTGAGCCCCATATCAAACAGAGTGGGGTAAGACAGTGAATATAACCTGACACATATAAAACTTACAGTTTCAAACCTGTGTAAATGGCTATGTAAAAATGTTCATTTAAAAAGTAATTGAAGTTTCAAACTTTTCAAATCAGTGTAAACATAAATGAAAACATATTCAGTTTATATTGCGAACACTTTTCAATCAGTGGAAATGTAAATGTAAACATTTTCTATCTGAGCTATTAACCTTTTCATTTAAATGTAATGTGTGGCTAAAGATATTCAATTTAAATGTAAAAGAAAGGTTTATCCCGAGGGATTGAATTTGATTCTCGTCGAGGGTAAATTCTTAGATAAATGGGATGGTAGAATAGAAGAAATGGGATACATAAAAATGTTTCGGGAAACGTAATACTCAGAAGAGCGTTTCGTTTCTGTTCTTTATCATAGTTATTCGTGGTACCAGCAGAAAGTACTATCTCTGGAACAAGAAAGGACAAGTGGCCTACGCTTTAAGACGAAGGACCAACTTTGTAGACTCCCCCTGACATTTCTGGGAAAAGAGCTACACCCAACAACCTTGACCAGCGACGAGCGGGAGCAGTGTAAAAAGAACCAACCAATCAGAAGGAGCAGAACCGTCACTGGCAGCTAAGTTCTATATATAAGCTGCCAAAGTGAACTTTTTTTCATCGTCTCTATTATCCATTAATGATGAAACTTTTCTTCTAAACTTTTCAATTATTTTCAAACTTAAAGCTTAAGTGATTGTTAACTTGTGTTATTTGTAATTTTACAAATTTAACTTCGATTTAATCATTTTAAAGTAACTGCAACGTTTGTCTCAGTCAATTTACTACACACACTCTAAACTGAGCTTTACCAGAATAATAAGAATTCCCCTGAGTTAATCAGGTGGGGGCTTAAACGATCATAAATCATTGCTTAATTCTTCTCAAAAGTGGTCGGCAGATTCTAGAATTAATGTGCTAAGCCAAAGCAAGTGTTTTCGCTTATCTGAATATCTTGTGAAGTTTCCCTTTGTGATAGAAGTGTCATCACCCTTTTACCTACATCTCTGCCAAGAGTAATCTTGTGCGAAGGTAGACATCTTTGAAGCCCATATTAAATACTCTTGAGTTTTGGCCACTGGTGGACCACTACTGCTCAGCAGGGGAGACAATACCGTCACACATATTACAGATTTGTACAGTTAAATCAGCATACGGAAGACACGTGTGCTAAGGCAGTAACATTGAAGAATGTAGATGAGTTCACAAAACAAGTCTTACACTGATAGGTGCAGGAGCGAATGACGGAATTAGGATCAGGTGTAGTACAAATTAAAACTGAGAATCATAAAGTGTTATATATATTCTGCATTTCTGTATGGTGCAGAAACATGGACGATAAATAAACATTTGGAAGAAAGAATTGATGCTCTTGAAATGTGGATATATAGAAGAATGGGGCGTATCTCGTGGAAAGAGATGAAAACAAATAGGGAGGTCCTAGAAAATCTATGTATGAAAAGAGAATTAATGAGGGGGGTCAAAGTTCGGCAGCTAAAATACTTTGGCCACATAAAAAGGCATAACACCTTGCAGAAGACCATAACAGAAGGGAGAGTTGAAAGCAAACGTTCAAGGGGAAGACAGCGCTATAAGTGGGAAGATAACATCAAGAGATGGACAGGAAAGAGTCTATCAGAGTGCACCACCAAGACAAGAGACAGAAAACGTTGGAGATCCATTACAGCCAACCTTCGTTGTGGAGATGGCAACTGATGATGATGATGATGTAGTAAGACAGTCTGGATAAGTTTAAAAAGTCATGTCATATCAAAAGGTGTTCTATCTTTACAGGTGAAATGATAGCCATATTAAACGCTTTAGAAATAAGCATAGACAATCCACCAGAGGAAATTATTGTTAGCACAGATTCGCTGTCATCATTAAAATCCCATGAACATCTACTTAGATGCAGACGAATAGACGTCGGGGAATGAATTATGTCAATTGATACATTCTTAGTTAACAGAGGCTGAAGCGTGAGGTTCGTGTAGGTTCCAGCCTTGATAGGAATTATTGGAATGGAGTTAGCAGATCTGTTTAACTAGGAAGAGTAAGTACGAACAATGTAAGAGTGGAGACCAGACAAAGAGAGAGACACACCTGTTGCCATGAAGGCATGGTGGGGACAGTCATCGGTTAAAGAAGGTAACCCTACAGAAATGCCTGTTGAAATCTATAACAAACTATACAAAATTACACAGTCAGAATATATAATCAACCAGTCTAAAATATGAACAAATTGATCACGAAGGGTTTTGACAGTGAGCACATAGCAGCTTTTAAATATCATTACCTACAACTGTAGACTCCATATATCAATAATTCTTGACAAAGTTGAAAAAAAAAACCAGTACTTTCATTACGCAGCCTTTCTGTAACATGTTTATAGCAAGAGTTTTAATTCCGTGTTTTATTTTAAAAGCACGCTTTCTTCTGTATTGTTCGTCTCCGTGTGACTTACTTAGTTGTTCCTCTTCTACCGTGAGGTGTAGAGGTTTTGAAGAGAGGGTGCCATACCATCCTATGGGCTGTCTTCCTTCTGGTCTGGTTCCATTCTTGTCACCGGTCTTCAAAAATTGTCTAATGTTGTCCTCCCTTAGTGGACTGTGGGTGGTCCTGGAGATCTGGATCCCTGGCGCTTAGTTTCCCATGCTTGTCACTGTAGCCGATCTTCTCCCATTCTACAGACATGGCCAAACCATCTTAGCTGGGACTGTTATACTTGGGTCTGCAGGGGTTGGGTTTTTAGGCTTTGAAATATCGCCTAGTTGCGGACCATGTCTCTTCTTGTTACTTAAACCACCTTCTTCAGATACATCATTTCTGAGGTTTGGGTCCGCCATTATGTTGGGTGTAGTCATTGCCCATGACTCGCATCCATACGTCAAGACTGGGACACAGGAAGAGTGATATACAGCCATCTTCGTCTTCTTACCAACTTCTATTTTGCTGAGGAATCCTCGGCTTGTGGTCTGAAAAAGTCTCCTATCTGGTGCTCTTCGAGTAGCCAACTCTTCTTTGATGCCTCCCTTCCGGTCTATGACATATCCGAGGTATGAATATGTGCCTCTGATTTAGCAATCAAGCCAACAACATCGACAATTGCAAACTCTGAAATAAAGACCTGTCTCATCTTCCAGTACCCCACTGAATACTTTCTTGTCTTCTCCTTACATGTATTGATGACATCGTCCAAGAGGAGTATATAAAGATAAGGTGACAGGATATCACCGTGTCTTTCACCAGTGGTGGTCCTGAACTCTTTTGACTTATGATATACCGTCCTCAAATAATTTCTGCAAGATTTGTAGAAAGCTGTATAGCAAGAATCAGAGGTGTTGGAATGTTCTTCCTTGCCAAACAGTCCCAAAGTTTGCTCCAGGGGACCTTGTCAAATGCCTTTTAAAGATCTAAGAAACAAAGAAAGAAATCAAAGATGTCTCCGTGTGACAAAAGTTACAAATCTCTCACTCACAAATGCGGTCTATTTATACAAACTATTTTATTCAATTGTCAATAGCTTTAGAACGACATTTTACGGATCATGAAGGGTTGTGACCTCACAGACTTGACTCGTCACCCCTATAGTAGTAAAGAAAAAAGCAATACACCTTACTAAGACAAAATACACAGAAAATGGCCTACGTTTCTGTCACATGCCTTCGTAAGGGCCAATCTCACGAAACAGAAAGGGAAAAAAGCGACAACAAAGTGAAATTCATTATTTTAATCAAAGTGATAGAAAAATAATGATAACAATATTTATTAATTTTACTCTCCTACATAGAACATTTGTCGAAAGACTATTCTGTATTTCTTGCTCATAGTATAATAAAAGAAGATGTTGACAGATGAATTTATCGATTCAAAAATAATGCCAAAAGCACCTAGTACCATACTTATATTTCTATATTTACCATTTATGAAAAGTTCTGGCTCCATTGATATGGCTGTAAACATAATACTTACTAGAAGGAAACAAGCAATGAAAAGTATGGAAATCATTACAACCATTTTTGACACTTTTTGATTGTCACGTAGGGTTTATATTCATTTAATTTCCTACATCTTCTTCCTATTCGTTCACCCAAAATTCTCTCTTTTATTATCTCTGTATTTCATTTTTCCCGTATATTTTTCATCCATTCGTTTTTGCGAATATTATTTTCATATAATTCGCAAACGTTACCTGTTTCTTTCTCAAAACTGAGAATCGCGCTAGGACGATATTACGTAGATGTCAGGGCTGCAGGGCGTCAGAAGGCGTGATAAGTCGGTTCGCTGAACACAGGACGTAGCAAATCGTCTACATTCTCACCGAGCGCGCGAGCTTCTTCTCGGCATAAGTCCCGGTGAGGTGTGATACTTTACATCTGCACCGGTCAGTATCCAGACATTTGTCTGGAAAATCCCAAACTGACACGGCGCTCACTTGGGCCATGGTCAGCTGTAGTGTGAAAACTGCCCTGCAATGGAGTCAGGCTGTCTGGGATTTGAAACTGACACGCGTACATCGTGGTCAGTAGGTGACAGTTACGATACGCGTTAAGCGGACGTAAATGTTGGGAGTAGGGGAGATAATTTCGCGTGGCGAAATAAGTTTGGGCCCTTTATTTGATTTTAAGATATTGGCCAAGTTTGAAACTTTAATTTCATTCTCGCTCATAGACTCCACAGTAGATAGGTCGCTCGAAAACAGAATAGCTGTTAGCGAAGATCTCAGTTTGTTTCCGCAATTTGTCGAACTTCTAGACTTCCAGAAATATTTTCAGCATTTTTATTCTTAAGTTGTGCGACTACCTGTAATTCTGTGGTTGAGGTAATTAATATGATAGATATATAGATTTTGTGAGTGTTAAAGTGTTAAATCGCTTAATTCATTTTAATCTATTTCTTTAGCGCAGAAGAGAAATAAAGTGGTAGGCTATTATATTTTCTAGGGAAGCATTCAGTGGAAAGCAGAATAAAATTAAAATTTCTAGCTTATAACGGCAATTGTAGCTATTTATAAATTTAATTTAACTGCTAATACTCAGTCGAGGGTATTTTTCTAAACTAACGTATAAACTCTAGAATCCAGCCTCATGAATGGTGACGGAATACGCACGTGTTCTTAATTTATGAGGATTGCTGATTTTTAAATATAACTTACGTCACGGGAAGTTTAAATGATAAGCAAAGCTCTCTGCTTGCAAGTTTAAATGTAAGTTTTAACCAGTACAGATTCTGTTTATTATATTATATGTGTTATTTTTCCTCCACACAGTGAAAGTTTTGGGGTGACCCTAACTTTACCAGCACCTAGTAGTAGTTTCCATACTTGTGAAGAAATAGACAGTCCTTATTTTGAACCACGTGGGTTTTCTCAAGTAACACTGATCTGACGGTGCAAGTTAGACAGAAATACTAATATCCCTATAACGGGTTTTCAAAGACTGTAATGATAAATACTGGACCTTGGAGCCAGCACTTAATTTCTTCTAGAAACTCTATATAATTTGCTGCCTGGTGGCGTGAATATTAACAATCATTTCCCGACTAGATTATATCTTGTGGACAAATCTGTGGTGTGACTAAAGTGAATCCTATACTGAGGGAAGGCACCGACCTGACATTCATCATTTTTTTAGAAACCTACGCTATTGACACTGTGCTCTGCTAACTCCCGCGCCTGGAATAATTGTTAGGTGACTTAATCAGACATTTGAACAAATTTGCATACCCAAGTAGTCGTTCCCGGAGACTCCGAGTAAATATGTCTTTTGGAACTGGGGACTTCTTGGCAGAAGACTGCATTTTTTGAGTCTGTGTGAAAATCTAAAATCAATGGGTTCCAAGAGGCAGCAAGCAAAGTCGTGAGTACCAGTGTGAGAAGCCATGGCGGAATGAATGAGTGTACGCTGGTTTGAGTGATATTTTTCACTATTTTATCTTTGACACCCTGTTGCTGTCCTAATTTTTTTTTCAATCTGCATAATTTGTTGCTAAGGCTAGAGTTCTTGTGTTTTGTCTTAGGTTAAATCAGATTTTTTTCAAACTCTGTGCATATAATTACGAGATAAAACAAAGACAACTCTTAGACTCAAACCCTATGTATCTGTGACTCGGGCGCCGTCATCTGTTCTCTTAACGGGGCCGGGCTAAACCTAGAGTTAACACTATAACGGGGCTATCATCCTTGCAACATTTCCTTGATTTTTTATGACTATGTGTATATGTATTTTCCTTGATGTACTTTCTTTGATGTTGTGAGCCGATTTTTTCCTGATAATAAAATCGCTCTTGAACTTAATAATCGTGTTTGGTCAGCTCGTTCTAGATATATATATATATCATTGTTATAGTTTTCCCACGTCTGTGTGTTTACCTGTCGTCACGTGTATGTGCGTGCCTGTGAGTGATAGGAATATACGTAATATGTATATTGGTGTAGTCTGTCTGACGCTGTAACAACTGTTGTAGAAGATAGGTGAGAGAGAGAAGAATTCTTTTCGCTTTCAGAGACAGCCACTATATCCAATCTATCATCTCACGTGTGTGGAAATTCTATTACCTTTCACTAACTCTCACTGAGTCTATCACCTATTCAAACCTATTCAGAAGGGACCAAACCTAGTCTTAATTCTCCTATCGGAAATCTACGACAAATGAGGGCTCGTTTCCGGTCTTTGAACTTAGAATAGGAAGACGAGTACGACAAACGTGGACTCGTCTATCTGGATTTTGTATTTAAGATTCTTATTCTGTAATAGAGTAAGAGTGTGATGTTTTGTGAGTTGTGTATCTTTTTAAAAAAAATTACCCCCTAGACTAGCGATCTGTTTACGGGCGTGCTGACCACACAAACTAATAAGTTTTTTTTTTCCACAGCATCTTTGAATAATATACATTTTGGTTATAGGTTGATTTTGTCGGGATATATGTTAACTGCTGATTGTAATACTAAATGCTGGTAAAGTGGTGAGTGTATAACATTCACTGGGTACTGAGGCAGAACGGCGTTTGAACTAAGTTAAGGAGTGTGTTTCGGACTTTTTTGTCCAGATTAATTCCCTCCCTTACCCGATCTGACTTCAGGGGCGAACTTATAGTGGATTTTTAAAAATTAAGGGATTATTTTTTCTCTTTAATTTTTGCAATATTCTTTTGCTTTTCCACTGTAGCAACTTATTTTTCAGTTGTAATCTTAACTACCATTTATTTGGCGTAGTCGTGTTTTGCATTGAGTCAGTCACTGACATAATATGGCCGAGAGGGCAAAGCTTAGACAATTTCTCAGGGACGAAGCGAGAGAGGAGGGACTGGAAGGAGAGGAAGCGAAAGCTTTTGTCAGAGACGAACTTGAGAGATATGATGCGGAGAGGAAAGCAGCTGAAGCTAAAGAGGAAAAAGAAGAAGCTAGGAGGAAAGAAGAAGCAGCCGAAGCTTTACAGCAGAAGAAGATGGATGAGGAAATGGAAATTCGCAGGATGCAGCATGAGGAAAGAGAGAAGGAGAGACAACAGGAGAAGGAGAGGGAGGAGAGACAGCATGAGGAAAAAGAGAAGGAGAGACAGCATGAGAAGGAGAGAGAAGAGAGACAGCATGAGTTGGCTCTTAAGGCTCTAGAAGTCCAAAGTCTTGGCGCTGCCTCTACCTCCAGCAATGGAGAGTCTTCTCCTCATTCTTCCTTAACTGATCCTTCTAACACTCAATCTCTTCAACTCAACGCTATGTCTTTCACCCTTGAGTCTTTCCCTTGTCCAAATGAGAAGATTGACACTTGGCTAGAAAAATTTGAGAAAATTGCAACTCTGTACGGTTTAGAGAGGTCGCGTTGGAATATGAAACTTTCCCAGGCCCTAAAAGGTTCTGCTTATGATGTTTATTCTAAGCTGGAAAGTAGCCAACAAGACGACTACGATGTGTTGAAGAAAGCGTTACTGGAGCGTTTTGAAATGAACGCTCGCAAGTTTTTGCAACTGTTTCGCAACAGCCGGAAAGAGAATTCTGAAACTTTTCACCAGTTCTCATCTCGTCTTAAGGGATATCTAACAAAGTGCCTTGAGCTTTCGCAGCTCCCCTCTACCTATGAAGGTCTTGAGGAACTTGTTCTAACTGAACAAATAAAGAACACTTTGTCTGCTGATACCCGGAGATTTCTCGCTGAGCAGGGGGCAGAAAAACTTGGAGACATTTTGGAAAAGTCTGAGCGTTATCACAATGCGCTGGCTGAACTACCGGCCACAAAGCGGAAACCGACAGAGGAGCATTTTCGAAAACATAACCTAGAGCAATCTTCTCAGGCTTCTAACCAAAACAACCACAGAGAAACTGGACCTCAAAACCCCCCTCCTGAAAAATCCAAGTTCTACAAGAACAAGTACCCCAACCACCCCAAACAGTCTGATCAACCCGACCGCCCTACATGGCAGCGTAGCCAGAAAGGACAAGGTGGCAAAGGGAGAACCCCTGAGCACGGGACATATGATCAGACCGAGCACACCGAGCCTAAACGCATCGGATGCTTATTAACAGTCTCGCAAGGCGGAATTATTGACAGTGATTCCCAACCTCTTGGGGATAGACCCTCAACGCGAGGTATTGTTATTTTGAACGGTTCTCAAACTTCTTGCTTATTTGACACGGGGCTTTCTTACGATTGCATTGTTGCCAGAAACCTGGTTAAACCCGGTCAAGAGACAGGAGAGACCGTCAAACTTTGTGGAGTTCGTAAGAGTGATGCACCTACAGCGCTTCCCATCGCATTGGTGGAGATACACTCTGACTTTGTCAGAGGTGTGATCAAAGCGGCTGTTATGGATGATCCCATCTACCCAGTCATACTTGGCGGGAGATACGTGTGTATTGGGAAACCGGAAGAGCCGATTGTGGCAGCAGTAACTACAAGAGGGCAAACCAAAAAGGAACGGGAGCCTGCGCCAAATTTGTTACCTATGGAACTTAAAGAAGCGCAATACAAGGACCCTACTTTGGCACCCTGCTTTAGGAAACTGCCCATGGCTAAGGAATCCAAACAGCACGGGGACATTTTTTCTGAGGATGGCGTACTTTATCGGAGAACGGGCAAGCCTGACCAAGGTTACAACCAGCTCCTAGTACCGAAACAGTACAGAAGCCAAATCCTAGAAATGGGGCACTCTCTTCCCTTTAGCGGACATATGGGACAGAACGCCACAAACCAACGTATAACCACTCATTATTGGTGGCCAGGAGTGAATACTGATATCATCAGATATGTCAAATCCTGTGCCCAGTGCCAACGTGTACCACCCAAGCAACGGACCAATAATGGGAACACCATTCGAACGGGTAGTGATCGACATTTTAGGGCCTTTCGAAAGGACTAAAAGAAGGAACAGGTTTATCCTGACCTTAGTCGATACATGCACTTTATGGGCGGAAGCTATCCCGCTAACATGCGCAGATGCCAAGCATGTCGCAGAAGCCCTCGTGCAGATTTTCACTCGGTTGGGATTCCCTCAGCAAGTGTTGACGGATAATGGATCTCCATACCGAAACCTGTTGATGGATGAGATCGTTAAGATCTTGAGGACCCAGCACATCCACACTAAGCCATATACTCCGGCCGGAAATGGGCTCGTGGAACGTGCTAATGGAAACCTCACCATGATGCTAAGTAAGCTGGCACAAGTGAAACCTGAAGATTGGGATCTCTGTATTCCTGCAGCATTATTTGGCTACAGAGAATCTCCTCATACTTCCACAGGATTTCCGCCAGCTACACTCTTATTCGGCAGACCCATTAAGGGCCCGCTTGAAGCCTTACTTCAGTCTCTGACAGACGAGAAGGCTGATGAGACAGTTGTCTCAGCCAGTAAATATGTGTCGGTTTTAAAGGAAAGGTTGAAACTAGGGTGGGACCTAGCAACGCCTAACTTTAAGCGAGCTCGCACAAAGCACGCTAACCGATACAGGAAAGTCGCGGAAGAGAGAGAACTGGAAGCAGGAGAGAAAGTTTTGGTGTTGCTCCCTACCGAGAACAACCAACTGAAGATCGGATGGCAAGGGCCGTTTACCGTCCTGAAAAAGATTTCTAAGGCTAACTACCAGATCTCTATTGAAGGAAAGGAGAAGGTTTTCCATTTAAATCTCTTAAAGAGATACTTGGAAAAACCAGTGCCAACCTCCGACCATCTCCTGACGATCGCCAAAACTGACGAAGATGACGATAGTGGCAGGGATATTCCACCGCTATCACAGGAAATCTTTCAAAAATGTCAGAAGCGGCGACGCTCTTTCAAGCGCGCATATGAGACATTCCAGGGGAAGGAAACTTTGAGGAGTGGACTTGAGTAGGAATTGGACAGAGATGGAGGGGGAAGATGAGAGGAAGGAGGACAGACACCCCGAAGCTACGGTTATAGGAAATTAAACTCCATAACGTAGACATGGAGTGCTTCCATATCTTAAAGGGGGGAGGCTCTGTCACGTAGGGTTATATTCATTTAATTTCCTACATCTTCTTCCTATTCGTTCACCCAAAATTCTCTCTTTTATTATCTCTGTATTTCATTTTTCCCGTATATTTTTCATCCATTCGTTTTGCGAATATTATTTTCATATAATTCGCAAACGTTACCTGTTTCTTTCTCAAAACTGAGAATCGCGCTAGGACGATATTACGTAGATGTCAGGGCTGCAGGGCGTCAGAAGGCGTGATAAGTCGGTTCGCTGAACACAGGACGTAGCAAATCGTCTACATTCTCACCGAGCGCGCGAGCTTCTTCTCGGCATAAGTCCCGGTGAGGTGTGATACTTTACATCTGCACCGGTCAGTATCCAGACATTTGTCTGGAAAATCCCAAACTGACACGGCGCTCACTTGGGCCATGGTCAGCTGTAGTGTGAAAACTGCCCTGCAATGGAGTCAGGCTGTCTGGGATTTGAAACTGACACGCGTACATCGTGGTCAGTAGGTGACAGTTACGACACGCGTTAAGCGGACGTAAATGTTGGGAGTAGGGGAGATAATTTCGCGTGGCGAAATAAGTTTGGGCCCTTTATTTGATTTTAAGATATTGGCCAAGTTTGAAACTTTAATTTCATTCTCGCTCATAGACTCCACAGTAGATAGGTCGCTCGAAAACAGAATAGCTGTTAGCGAAGATCTCAGTTTGTTTCCGCAATTTGTCGAACTTCTAGACTTCCAGAAATATTTTCAGCATTTTTATTCTTAAGTTGTGCGACTACCTGTAATTCTGTGGTTGAGGTAATTAATATGATAGATATATAGATTTTGTGAGTGTTAAAGTGTTAAATCGCTTAATTCATTTTAATCTATTTCTTTAGCGCAGAAGAGAAATAAAGTGGTAGGCTATTATATTTTCTAGGGAAGCATTCAGTGGAAAGCAGAATAAAAATTAAAATTTCTAGCTTATAACGGCAATTGTAGCTATTTATAAATTTAATTTAACTGCTAATACTCAGTCGAGTGTATTTTTCTAAACTAACGTATAAACTCTAGAATCCAGCCTCATGAATGGTGACGGAATACGCACGTGTTCTTAATTTATGAGGATTGCTGATTTTTAAATATAACTTACGTCACGGGAAGTTTAAATGATAAGCAAAGCTCTCTGCTTGCAAGTTTAAATGTAAGTTTTAACCAGTACAGATTCTGTTTATTATATTATATGTGTTATTTTTCCTCCACACAGTGAAAGTTTTGGGGTGACCCTAACTTTACCAGCACCTAGTAGTAGTTTCCATACTTGTGAAGAAATAGACAGTCCTTATTTTGAACCACGTGGGTTTTCTCAAGTAACACTGATCTGACGGTGCAAGTTAGACAGAAATACTAATATCCCTATAACGGGTTTTCAAAGACTGTAATGATAAATACTGGACCTTGGAGCCAGCACTTAATTTCTTCTAGAAACTCTATATAATTTGCTGCCTGGTGGCGTGAATATTAACAATCATTTCCCGACTAGATTATATCTTGTGGACAAATCTGTGGTGTGACTAAAGTGAATCCTATACTGAGGGAAGGCACCGACCTGACATTCATCATTTTTTTAGAAAACCTACGCTATTGACACTGTGCTCTGCTAACTCCCGCGCCTGGAATAATTGTTAGGTGACTTAATCAGACATTTGAACAAATTTGCATACCCAAGTAGTCGTTCCCGGAGACTCCGAGTTAAATATGTCTTTTGGAACTGGGGACTTCTTGGCAGAAGACTGCATTTTTTGAGTCTGTGTGAAAATCTAAAATCAATGTGTTCCAAGAGGCAGCAAGCAAAGTCGTGAGTACCAGTGTGAGAAGCCATGGCGGAATGAATGAGTGTACGCTGGTTTGAGTGATATTTTTCACTATTTTATCTTTGACACCCTGTTGCTGTCCTAATTTTTTTTTCAATCTGCATAATTTGTTGCTAAGGCTAGAGTTCTTGTGTTTTGTCTTAGGTTAAATCAGATTTTTTTCAAACTCTGTGCATATAATTACGAGATAAAACAAAGACAACTCTTAGACTCAAACCCTATGTATCTGTGACTCGGGCGCCATAATCTGTTCTCTTAACGGGGCCGGGCTAAACCTAGAGTTAACACTATAACGGGGCTATCATCCTTGCAACATTTCCTTGATTTTTTTATGACTATGTGTATATGTATTTTCCCTGATGTACTTTCTTTGATGTTGTGAGCCGATTTTTTCCTGATAATAAAATCGCTCTTGAACTTAATAATCGTGTTTGGTCAGCTCGTTCTAGATTATATATATATATCATTGTTATAGTTTTCCCACGTCTGTGTGTTTACCTGTCGTCACGTGTATGTGCGTGCCTGTGAGTGATAGGAAATATACGTAATATGTATATTGGTGTAGTCTGTCTGACGCTGTAACAACTGTTGTAGAAGATAGGTGAGAGAGAGAAGAATTCTTTTCGCTTTCAGAGACAGCCACTATATCCAATCTATCATCTCACGTGTGTGGAAATTCTATTACCTTTCACTAACTCTCACTGAGTCTATCACCTATTCAAACCTATTCAGAAGGGACCAAACCTAGTCTTAATTCTCCTATCGGAAATCTACGACATTGATTACGGTTGGACAGATTGTCTGCTTGTGATGTGGTTATTGACTTCTGACGCCATTGTGAATGTTGGCGTAATTTAACCACCAGTATTAATGTACATACAATTACAACCACGAAAGAGCTGAATGGAATTAAAACATTGTTAATGAGGTAAGAAATTTGTGCGACGCTCTCTCGATCTGCAGTGTAGACAAGACCAATGAGGGTTTTATTTCTTTGTGGGAAATATTTCCAGCCAAGTCTGTTGACAACGTACTCCGGAGTTGCACTAGATATGAGGATGGCGAAGATAAATACGGTGATGATAAACACTCTTCGTGATGTGAGGATCGTCCTGACCTGTGTGAGCAGATAAAGTAAACTTTTTAAAATGTTCTCTAAATGTAAATTAAAACAAGAAAACTGAGAAAATAAAGAAGCATTTTGTGATTAAACGAATATAGAATTTAGGTAGGAAAACAGTAATATTGATAATTTTCGCTATTTCTTAGTTACGTGATTGAAAATTAGAGGGGAAAGAAATTGTGGCGAATGGTGGTTTGTTCAATGTAGCGAGATTTTTACTCTCAAGTGTTCACTGCTGTGACCGGTTTATACGTGATGTTTGACAGAGAAAACTGTTAAGTTTTCTCGTGTTTTAGGTGGAAGTGAGATTGGTAGTAAAGACCCTGATGCCATCAAAAGAACAGCTATGCTGCTTTTTCTGAACATTTATTCCCAGATATTGCCTATAAACTAGGGAATGCGCTGTGTTAAATCTACAAGAACAACTTAACAGTGTCAGCTCACAGAATGCAGCTACCACATCTAATCTAGATACTAATGTTCACTCAAACTTTTCATCAAAGTTCTACAGTTAGTCATAATACTTGAAATTCTTAGCGTAAAAAAGCCATAATATTAGAAATAAGTAATACCACTGCCACGCTTTTAAGAGTAAACAGAGATTTATTTAAAACGTTCAGACTGAGAAAAAGAGGGCGTCCATCAGACTCAACAAAGGAAGGACCATCCAAAAAGAAGAGAGTACAAAGAGCACCCCGTCCTGTTGCTGATGTGCGGTATGATGCTGTGAGTCACTGGCCAGAATATAATCCAGACAAGTCAAGATGCAAACTGTGTATAACAAGTTACAGTAGAATGAAGTGTGGAAAGTGTAACGTTGCTCTTTGCCTAAACAAGGACAAGAACTGTTTCAAAGCATTCCATGCAAAATGATTTGAAATATGTGTAAAATTGTACTCATTGTAGCGTAAAGGTGAGCTTTTATGTGTCACCTGATATATATTCCCCATATGCATCACAATGTCCCAATGATGCCAATTGGGATCATTACAGAATTCATATCCTGAAAAATATTTTTCATAAAAATGTTTTATATTCTTGTTTTCTTAGACCTTCTTGCTTAATAAATTGAAAGAAAAAATTTTTTCATTTGCAAAAAATAATTCAGGTCTGAAAGGGTTCAGATTTATTTCAGAAAAAAATAAAATAGTAACATTTTAATAATAATAAACTTCTATTTGTCTGATGATTAATGTAGCTCCATGGGGTCGCTGAAGAGACAAATACATAATAGGATTACATCACCCTCAGACAGGTGTGACCGGATGGCCTACCTTAGCATTAGCCGTATATTTAGTTGATATAGAAGGAATTAGAACGAGAAAAGCAAATACGGCGTTTTCTCAAATAAAACTGGATATGCAGTTTACGTGGGCCGCCCAGACGCTACCTTTGGCGGGAGTTGCTTGGCAACGATAGACGTCACCTCATTTACATAAGCTAAGTTAAATTTTAAGTTAAGTAGGTACCGATATTACTACGACAACGCATTGCCGTCAATAGAGGCAGCTAATGAAATACATCCCTACTATTTTAGGTAACCAGTCGAAAGTGGCAATTCCTCCACCACTTCGAGCTCAGCGAAAATCGAAGATTTTAGAATCAGTTGTATCTAGAGAGCCATAGCACAAGGACGTGATTTTATCTGGTGTTGTATGCAACCTGACGCTCACCCAGACTGTCACAACAATTCGACTCAGTCTTTGAGAATATCAAGACGTTCATCATACCTTCATCTTGCGATAATCAAAACAATAACTGCAGTATTATATTAACCTATCTGAGTGTTGTGATTTACATACTCCGACCTTGTGTTAATACCAAGTAAGTAGCAGTGTCAACCATACTGCACTCGTGTTTCGGACTTTTCCATAGCCTTTACTTTCAGCTAGAGATGCCAAGGTATCTTCTTCTTCTTCTGCGTTCGTCCTGAAAAGGACGTTTGTTACGTTGTGTTGCAGTTTACAACAAAGCTGCGATATTTGCGCCTTCCGGCCCGACACATCCGTTTTCAGCATGGCATTTTTGGGACCGGGTTAGCCTTCCCTCTTCGATCCCTACTCTCTTAGCGAGACTGCAGTGATGCAGCCTGTTTCCAGGACCACCACTTGGAGGTGGAGTAGGGTCTTGGTCAGCTCTGGTTCGCTGACCCTGACGCAATCAGTCAAGCTATGGGTCGCTTACTGCATTCCTCACTTTTGATGCGTCTTCGGTCCCATTCCTAGGTATGAACACAGAGATTAAACAAGTTATAGAAGCATGCAGATTGTTAGAAATATTCAATCTTAAAGAAGACGCTCAACGAAATTTCCAAACACTGATATGTATTAAGAAATCAACAGATGAGAAGGAAATAAGAATGGAAACTGAGTACATTAATACCCCAGAAAGTATTGAAGTAATTAACGTGAAACTTTGCTGTACCAAACTCATGTCCTTGTAAATATTGCCATAGAATTGTCTTCACTGTTGAATAAAGGTTTCAACTTATCACAGGAAGTTAATTACGAGTACTTTCCTCAAGTTGAATCGTTGTTGTTGTACAGTTTGGATACTTAGGAACTTTATATCAGACACGTTTAGAGATTATCTTTACCATCAACAAAAGAACAAACGAACCTGGGCCAATCTTCATTCAAGTATCAACATCTCTGGTAGTCAACCAGTACTCCCAACTTGAAAGAATAAGAACTGTACAAGTGTTAGCTGTCGGCAACACGAGTACATCCAAAACACCTCATCTTAACACACTGCCATACAGGTCGTACAAGGCGACTGGTATGAGACTATGACTCAAGCAGGCTACCTTATTACGTTAAACAAATAACCACAGAAACTACAGCTGCAGCAGGATGTTAATGATGGTGCAGGCTTCCTACAAGGGGACACGCTTAAGTCGTGGTTCTAATGGCCGTAAAGATCGCTAAGGAAAAGGATGATGATGATTTGTCTAATAAATTTACACACAAAGAATGGCTGCTTTGAAAACATGTTAATAAATTAAGAGATAAACAAACCTTTACAGGTGCTGCTATACACAGACACCTCTCCAATGTAATAAACGCGGTAATCCAACTGGTGATACGAGTAAACACAGTGTGTGGCACTCCCGATGTTAAGTAATGGAACTCTATGGAATCGAAAGACAAATCTGCTGTCATGAACGCTGGAGTACAACAGATGTTTGTCCATACAAGCGTAGAAAGACATCCGAGATCAGCCACCGCCAAACCTGTTGATAAAGTGATTTACTGAGCATCAAAAGTGAATACAACATGTCATGAACTCATTCATCCATCATCTTTAGTCTCACTAAGGAGCTTAATCTGTCTACAAACTTATGCGGAGCCCAGTTCTTGCCATCAGCCCTAGGTCCTTCCACGCCCAATTTATTCCTTCGCCTTATGTCTTCCCCTGGTCTCCTCCCTATATGCTTCTCGGTCTTCCTCCAGCTATCCCATCCCGTGAACCCCAGAGCAAGGTCCACCTTCTCCAGAGGTGCCTAAATGTATTTTAATTAACAGTATTTTAAGTCTGCTGTAAGAAGAATGCGTTTTAAAAAGCCCTTTAAAGATGGTGTAAATTTGTCCTCTTGTTTTTATTGTGCTTCTTTTAAAAAATATAAAATGTGCATGGTCACATGGATTGCGCAATTAGCTTAAAGCGAACGGAAAGCAACCATGAATATGTTGCTCAGAAGGATATTTTAAGTGAGAAAATGGCATCATACAGATTTATTATCTTCTGGATGACTGACAGTGTACACCATGCGTTTACATTTTTATTTCTTTTAATACATTTATGTAACACACGCAAAAATAAGAAGATAATTCAATACTTGTTTGTTACATAAAATGATATATCAGAATAGCTTAACAGCTCAATGTGACTACGGGCTAATTTAGGGTTCCCATTCGTCCCGTTTTTCCCGGGACAGTCCCGTTTTTTGATAAAATGTCCCGGTGTCCCGAATTTATTCCAAATGTCCCGCTTTTTAAGGGTCCTTCCTGAAAAAAAAATCTTTGGGTAACGGATTTTATTCCGTGTTTTAGTAGTGTTACTTTATCAATTTCCGGTTACATCAAATGTGTTGAAAAGCAAGAGACAACAGTAACTGAAGTGAAGGATGAAGTAAACAAACTGGTGGAAAAATTAAACTACAGGAAGGCAGAAAAGTTTCTTACCACTACTGTGAGAAATCAGTTGCAAGAATTAGAAAAAGAAGGACACATAACAGTTGAAAAGTTTCAAAGCTATGCAGTAGATTTCTATGACACCTGCATTGAATATATTCAGGAGTGGTGTACACCATTTCTTACGCCTCTTTAGTCTATGGATTGGATCAATTTGAAGGGAAAGGAGTCTGTGACTTGGAAGAACATCCAAGAAAGCTACATATTCATGAAGACAGTGTCACCAAATTTTACTGTGAATGAAGAGGACTTATTTGATGAGTTTGCATGTGTGAAAAAATATTGTGAACGCAAATTTGATGTGTGGAGTGAACTGAAGGATCAAAATGTCAGTGAAAAATGGTGTGAGATGTTAGCTCATTTTACAAAGCAGGATATAAATGCTGAGAACCTGAAATGCCTAGTAAGTTTTTGTTTGGCACTGCCAGGATTCAATGCAGCTACTGAACGTGTTTTTTCATTAATAAATGCGCTTTGGACAGACGAAAAAAACAGACTTAAAATTGAGACAGTGAAAGCTTTAACCATTATAAAGACCCTTTTTAAGGATTTCTCCTGTGCTGAGTTCTATGTCCAAATATCAGAAGAAAAAAAAACTTCTTGAACAGGCCCATAAATCTGATAAATATTCTGATGAATCTGAAATATAAACTTGACTATTGTATATTTTTTAAAGGTGCGATTTTTCTAATTAAGTATGTTTGTAATTTAGAATTCTTTTTTAAAGTGGAAGTTGTGTTAGTTAATGTGTGTATTTTTATACCAGTATCTTATTTTAAGTGCAACATATAATATATAATAGATTTATTTGTGCTTTACCTTAATTTTTAACACGTCCCGTTTTTTTTACAAAATGTCCCGGGTTTTTTAGGTAAAAATTTGGAAATGTCCCGGTTTTTAAACAAAACATTATGGGAACCCTAGGCTAATTAACACATATTTCACAGCAGGCAACAATTGTTACTGTCTCTTGTAACGTCAATCCATTGATCATTTTAGATTGTATTTATTTTATTTTGGGTCTGAAAATAAAAATAAAAATTAAAAAAATTGTTAATCAAATGTCAGCTGTTACTCTTAGTTTTGACAGATGTTTGATTTATATCAAATAGATACAAGCGAGTATATAATTGGTTAAAAAGGAAAGGACTTTTCAATATAAGTGTAAACTCCTTATATCCTTATTGTAACCGATCAGGGATTGAACTGTTATGTGTATCCATTAATACAAAAATGTTACACATGGTGCATTTTTCATGTCATTCTTAATTTAAGCAGTAAGGTCTATTACAAAAATACACTATTAAAGAATAAAACAAATATTAAGCAAACAAACGACACAAACGTCTCCAAGATGTTATAGGCATTATTCACTGTACCTAGGAGACTAATATTGATCGAATCTTGAAAACTTTGCTTGATAAAGCAGAAGATGTTGATGGTATTTGAACCAATTCCAAAAAGAGCGATTCCTTGACACAACCCAGTCAGAAGAATCCATTGAAAAATTAACGTTGCTTCGTCACTTAAAATATTTGAAGGTGTTGCTGTGTTAGGCACTTCAAGATTAATGGATGAATCTGACGTGTTTTCCAGCTTGTGAATCATAATGTCTTAATTGTACATGAATTATATAGTTACCCTGCACTCTTATGTCAGAACACACTTTAACTTATCACTTTATAATAGATACGACCTGCAAAAGTCATTGTTGCATCTAAAACAAAGATCTTTGTGGAATATATTTTCTTTCACGATGTAAATTATGACCCCGAAAGAGAAGAATAAGTGTTACAAGATTAGAACTAACATGGTAGATTCAAATGTGGAAATGTATTTATAAACAATTATTGTTGTTAATATTTACATTAGCATTACAACTGATAATACATATTATTTATGTCAAGAGTGTCTTGCTATAAAAGATCAATTTGTAGAAATGACTTAAACAGGAAACTGGAATCGGCATTCTTACAGTCCATGGTCTTGAGCCCCCAGGGTAAGAGTGGTACAGGAAAAACAAAGACCACATGGAAAAGACAATTGGAGACAGACTTGAATGGGGTGAAGAAGACATGTCAGCTGATGGCACGGAACATGAAGACTTGGCATAAATTAATTGAAGTCCTATGCTTCTTAGGGAGTTGAAAGAAGAATGTCCACGTGCATGCTAAAGGCTATCATGATAACATCACCTTTAAGCTCCCCAGGTCTTCAAGAACCGCAAGAACAAAACCTCCTGCACGAGCCATTATCCCACGGTCTTTCCGTGTCTTCCTCATACTTATCAGTTTGTAGCGAATGGCCCGTGCTTTTCATTTGTCTGTGTTTTACTTATCTTCTGTGCCCTTCCCTTTATTTTCTCTTTACCCGTACCTTCTTTTTTTCTTTTGAATTTGCACGCAACGACTCAGGTTTCGTGATGTTGTTTTGATTACTTACATGGTAGGGGATAACATTAACTCCCTAACCTCGAACCAGAAAGATAACACTGCCTTACCTGTGTTAAAAACAAACACAGGCGGAACCTAGCTCGCACAACAAGGTTTGCCACCATTCTTCTGGTACTGATAATCCGGAGATAAACTGCGAATATGCCGACAGGAGTATTTAAAACACACGGCAGATTACCTTAAGTGTGGCATAACGATTTTGTAAGACTTCCGGAGATTGACTCACTGTTTGTCAAGAATTATTATAACATTTAAACTGATGTTATATCATGAGTTACAAACATAATTAATAAAAACAACCCGTAGCTTTCATGCCTTATATGGGAGGATTTTCAAATCGCACGTTGACACGCGGAATTTCATGAGAGGTATGGGGAGAAGACCTATACTGAAGTCAGACATTCGAATATGTTTGGTCTAGATGAAATATATTAAAATAGACTTCGGAATGGAGACTTTTCCCAGCGTAAGAACCAGAGAACATGGGCGAAAAGTCAATTATAATGTAGCACGATGTATTCCATTAAGTCAAGACATTTTCAGAAAAGCCAGAACCGAAAAAAATGGGATTCCAATAGAGACGACCTAACTAAGCATTGATGATCTTCTGAGATTAACCAGAAAGAAAGCTTAAATTTATATTACTAGAAACCACAAGTCCTCGGAATTTATATACAGGATAATAGTGGGATTTTAACTAACCTTAATACACTGAGTACCTTAAAACGGCTTCATAACCAGTAGTTCGACATTATTCGAAAGTTTTCCTGTGCCAAAGTGTCCGTAAAACTGTATTCCCGAAAAAAACTCGGGGTAATTTGCAGATTTTATCATTCTTTAATTTGCATTTGACATATTTAACTTGTATGGGGTTGCACAGGTTTGCAGTAGGCTGTCAACGTAATCATATGAAAATGATAGATTCATAAACAACCACAACAAATACTGGTGACTGCTTCGTGCAGGTTGGTTTCTTTAGGATTAAAAGCAGAAATTGCTCCAGGCTACAAGTGGAGCAGGTTGTGGATGATGACATTATGTTGTACAGAAATGCTATGTTAATCTCTTAATAAGTTTATACTGTGACGTGTAATGGGCAAAGAGTCTGCAGTATAATCTGACAGCTTATTGCAACCTAATAGCTGCCCTCTGATTTGCTAGATAAACAGCATATATACCAACTGTTTATTTCTGCACTGTACCATTTTGTTCCGCCATCTTTTCTTCTATCACGAGCTAACGAAATGTTTACAAACCGCGTGACCTGTCAGTCATAACAGGAAAGCAAATCAGGCTGTGTTTACCTCGTCCCCTCAATCATATTAGTTCTCAGACAGGCAAGCACGTGGGAGAGACAAAAACACAGACCCTTTTGAAGTTTCGTTCTCAGGGGAAGTTAGAAACTTCTGGGCTCTTTGATCTTGAGAAGCGGGCATTCTACAAGGGAACCCGTTAGGCGAACAGAAAGTCTTTTGATGCCAGTCGAACACTTCCGACGAGAAACCTCATCGACCGATCGTAAGTCTTTTATCTTGATACGCTTAGCTTCTTCCTGGTAGGTTCAACCAAGCTGGACTGGTCTGCGTGGGTAGGGGTCAGACAAAAGCTGGTACTCTGGTCCTCCAGGTTGGGGGTTTTAGCACAGGGCAGACACCCCTGTCTATGTAAAAAAAATCACACGTTACGGAAAAAACAATAAATGGAAAAACTTTGCTGCGGGACGGACATCCGGAGTCTCAGGCTCGTATGACCGTCAGTGGTGAAAGCCGAAAGGAAGCCACTGGCATGAAAACGGATGCCCCGACCGCAAAACACGAAACCAGAATTGGTTTTTGGAACGTCAGAACTATGAATGAGGCAGAAAAGCTGAGACAAATCACAGCAGAGATGAGGAACTACAATATACATATCCTGGGAATAAGCGAGAGCAGATGGACAGGTAGGGGGAGAATAAAAACAGCTACAGGGGAAACAGTACTTTATTCTGGCAGAGAGGATGGTCAGCACAATGAAGGTGTAGCCATTATCCTGAAGAAAGGAATGGAAAGGTCTTTACTGGAATGGAAACCCATCAACAACAGACTGATAAGAGCAAGACTAAGAGGGAGGTTCACCAACACCACAATTATGCAATGCTTTGCACCAACAAACGACAGCGATGAAGAGATCAAGGACGAGTTCTATCAACAGGTACAAAAAGAAATGGAAACTACACCCAGGTACGATCTCATTATAGTAATGGGAGACCTAAATGCGAAAGTGGGAGCACACAATAATTATAACGAAAGAGTAATGAGGAAATGCGGCAGTGGAACAGCAAATGAGAATGAGGACAAATTAATAAGCTTCTGCAGTATTAACAACCTGGTCATTGGAGGAACACTTTTTCCACACAAAGAAGTGCACAAGTTAACATAGGAATCACCAAACGGACGAGACAGAAACCAGATAGATCACATAATGATCAATGGCAGATGGAGACATGCACTACAAGACGTGAAAGTAAGAAGAGGCGCAGATGTGGGACGTGATCATCACCTAGTAGTAGCAAGACTGAAAGTGAAACTCAGAGCTGCTGGACCAGTTGCAGTCAAACATAAAAGATACAACATCACGAAACTGAAGGATCCCTCACCAGAAAAGCTTTCGTGGTTGACGTAAAGAGAAGATATGAGATTATCAAAAGCCAGGAAAGAACAGAGACCGATTATGTTGACCAGAGATTCAACACCATCTCAACAATATACAAGGAAAGCAGCAAGTCATGCTTGGGATTCCAGGAAAGAAAGAGCCAAGACTGGATAACACCAGATACGCTAAACAACATAGCGAAGAGAAAGGAAATGAAAAGAAAGAAAACAGAAGCTAAGTGTCCCAGATTAAAGGCAATATATAGTAAACAGCACAGTCAGCTGGACAAGGAAGTTAAACGTCAAACCCGTGCTAACAAAAGGACATTTCTGGATGACCTTGCAAGACAGGCAGAAGAGGCAGCACTGAGAAATGAACAGAGCACAGTATAAAAAAAAAACTAAAATCATCAGTGGAAAACGAGGTGCAAACAATATTACATTAGTAAGAGATAAGCAAGGAAATCTCATCACAACAGTAGAGGGACAGGAAACAAGATGGGCAGAGCACTTCAGAGAAACTCTGAACAAGGAACCACCAGAGACATAATTGAATGTTCCTGAAGCTGAAAACGATCTAGATGTGAATACAGACATTCCACGCAAAGAAGAAATCATCACAGCAATCACAGATTTACAGAACGACAAAGCTCCGGGCCATGATAACTTAAATGCAGAGCTATTCAAGACAGCTAGCAGCAGAACTATTAGAACCGTTATTTGCACAAGTATGGAAAACAGGGACAACACCAACAGAATGGAGAAAAGGAATAACTGTCAAATTGCCCAAGAAGGGAGATCTTGCAGACTGCAATAATTGGAGAGGAATAACTCTTCGCTAAGTTCCCAGCAAAATACTAGGCAGGATAATTATACAGAGAATCTCAAAAGCAGTAGACCACAAACTGAGGAAAGAACAAGCAGGATTTAGAAAGAACAGAAGATGTGTAGATCATATATTTACCTTCAGGAACATTATAGAGCAGTGCTCTGAATGGCAAAGACAGTTGTACATTAATTTCGTTGATTTTGAAAAGGCTTTTGACAGTATACATAAGGACAGTTTATGGAAAATACTGAGGGCTTACGTAATTCCATGCTGCATAGTGTCAATCATAAAAAGCCTTTATGCCAACTTTACGTGCCGCATTGGGAACAGCAACCTAACCTTTGAAGAAAAGACAGGAGTACGACAGGGATGCCCCTTATCAACCACTCTATTTTTAACAGTCATAGACTGGGTGATGCGCCAGACAACAGAGGGCAATCCAAGAGGAATAAGATGGACTACATTTTCTACATTGGAAGATCTGGAATATGCAGATGACATTGCACTGCTAGCACATTCACATCAACACATCCAGGAAAACACGGATAGACTTAATAAGTATAGCCAGCAGGTGTGCTTGTGCTGTACTGAGAGGACTTCCAGATGTTGTTTAGACTAAAAAAGGCTGTTCTTGCTTTGTTCATTCTGTTGTTGATGTCTTTGCTTGCTCCGCCGTCTGGTGTTACTATGCATCCTAGGTATGTGAAGGCATCTGTCTGTTCCAGTTGCTGATTCCTTACTGATATGGGCTCAGGGTTGCTCAAGGAATCAGCAACTGGAACAGACAGATGCCTTCACATACCTAGGATGCATAGTAACACCAGACGGCGGAGCAAGCAAAGACATCAACAACAGAATGAACAAAGCAAGAACAGCCTTTTTTAGTCTAAACAACATCTGGAAGTCCTCTCAGTACAGCACAAGCACAAAATTAGGATTATATCAGAGCTGTGTGCTTTCTGTGCTTCTCTATGGCGCAGAGAGCTGGAGAGTTACAGAGAAGGAAATGTCGAAATTGTCCTCTTTTCACACTGCATGCCTAAGAAACATTCTCCGAATCTTTTGGCCGAATATCATCACCAATCAAGATCTGCGTACTCGGAGCAAGCAAGAGGACATGCACACCATCATAGCTGGCAGACGCTGGAGCTGGGTTGGCCATGTCCTCAGAAGAGACCCCGATGCCATCAGAAGAACAGCTATGCTATGGACCCCTGAAAGAAAACGAAAGAGAGGCCGACCAAAAACAACTTCGCGGAGGACTGTGGAGACTGAGATGCAAAGAATGAACCAGAGTTGGGGCACTGTACGAAGGATGGCCGCCGACCGAGCAAAGTGGAATCAATTTGTTGTTGCCCTACAAGACGCCACCAGGCTTAATAGCCACTGACTGCTTTGACGGTCGTCGGCTAAGGATCAAAGAAGAGAAGAAGCTTAGTTTCTGAATTCTGGGTAACACCGGAACGCGAAATTAACGCATTCAGAGAGCAGAGAATCCTAATGATATATATATATATATATATATATATATATATATATATATATATATATATATATATATATATATATATATATAATATATATATATATATATATATATATATATATATATATATATATATATACTGTTGTTTTCTTAACCCAATTGTCAGTTGTCAGTCAGAATTCGGAAGTATCTAGCGCGCAGCCTTAAACTATTTCCTTGTGTGGATTTGTTACTAGTTTGCGTGGAGATTTCATTTCTGAATTTTCTGGTAAAAGATAATAGTGCTTGTTTTTAAAGAAGTGATAGCTTTTAACATTCAATCTTCACTTAGATTTTCTCGCTAGTAAAATGAGTGAAATAAAGTGACGCGTAGCGATTTCCTACCAGATATTCAATTAAAATGTTAAATCACGTCACCCGTATAGACAGTAAACAGATAGTGAAGGATAGAATACAACGATATATTTCATCTGTGCAAATTTGTTATAGTGCCTATTATTTTATTCATATTCGGCAAAGCCAACAGATGCCGACAATTAATAACTATTTAATTACAGGCGATTATTGTTTAGGTAGCGTGTATGTAGAGATTAAATAATAATTAACGTTGTACGCTGAACGCCGGCGCAAGCAGGGGCGGGCGAATTAACATAATTCAGTCCGACCGAACTCAGCGCCAGCGGTGTCTTCTAACTGGCAAACGTAAGGAAACAAGGTGTGCCTTTTCAATTTAATCAAGACTGACGGATTGGAGAAGAGATCGCCTTGTCCCCGTCTGTTTGTAGAAATAGGGTTAACATATTTTTTATATAAATGTTTCTTGTATTCTTCGCAGACCTGATCACAAAAGGCGGCTGCGGTCTTTTTCTTTTTTTTGGATTTGTTGTTTCTCATTACTTGGCTTGTTCTTCAACAATTTCATTTGTGAACGGGCACTCGCCAGAGAGTATTGGAGGACGATAGATTTTTAACACTGGACTTACCAAAGCCAGATTTATATTTTTACCATCCACAAGTAGTGAACCTTATTTTATACCGACTCCTGACAGTCGTAATTCAAGGGGAGTATACCTCTCTAAATATCTACTCTGTGCAGAATCAGCGCTTTTAACACAGAGTTGGCCGATAGAAGAACCATTATCATCATATGAACATTATTTTTAGCAACCAGATGTTTCCCAATACTGGAAGTATTTATTCCCGTTAAAGAGTGAACCTCAAGAACTCTCACAGTTTTAACTATCTGTAATAACACTTCTAGGAGAAGCACCATATTAGGCGTTCACCTCACTTAACTAATTACTGGGGATGGACTGGGGCCAATTTGGATCTGCGACAACTGGGGTGACAAAATATAAAGTGAAAGTAGATAATATATTACTAAATGATATTACTGACCTACCATACCAATTAGGTAAGAGTGTGAGAGTGGCCACTGTTTGCAAGTGTGCGCGAGTATTTTCTTGTTTGCGGGAAAACTATCCACATATCTGATTTGTCTAAAAGGTTGTTTATTTAACTGGGTCTCATAGAGTACCACTACTGTTCATTCTGTAACAGAGTGCTAATCTTCAACCTTTGGGTTAATAATTTTAGGGTTCTTTTCTAATGATAATAAACTACTAAGAAACTTATCTATGTGTGTTGGTCAGACCCATACTTATTTATCCGTGGTTTTTTCATGTTTGTGTGTCTTGTGTCACATAGCTGTGTGTGTGTGTAGAGAGAAACTTATCTATTCTTGATAGGGAGGTAAAAGCTGTCTGGCAACAAAGTACAGTCGTACGGATAGGCTGCAGGAGACAACCTAATCACTCCAGAGACATATCTTTCCCTCAATCCACCTGTAAAAAATGTATTTTCTATACCTTCTCGCGTATCTGTCGACATCCACTCTACTCAGACGGGGCAAAATAAAATAATTAACCTTCCGTAAGTCATAAATGTATATTTAAAAATGATAAAAATCAAGCGAGGTTGTTTTTTTTGCTGTCCAGCGTTATTTTGTCATCAGATTAACTTAGTTTAACGATGATTGTTCGTGCAATCGACTGGGTTTACTGTTGATCACACTGGACAACAAATTTGGACTTTTGGTGTGTATCTGAGATTAAACCACGTTACCTTTATGTTGTTTGGGCTGCTGAATATGAAAATGGCCGTTAAAACACCAAATTAGCTCTAGTTTTTAAAATATCTATAAAACAAGTTTTGACTGCATATACATACCATATAATAATAATGCTCATAGCGGAAATGATTCACAGCGACGCCTTTTTGCCTGTCGCTTAATGAGTTTCTGGAGCATCTCTCATAAGGGTCCAACAAAAGTCTGCTAGCATTGCTGCATTCCATTTCCCTTGGTACCTTTTTTCGAGAGTAGTAATGTCCTTATGAAATCGTTCCCCATGGTCGTCACTGACAGCACCGCAGTTAGCAGGGAAGAAATTAAAATGAGAGTGTAAAAAGTGCAATTTCTGAGACATGTTGCAACATAGTCTCTCATAGCGCTGTAAGAGGGTTTCTGCAGGCTCCTGGTGATTGTCAGCCTTATTGTTTCCTAGAAAGTTTGTGGCCACTTGCTGGAAAGCATTCCAAGCTAACGTTTCATCACCTGTGCAGATATCATCAAAACGCTGATCTCGGAAGAGCTGACGTATCTGTGGACCGACTAATACACCTTCCTTGATTTTGGCCTCACTAAGTCTGGGAAATTTATCACGAAGGTATAAAAATCCTGACCCATTTCGATCCATGGCCTTTACAAAATTCTTTATTAGTCCAAGTTTGATGTGGACAGGAGGGAGCAAGAACTTGTGGGATTCTACAAGTGGTTCGTTAAGTACATACTATTTCCCCGGTTCAGGTGATTGTCGTTGGGGCCAATCTTTTTTGTTGAAGTGGGAAGTCTTGGCACGGCTGTCCCACAGACTGAGAAAACAGCAAAACTTTGAATAGCCGTGCTGTAGCCCCAATCAAGATGGCAATGACCTTCAGGTCACCACACATCTGCCACTTATACTTGTCATAGTTGATGGTGTGTAACTGTTTTTCATGGTGTTGTACGTTTCTTTCACGTGGACTGCATACACGAGTGGAACAGATGGTAAAACGTTACCATTATGGAGCAGCACAGCCTGTAAGCTCAACTTGGACGAATCAATGAACAACCTCCAATCGTCGTCGTTGTAGTTGGTGTGTAGTGCTGCCATCAGACCCACTATATCAACGCAAGCAATGAGGTTATCTGTCATTTTTGAAATATGGAAGCAGATCTTTTTGCCAAGCACGAAACACAGACACATGCACATTCTCTTCTAGAAGATTCCATTGCTGCAGTCTGGACCCCAACAGCTCTGCTTTATTTTTTGGCAATTCCAGATCTCTCACTAGATCCTTCAATTCACTCTGGGTAATTTTTTGTGGCTGTGCAGACTCTTCAATAACCACGAACTCAGGATCTCTTGAGGTAGATGCTTTCACAGGTGACGGATGTCCACTGGCCTTATTATCTTCTTCATCATCCAGAGTATAAGTTTCTGGTGGGTCCGGAACAGGAAGTCCTTCCCCGTGAGGCACTGGCCGCATAGCAGAGGGAATATTAGGATAGGTTACATGCCGCTTTTTCTTCTTAGAAATACCATGTCCAATTGGAGGAGTCATGCAAAAGTAACAATCATTAAGATGGTTTGTCGGTTCCCTCCACACCATTGGAACTGCAAAACGCATCGATGGTTCTTTTCGGTTCAACAAGCAGCGCAGATTTGTTGCACATGATTAACAACATATGTGTGGGGCCCAATACCGGTCCTGGTCACCGATCTCACAACCAAAATAAAGGCTGTAAGCTTTCTTTACCATCGGTGTAATGGGTCGCCTCTGTGATAGCAAAGTTATTTGTCCTTAAATATAGCGAAAATAATTCGCACTGTTCACACATTCATGAGGCATCTTGAACGACACGTCTGCACTCACTTCTGAACACCCCCCCCCCCCTCCGATCTAGAAAACTAGAGCTAATTCGCAATTTTTAAGTTCATATTCGTGATCAGCATGTCCAAATTAGTTAAAAATAGCTACTTTTGTCACGGATACATTTGGCTGTTATCAAGGATTGTAAATTACTAAGAAAAACGTGAAAGGGTCGGTGAAATTAACATCGTGAAGGCGCCTGACTAGTGTCAGAAAACCGACACTTACTAGAGACATTTGTTTCTTCTCACGTGTGTGGCACCAGCTAGGTACGAGCCTGTTGATCAAGAGCCAGATGTCTGCCTTCATGCTGTGAATATCGTTGCTTTGACATTCGAAGCGGTTACTCCTGCAACAACGCCTGTGACGTGCTGTCATGGCAGAAGTCGACGAGTCAGCAAACCATTTTCAACATCTGGCATCTAATTGATTTTAATCAGACCAGAGCAAACGAACTGCATACAAACAAACCACCTTCACGATTATTAAGAAAAATCTCCATATTTTAAATTGCCTTAACTCATTTGTTGATTTACTCTTGGTAAGCAATAACTGATTAATAAATGTGTAATATGTATATACACATGTAAATATGTATATACACATGTAAATATGTATATACACATGTAAATATGTATATACACATGTAAATATGTATATACACATGTAAGAGGAAAGAACCCCGTTATACACCCATAGTGGCATATTGGGAATGTGGTGTTAGGTCCATATTGTTGTGACCATCGAACGAACGAACGAACTTTATTTTTGAAGGGTTAAGAATTGAGCCATAGGCATACTAGTGGTGATGTGGTCAGCATCACACCGGCCTCCTTGGATTATGCAAAGTGTTAGTCGATGTAATTATTACAGATTGAAGTGCACATTGAGAAGGACATGTCGAAACTGTCCTTTTTTCACACAACATGCCTAAGAAAAATTCTCCTAATTTTTTTGCTGAATACCATCACCAACCAAGATCTGCTTACTCGGAGCAAGCAAGAGGACATGCACACCATCATAGCTGGCAGACGCTGGATCTGGGTTGGCCATGTCCTCAGAAGAGACCCCGATGCCATCATAAGAACAGCTATGCTATGGACCCCTGAAGGAAAACGAAAGAGAGACCGACAAAAACAACTTGGCGAATGACTGTGCAGGCTGAGATGCAAAGAATGAACCAGAGTTGGGGCACTGTACGAAGGATGGCCACTGTAGTGAAATTAACAGAGATACAACGGTAAAATACCTCCAAAGATAACATTTAAGGATAAAAACATAATGCGTAGGCTGCTGATAGTACATGATCGCCCAGACCGCGGGTCATCACCCTCCATAAAAATTGACTTGCTAGACAGGAGGGGAACGGCGGATCAAAAAGGAAAAAAAATATGACTGGAAAGATTGCGTGAGACTAGAAAGGCTAAGGAGACGCAATTGGGGGGGGGGGGGGGAAGGGGAACGGAGAAAAGTCACGTTTCCCAAGTTGACATAAAAAGTAAGCAACTCGACAGAAGGGACCATGGATATGATACGCCACAGTCATTTATTGGACGCTTTTGCGATACCAAGCTTTTGATTTGAATTGAGCGGCAGAACGCAGATGTTGGGAATATTACAAAAATTAAAAAGTAACTTTTTCTTAATATTAATGTTAGGAATATAAAAATTAGCTGGCCGGATGGCCCATTCTGAGCAGTGAACTAATTTGTTCTTAATTTTACAGACGGATAGATAATATTGAAGATAATGACAAAAGACAGTGTTGTTCACATCAGCGACGGACTGTATTGAATAAAAAGTGTCGCTATTTGCACAAAAAAAAAAAGACCTCGAGACGCAGGTGTTCAAATCTACTTAGTATGGAAGAGAGGGTTATTGGTGGGAGCTATGTCTAAATATAACTTTTAACGACAAAAATTTGGAGGGGAGAGAAAGGTTGGTTCAAAAATCAAGTACGTTTTTTGAAAAAAAAAACAAGTAGAGACGGACAGACTAACAGATAAACATCCATACTTGACTGAAGCATGACTGAAATGACTTTAGGGTAGGAAATTTGAATTTAAAATAAACCTAGGCAGTGATTGGCCACAGACAATCATATTATTAGCGCTCAGACGCGCAAGTGGGGCCATTCTTCAATAGTTGTTCAGTGATAGACACAGATTTTAAAGTGTGGTGATTTCCATATGAAAGAAAGTGAAATAAGTTTAGGGACGCCATACTATAGCCAGCAGCTCAGCTGAGTTTTGCTAGCATTTCTGTGTTATTTATTCATAATCTGGTAAGATTGAAATTATTTCTTTGTATATTTTGAATATTGTTTAATGTTCGAGTGATTTGATACTGCCATATCGAAATCTAGCCTTACAAACAAGTAGGGATTTGCTCTAGACCCCCAGCCCTAGTCAGGGTCTAGGGACCAACAATATACATAAACTCCAGCAAGGGTTAGGAAAGACAGATCAAGTGTTGAGAATAATGAAACATATTACCTATCCTCTTTTAGGGCAGAAAACTAATAAATATTTTTCAGAATCTATAGTCTGGGAGGATCTATCTGATGTAAAACCACCATGGTAAATGTGCTGTTTGGTCAGAGAGATCTGACCTGTCTGTATGATGTGGTTGTTGTGTCAGTGTTGTGTCCAGACGTGGGTAGAGAATAGATTTTGACACATGGCCCATACTTTGATTGCAGAGCTGTGAGTTTCAGTTGTCAACAAAGCAGTGTCTATTCAGTTGGTGACTTTACTCGAGTGTATCTGCGCAGTACTTGTGACAGAGACCACCATTATTGCCCGCCAGCACGGAGAGGTGGGACCACCAGATTTCAGCACCAGAGCTACAACTACAAGATGAGTGAGCCTCTGGTCTGCTGGACATTCACCAACGCCTTTTAGTCACTAATACCCCCATAAAAATTCCCACCATTTTCTGGACACTGTGTAGTCAATATAGACAGGTGTGATGAGGCCAAACCAACAGCACAAACATTAACTATCCTCCCAAGTAGATGACTACTAGAACATTTTAATAAAACTAACTAGTATAGTACATATATATGTACACTATTGCATTTATGATATAATATTCCATGCATTTCTTTCATAATCTCTAAATCCTTTTAAGTTCTGGTCAACCTAAAAATTGATCCAGAACAAAATAAATGTAATATAATTCTATCAAAAAATTTTACACTATTGAGTTAGTTCAGTGTGTTGTAATATTGGTTAAATATTATTAGTCTACTTAAATATCTGTGGGTGTATCTATAACTATCACACCACATTACATATCATAACCCTAGACACTTTACGTAGCTATTAGAAAAAAAAAAGATAAGTGTGAGGTCGTAGTGGTAGCAAGAAAGGCCTTCTGACAATTCACAACTACATTTTATCTCAGGAGCCTTCACAGCTGGCCTCATACAATTACATTTAGTAATATCACCATCATACAATACCATCAAACCCACTACATATATTGGGGGCTCGTCCGGGATATTTAACCCAACCGTAATATTAGGATCTCCTGGTGGGAGAAATAAAAGTAGGGAAATAAATTGTAAAATTCCCTGTAACATTAAAAGTGTCCCTACAGATAAAAGTTGGTGAATCTTCACAGCCAGTAATAATTAATTAGTTAACTGGTTAGTTAGAATTAGTTAGACTATAGTCATATAGTAATTAGAAGTACTTAGTGTATTTACTGGTTAGAAATTTATCTTGTATATTATTATATTGTCTAAAAAGTATGGCGGAGCTGGCAAAATTTAGATCAGCTGCTGTGCTCACCGCGAAGGAGATGGGAATGGATGGTCAGATTTTAATTCAATACGTAACGGCTGAATGTGATAAATATATTGAACGGGAAGAAAGGAGATTAGAAAAAGAGGCTGAAAGAAAATTAGAGTCTGAAAGGTTAGCTGAAGAGAAGAGGTTACAAATTGAGGCAGAAGAAAAACGACAGCAAAGGGAGGCAGAAGATAAAAAGGCCGAAAGGGAGGCAGAAGATAGAAGGTTGCAAAGGGAGCACGAATTACGACTAAGGGAGCTGGAATTACAAGGCCAGGCTCCTGAAAATGGTGCCAGCCCTTTTGCCTCAGATGCTACGCCCAGTCTGGGAGCCTCAAACTCAGCTATGGGGTTTCATTTAGACCATTTTGTTGAAAAAAGACGATGACATAGAGGGGTACCTAGGACGTTTTGAGTTATTAGCTACTACATATGGGTTAGAGAGAGAGAGAGGTGGAGCTTAAAGCTATCACAGGGATTGAGAGGTACTTCTTATGAAGTATTTGCCAAAATGAACAGGGAAGACCAGGACAATTACGACATGTTAAAGCAGGCTTTGTTATTAAGGTACGAGAAGAATGGTGAATTTTATCGTAAGAAATTTAGAAATGCCAAACTGTTGTCTGGGGAGACATACCACCAATTCTCTGCTAGACTAGAAACCTATTTGGAGAAATGGACGGCTCTGGGGAAGACCCAAGATCTTAAAGAAATGATCATGATTGAGCAATTGAGAGAGTCCATGGCTCCAGACATGAGAAAATTTCTCATGGAACAAGGTGCAGAGAAGTTGGGGGAAATTTTAAATGTTGCTGAGAAGTATCAGGCAGCTCAGGCAGAGGTAAGTGGTGCTAAAAAGAAGCACATAGACAATTTTAAAGCTCCACAGCAATTTAATAAATTTGATAATAGAGAGCAGGGAAATAAAGGTAGGACAAACTTTGAGCGGCCAAGAAATGACTATCGCGACAGAAACTCACAGTTCAATGACCAAAAGTTCAATGAAAGAAAACCGTTGAACCAAGGAAAAAGATGGTGTAAATGGTGCAAGAAGGATAACCATAACACCGAATTTTGTAGAAGGAAACCTTCAAACATTGCTGCAATGAAGTCGGGGACGCGAAGATTAAAGGTTAATCCTAATGGACAACAGGAACCTTATCACCCCCCAGTTTGTGAGGATGTTATTTGTAATGGGGTCACCATAAGGTGCCTTTATGATACAGGTTTGGATTATGATTCAGTTGTGAAGTCTAGCCTAGTGGACCCAAGTCAGTATACCACAGAAACAGTGGAAATACAAGGGGCGACCAAGGACATACCACTCATGACACTTCCCATCGCAAGGATAACGGTGAAAACTTGCTATGTGGAAGGAGAAATCAGAGCAGCAGTGATAGATGAACCAATCTACCCTCTGATATTGGGGTGTAGATACGTCTTCTTGGGGAATCCCGAGAAACCTGTGATCATGGCGACAGTGCAGACCAGGTCACAGAAGAAGGAGGAAGAAGGTGAACCTATAAATGCTCATCCAGAGGAGATGAGGAAGGCGCAGGCTGAGGATAGGACACTCAAGCCCTGTTTTAAAAAATTGCCCAAATGCCACACACCTCCGAGCAAGGGAGAGTACTTTGTGAAGAACAGATTATTATATAGGAAGACAGGAACTAGATCCCCTGGTCACGGACAGTTAGTTCTTCCCAAGATATATAGGGCAAACTTAATAAGGAGCTTACATGTTGGAAAAGATGGTGACCATGAGAAAGTCGGTACCATCTGCCAAAAGATTGCTCGAAAATACTATTGGCCCGACGTAAATGTCGATGTTGAAAACTTTGTAGAAGCATGTGGCGTATTTCATGAGGGAACACCCACAAAGGGAAAATATGTGCAGGACCTAGAAACGCCACGGGGCAACTTTAGGCCTGAAAGGAAAACTAATTATACTCGGGTAGACAAAGTGGAATGGGAGCCCCCTTTTCACACCCAGTCTTCACTTGAATGGATTAACATGGCCACTATGCGAAGAGTACAAAGAAGAAATTTTACCCAGGATAAGATGACAATCCCTCGGTCAGACTTATATAAACTGGAAGAACAGAAAAGAGAGCGAAGATCTCTCATAAGCAATCTTAAGTGGGGAGACAAACCCCAGAGAAAAATTGGTAGTGGTCGATTTGTGAGTGATGATTCTAGGAAGAAAAGTCCTCATTATAGAGCTTCTAATGGACGGGACCCGATGGGTTCCATGAAAAATAAGTATGATAAATTAAAGATCCAGATGTAGCGTTATTAAGGACCTGGACAGATGAGAAGGCGGAAGAGACTGTTACCTCATCGTATCAATACGTGAACGAACTGACCACTCGTTTGAAAGCTGGATGGAAACTGGCAAATGATAATTTGAAACAAGCCAGGAAGAAACATGCAGCATATTTTAATAGGAAGGCAAAGGACAGGGAACTGGCAGTCGGCGAGAAGGTGCTGCTTCTACTACCCGGAAGCCAGAATAAATTACAAATTGGTTGGCAAGGTCCATATACGGTTCTAGAGAAGGTGTCTAGAACAAACTATAAAATTGACAAAAAGGGGAAGGAGAAAGTTTATCATGTAAACTTATTAAAGAAGTATCTGGACAGACCACTCCAGGAAAGCATCCCCTTATTGACCTTGGCTATTGCAACCCAGATGCAAAAAGAACCACTCACCTCACATGAATACCCATTACATCCTTGTGAAACAGCAGCACAGGTAAAAGTCAGTAAGCACCTGACTAAAAAAAACCAGAGGGAGAGAGTTCAACAGGTTCTGGAGGAACATACAGATGTATTAACAGATAAACCAGGCCATACAAATTTGCTACAGTATGACATGAAACTGGTAGACTCAAACCCAATCTGTATGAGAGCCTATTCTATTCCGTTCGCGAAGGAGAAGGCATTGAAGGAAGAAATAGAGTATTTGTTGAAGGAGGGGATTATTTCGCACAGTGAATCATCTTTTAGTTCTAGTGTCGTTTTGTTGAGGAAACCGTCTGGGGAACACAGACTGTGCATAGATTACAGGAAACTGAATGCTGTCACAGAAGGACAAGTGGATCCATTACCAGACACAAAACAGTTATTTGCCAGACTGAACAAGGCAAAATACTTTTCAAAGGTGGATCTTAGTAAAGGCTATTACCAGATCCCAGTGAAGCCTGAAGTGAGACCTTATTTGGCTTTTAGCACTTCGGATGGACATTATGAATTCAATATGCTACCATTCGGACTGAAAAATGCTCCGAGTGTGTTTTCAAGGATGATGCGCAAATTGTTGGATCCCCTGAATAACCCATGTATCACGAATTTCATGGATGATATTCTCGTCGCCACAGAGACATTTGAAGAACACATTGAAGCTCTAGAGATGTTGCTTGATAGACTTCGGGAGGCGAACTTGACTGCTAGGCCAACAAAATGTTGTATTGGATGTAAAGAGTTGGAATTCTTGGGGCACACTGTATATCAGGGTAATATGACCCCTGATCCTAAGAACTTGGAAAAACTGCAGAGAGCACCTAGGCCACAAACAAAAAAGGACGTGCGATCATTCGTGTCGTTATGCGGATTTTATCAGAAATACATCAAAAATTTTAACGCTATTTGTGCTCCTCTGACTGATCTGACTCGCAAGGGACTTCCAGATAAAATTATTTGGACTGCACAATGTGAACTAGCGTTCCAAGAGTTAAAGGAAAAACTCACTAGCAAGCCTATTCTCAAACTGCCTGATTTGACACAGGACTTTGTCTTAAGAACCGATGCAAGTAATGTAGGACTCGGAGGGGCTTTGTTGCAAAGATCATCTTCACCTGATGGGGAACTTAAACCAGTCGCTTATGCAAGCCGCAAATTGAATAAGGCGGAACAAGGATACTCCACAAGCGAAAAAGAATGTTTAGCATTAATCTGGGCAATAAAGAAGTTTCAAATCTATCTGTATGGTAGGACTTTTGTGGTGGAGACGGACCATCAGCCTCTCGTATTCTTATCTCAGGCTAAGCATGAAAACGCAAGATTGCTGAGGTGGTCTTTGTTGCTTCAACCTTATCAGTTTAGTATCCAATATATCCCAGGCAAATTGAATGTCGGTGCAGATTTCCTCAGTCGGCACCCCTGTGATCAAAATTAGAGTAGTGGCAGACGTGAGGAGTAATTTTACCTATGTGTATCGCTGGTTTTGGAACTTGCCATAGGCATGTTTTCAAGTGGGGAGATGTGTAGTGAAATTAACAGAGATACAACGGTAAAATACCTCCAAAGATAACATTTAAGGATAAAAACATAATGCGTAGGCTGCTGATAGTACATGATCGCCCAGACCGCGGGTCATCACCCTCCATAAAAATTGACTTGCTAGACAGGAGGGGAACGGCGGATCAAAAAGGAAAAAAAAAATATGACTGGAAAGATTGCGTGAGACTAGAAAGGCTAAGGAGACGCAATTGGGGGGGAAACGGAGAAAAGTCACGTTTCCCAAGTTGACATAAAAAGTAAGCAACTCGACAGAAGGGACCATGGATATGATACGCCACAGTCATTTATTGGACGCTTTTGCGATACCAAGCTTTTGATTTGAATTGAGCGGCAGAACGCAGATGTTGGGAATATTACAAAAATTAAAAAGTAACTTTTTCTTAATATTAATGTTAGGAATATAAAAATTAGCTGGCCGGATGGCCCATTCTGAGCAGTGAACTAATATGTTCTTAATTTTACAGACGGATAGATAATATTGAAGATAATGACAAAAGACAGTGTTGTTCACATCAGCGACGGACTGTATTGAATAAAAAGTGTCGCTATTTGCACAAAAAAAAAAAAACACGACCTCGAGACGCAGGTGTTCAAATCTACTTAGTATGGAAGAGAGGGTTATTGGTGGGAGCTATGTCTAAATATAACTTTTAACGACAAAAATTTGGAGGGGAGAGAAAGGTTGGTTCAAAAATCAAGTACGTTTTTGAAAAAAAACAAGTAGAGACGGACAGACTAACAGATAAACATCCATACTTGACTGAAGCATGACTGAAATGACTTTAGGGTAGGAAATTTGAATTTAAAATAAACCTAGGCAGTGATTGGCCACAGACAATCATATTATTAGCGCTCAGACGCGCAAGTGGGGCCATTCTTCAATAGTTGTTCAGTGATAGACACAGATTTTAAAGTGTGGTGATTTCCATATGAAAGAAAGTGAAATAAGTTTAGGGACGCCATACTATAGCCAGCAGCTCAGCTGAGTTTTGCTAGCATTTCTGTGTTATTTATTCATAATCTGGTAAGATTGAAATTATTTCTTTGTATATTTTGAATATTGTTTAATGTTCGAGTGATTTGATACTGCCATATCGAAATCTAGCCTTACAAACAAGTAGGGATTTGCTCTAGACCCCCCGCCCTAGTCAGGGTCTAGGGACCAACAATATACATAAACTCCAGCAAGGGTTAGGAAAGACAGATCAAGTGTTGAGAATAATGAAACATATTACCTATCCTCTTTTAGGGCAGAAAACTAATAAATATTTTTCAGAATCTATAGTCTGGGAGGATCTATCTGATGTAAAACCACCATGGTAAATGTGCTGTTTGGTCAGAGAGATCTGACCTGTCTGTATGATGTGGTTGTTGTGTCAGTGTTGTGTCCAGACGTGGGTAGAGAAATAGATTTTGACACATGGCCCATACTTTGATTGCAGAGCTGTGAGAGTTTCAGTTGTCAACAAAGCAGTGTCTATTCAGTTGGTGACTTTACTCGAGTGTATCTGCGCAGTACTTGTGACAGAGACCACCATTATTGCCCGCCAGCACGGAGAGGTGGGACCACCAGATTTCAGCACCAGAGCTACAACTACAAGATGAGTGAGCCTCTGGTCTGCTGGACATTCACCAACGCCTTTTAGTCACTAATACCCCCATAAAAATTCCCACCATTTTCTGGACACTGTGTAGTCAATATAGACAGGTGTGATGAGGCCACCCCAACAGCACAAACATTAACTATCCTCCCAAGTAGATGACTACTAGAACATTTTAATAAAACTAACTAGTATAGTACATATATATGTACACTATTGCATTTATGATATAATATTCCATGCATTTCTTTCATAATCTCTAAATCCTTTTAAGTTCTGGTCAACCTAAAAATTGATCCAGAACAAAATAAATGTAATATAATTCTATCAAAAAATTTTACACTATTGAGTTAGTTCAGTGTGTTGTAATATTGGTTAAATATTATTAGTCTACTTAAATATCTGTGGGTGTATCTATACCTATCACCCCACATTACATATCATAACCCTAGACACTTTACGTAGCTACATTCATTAGAGAAAAAAAAAGATAAGTGTGAGGTCGTAGTGGTAGCAAGAAAGGCCTTCTGACAATTCACAACTACATTTTATCTCAGGAGCCTTCACAGCTGGCCTCATACAATTACATTTAGTAATATCACCATCATACAATACCATCAAACACCACTACATATATTGGGGTCTTGTCCGAGGATAATTAACCCAACAGTAATATTAGGATCTCCTGGTGGGAGAAATAAAAGTAGGGAAATAAATTGTAAAATTCCCTGTAACATTAAAAGTGTCCCTACAGATAAAAGTTGGTGAATCTTCACAGCCAGTAATAATTAATTAGTTAACTGGTTAGTTAGAATTAGTTAGACTATAGTCATATAGTAATTAGAAGTACTTAGTGTATTTACTGGTTAGAAATTTATCTTGTATATTATTATATTGTCTAAAAAGTATGGCGGAGCTGGCAAAATTTAGATCAGCTGCTGTGCTCACCGCGAAGGAGATGGGAATGGATGGTCAGATTTTAATTCAATACGTAACGGCTGAATGTGATAAATATATTGAACGGGAAGAAAGAAGAAGAAAGCTGAGATTAGAAAAAGAGGCTGAAGAAAAGAGAAAATTAGAGTCTGAAAGGTTAGCTGAGAAGAAGAGAAGAGGTTACAAATTGAGGCAGAAGAAAAACGACAGCAAAGGGAGGCAGAAGATAAAAAGGCCGAAAGGGAGGCAGAAGATAGAAGGTTGCAAAGGGAGCACGAATTACGACTAAGGGAGCTGGAATTACAAGGCCAGGCTCCTGAAAATGGTGCCAGCCCTTTTGCCTCAGATGCTACGCCCAGTCTGGGAGCCTCAAACTCAGCTATGGGGTTTCATTTAGACCATTTTGTTGAAAAAGACGATGACATAGAGGGGTACCTAGGACGTTTTGAGTTATTAGCTACTACATATGGGTTAGAGAGAGAGAGGTGGAGCTTAAAGCTATCACAGGGATTGAGAGGTACTTCTTATGAAGTATTTGCCAAAATGAACAGGGAAGACCAGGACAATTACGACATGTTAAAGCAGGCTTTGTTATTAAGGTACGAGAAGAATGGTGAATTTTATCGTAAGAAATTTAGAAATGCCAAACTGTTGTCTGGGGAGACATACCACCAATTCTCTGCTAGACTAGAAACCTATTTGGAGAAATGGACGGCTCTGGGGAAGACCCAAGATCTTAAAGAAATGATCATGATTGAGCAATTGAGAGAGTCCATGGCTCCAGACATGAGAAAATTTCTCATGGAACAAGGTGCAGAGAAGTTGGGGGAAATTTTAAATGTTGCTGAGAGGTATCAGGCAGCTCAGGCAGAGGTAAGTGGTGCTAAAAAGAAGCACATAGACAATTTTAAAGCTCCACAGCAATTTAATAAATTTGATAATAGAGAGCAGGGAAATAAAGGTAGGACAAACTTTGAGCGGCCAAGAAATGACTATCGCGACAGAAACTCACAGTTCAATGACCAAAAGTTCAATGAAAGAAAACCGTTGAACCAAGGAAAAAGATGGTGTAAATGGTGCAAGAAGGATAACCATAACACCGAATTTTGTAGAAGGAAACCTTCAAACATTGCTGCAATGAAGTCGGGGACGCGAAGATTAAAGGTTAATCCTAATGGACAACAGGAACCTTATCACCCCCAGTTTGTGAGGATGTTATTTGTAATGGGGTCACCATAAGGTGCCTTTATGATACAGGTTTGGATTATGATTCAGTTGTGAAGTCTAGCCTAGTGGACCCAAGTCAGTATACCACAGAAACAGTGGAAATACAAGGGGCGACCAAGGACATACCACTCATGACACTTCCCATCGCAAGGATAACGGTGAAAACTCGCTATGTGGAAGGAGAAATCAGAGCAGCAGTGATAGATGAACCAATCTACCCTCTGATATTGGGGTGTAGATACGTCTTCTTGGGGAATCCCGAGAAACCTGTGATCATGGCGACAGTGCAGACCAGGTCACAGAAGAAGGAGGAAGAAGGTGAACCTATAAATGCTCATCCAGAGGAGATGAGGAAGGCGCAGGCTGAGGATAGGACACTCAAGCCCTGTTTTAAAAAAATTGCCCAAATGCCACACACCTCCGAGCAAGGGAGAGTACTTTGTGAAGAACAGATTATTATATAGGAAGACAGGAACTAGATCCCCTGGTCACGGACAGTTAGTTCTTCCCAAGATATATAGGGCAAACTTAATAAGGAGCTTACATGTTGGAAAAGATGGTGACCATGAGAAAGTCGGTACCATCTGCCAAAAGATTGCTCGAAAATACTATTGGCCCGACGTAAATGTCGATGTTGAAAACTTTGTAGAAGCATGTGGCGTATTTCATGAGGGAACACCCACAAAGGGAAAATATGTGCAGGACCTAGAAACGCCACGGGGCAACTTTAGGCCTGAAAGGAAAACTAATTATACTCGGGTAGACAAAGTGGAATGGGAGCCCCCTTTTCACACCCAGTCTTCACTTGAATGGATTAACATGGCCACTATGCGAAGAGTACAAAGAAGAAATTTTACCCAGGATAAGATGACAATCCCTCGGTCAGACTTATATAAACTGGAAGAACAGACAAGAGAGCGAAGATCTCTCATAAGCAATCTTAAGTGGGGAGACAAACCCCAGAAAAAAATTGGTAGTGGTCGATTTGTGAGTGATGATTCTAGGAAGAAAAGTCCTCATTATAGAGCTTCTAATGGACGGGACCCGATGGGTTCCATGAAAAATAAGTATGATAAATTAAAGATCCAGATGTAGCGTTATTAAGGACCTGGACAGATGAGAAGGCGGAAGAGACTGTTACCTCATCGTATCAATACGTGAACGAACTGACCACTCGTTTGAAAGCTGGATGGAAACTGGCAAATGATAATTTGAAACAAGCCAGGAAGAAACATGCAGCATATTTTAATAGGAAGGCAAAGGACAGGGAACTGGCAGTCGGCGAGAAGGTGCTGCTTCTACTACCCGGAAGCCAGAATAAATTACAAATTGGTTGGCAAGGTCCATATACGGTTCTAGAGAAGGTGTCTAGAACAAACTATAAAATTGACAAAAAGGGGAAGAAGAAAGTTTATCATGTAAACTTATTAAAGAAGTATCTGGACAGACCACTCCAGGAAAGCACCCCCTTATTGACCTTGGCTATTGCAACCCAGATGCAAAAAGAACCACTCACCTCACATGAATACCCATTACATCCTTGTGAAACAGCAGCACAGGTAAAAGTCAGTAATCACCTGACTAAAAACCAGAGGGAGAGAGTTCAACAGGTTCTGGAGGAACATACAGATGTATTAACAGATAAACCAGGCCATACAAATTTGCTACAGTATGACATGAAACTGGTAGACTCAAACCCAATCTGTATGAGAGCCTATTCTATTCCGTTCGCGAAGGAGAAGGCATTGAAGGAAGAAATAGAGTATTTGTTGAAGGAGGGGATTATTTCGCACAGTGAATCATCTTTTAGTTCTAGTGTCGTTTTGTTGAGGAAACCGTCTGGGGAACACAGACTGTGCATAGATTACAGGAAACTGAATGCTGTCACAGAAGGACAAGTGGATCCATTACCAGACACAAAACAGTTATTTGCCAGACTGAACAAGGCAAAATACTTTTCAAAGGTGGATCTTAGTAAAGGCTATTACCAGATCCCAGTGAAGCCTGAAGTGAGACCTTATTTGGCTTTTAGCACTTCGGATGGACATTATGAATTCAATATGCTACCATTCGGACTGAAAAATGCTCCGAGTGTGTTTTCAAGGATGATGCGCAAATTGTTGGATCCCCTGAATAACCCATGTATCACGAATTTCATGGATGATATTCTCGTCGCCACAGAGACATTTGAAGAACACATTGAAGCTCTGGAGATGTTGTTTGATAGACTTCGGGAGGCGAACTTGACTGCTAGGCCAACAAAATGTTGTATTGGATGCAAAGAGTTGGAATTCTTGGGGCACACTGTATATCAGGGTAATATGACCCCTGATCCTAAGAACTTGGAAAAACTGCAGAGAGCACCTAGGCCACAAACAAAAAAGGACGTGCGATCATTCGTGTCGTTATGCGGATTTTATCAGAAATACATCAAAAATTTTAACGCTATTTGTGCTCCTCTGACTGATCTGACTCGCAAGGGACTTCCAGATAAAATTATTTGGACTGCACAATGTGAACTAGCGTTCCAAGAGTTAAAGGAAAAACTCACTAGCAAGCCTATTCTCAAACTGCCTGATTTGACACAGGACTTTGTCTTAAGAACCGATGCAAGTAATGTAGGACTCGGAGGGGCTTTGTTGCAAAGATCATCTTCACCTGATGGGGAACTTAAACCAGTCGCTTATGCAAGCCGCAAATTGAATAAGGCGGAACAAGGATACTCCACAAGCGAAAAAGAATGTTTAGCATTAATCTGGGCAATAAAGAAGTTTCAAATCTATCTGTATGGTAGGACTTTTGTGGTGGAGACGGACCATCAGCCTCTCGTATTCTTATCTCAGGCTAAGCATGAAAACGCAAGATTGCTGAGGTGGTCTTTGTTGCTTCAACCTTATCAGTTTAGTATCCAATATATCCCAGGCAAATTGAATGTCGGTGCAGATTTCCTCAGTCGGCACCCCTGTGATCAAAATTAGAGTAGTGGCAGACGTGAGGAGTAATTTTACCTATGTGTATCGCTGGTTTTGGAACTTGCCATAGGCATGTTTTCAAGTGGGGAGATGTGTAGTGAAATTAACAGAGATACAACGGTAAAATACCTCCAAAGATAACATTTAAGGATAAAAACATAATGCGTAGGCTGCTGATAGTACATGATCGCCCAGACCGCGGGTCATCACCCTCCATAAAAATTGACTTGCTAGACAGGAGGGGAACGGCGGATCAAAAAGGAAAAAAAATATGACTGGAAAGATTGCGTGAGACTAGAAAGGCTAAGGAGACGCAATTGGGGGGGGAGAAACGAAGAAAAGTCACGTTTCCCAAGTTGACATAAAAAGTAAGCAACTCGACAGAAGGGACCATGGATATGATACGCCACAGTCATTTATTGGACGCTTTTGCGATACCAAGCTTTTGATTTGAATTGAGCGGCAGAACGCAGATGTTGGGAATATTACAAAAATTAAAAAGTAACTTTTTCTTAATATTAATGTTAGGAATATAAAAATTAGCTGGCCGGATGGCCCATTCTGAGCAGTGAACTAATATGTTCTTAATTTTACAGACGGATAGATAATATTGAAGATAATGACAAAAGACAGTGTTGTTCACATCAGCGACGGACTGTATTGAATAAAAAGTGTCGCTATTTGCACAAAAAAAACACGACCTCGAGACGCAGGTGTTCAAATCTACTTAGTATGGAAGAGAGGGTTATTGGTGGGAGCTATGTCTAAATATAACTTTTAACGACAAAAATTTGGAGGGGAGAGAAAGGTTGGTTCAAAAATCAAGTACGTTTTTGAAAAAAAACAAGTAGAGACGGACAGACTAACAGATAAACATCCATACTTGACTGAAGCATGACTGAAATGACTTTAGGGTAGGAAATTTGAATTTAAAATAAACCTAGGCAGTGATTGGCCACAGACAATCATATTATTAGCGCTCAGACGCGCAAGTGGGGCCATTCTTCAATAGTTGTTCAGTGATAGACACAGATTTTAAAGTGTGGTGATTTCCATATGAAAGAAAGTGAAATAAGTTTAGGGACGCCATACTATAGCCAGCAGCTCAGCTGAGTTTTGCTAGCATTTCTGTGTTCTTTATTCATAATCTGGTAAGATTGAAATTATTTCTTTGTATATTTTGAATATTGTTTAATGTTCGAGTGATTTGATACTGCCATATCGAAATCTAGCCTTACAAACAAGTAGGGATTTGCTCTAGACCCCCCGCCCTAGTCAGGGTCTAGGGACCAACAATATACATAAACTCCAGCAAGGGTTAGGAAAGACAGATCAAGTGTTGAGAATAATGAAACATATTACCTATCCTCTTTTAGGGCAGAAAACTAATAAATATTTTTCAGAATCTATAGTCTGGGAGGATCTATCTGATGTAAAACCACCATGGTAAATGTGCTGTTTGGTCAGAGAGATCTGACCTGTCTGTATGATGTGGTTGTTGTGTCAGTGTTGTGTCCAGACGTGGGTAGAGAATAGATTTTGACACATGGCCCATACTTTGATTGCAGAGCTGTGAGTTTCAGTTGTCAACAAAGCAGTGTCTATTCAGTTGGTGACTTTACTCGAGTGTATCTGCGCAGTACTTGTGACAGAGACCACCATTATTGCCCGCCAGCACGGAGAGGTGGGACCACCAGATTTCAGCACCAGAGCTACAACTACAAGATGAGTGAGCCTCTGGTCTGCTGGACATTCACCAACGCCTTTTAGTCACTAATACCCCCATAAAAATTCCCACCATTTTCTGGACACTGTGTAGTCAATATAGAAAGGTGTGATGAGGCCACCCCAACAGCACAAACATTAACTATCCTCCCAAGTAGATGACTACTAGAACATTTTAATAAAACTAACTAGTATAGTACATATATATGTACACTATTGCATTTATGATATAATATTCCATGCATTTCTTTCATAATCTCTAAATCCTTTTAAGTTCTGGTCAACCTAAAAATTGATCCAGAACAAAATAAATGTAATATAATTCTATCAAAAAATTTTACACTATTGAGTTAGTTCAGTGTGTTGTAATATTGGTTAAATATTATTAGTCTACTTAAATATCTGTGGGTGTATCTATAACTATCACACCACATTACATATCATAACCCTAGACACTTTACGTAGCTACATTCGTTAGAAAAAAAAAAGATAAGTGTGAGGTCGTAGTGGTAGCAAGAAAGGCCTTCTGACAATTCACAACTACATTTTATCTCAGGAGCCTTCACAGCTGGCCTCATACAATTACATTTAGTAATATCACCATCATACAATACCATCAAACCCACTACAGCCACCGACCGAGCAAAGTGGAATCAATTTGTTGTTTCACTACAAGACGCCACCAGGCGTGATGACCGCTGACTGCTTTGACGGTCGGCGGCTAAGGATCAAAGGATAAACGAAGTGCACATGTAGGAATCAGTATTTTTAAATTTATATAATACTACTAAAGTAATTTTTTACTGAAAAATTCAGTTGGGGCTCAGAAACGAGCACGCACGCACGCACACACACAGACACACACGCACACACGCACACACGTATATATATATATATATATAGATATATATATATATATATATATATATATATATATATATATATATATATATATCGTCTGTAGAGACGATCAAAGCTGTACATTAAAAACTGAAAAGGAGGATGGACATAGCCTTAGGATCCAACTAATCAGTATATCCAGATAAACGTTAAGCTGGAACTCACATGAGAGAGGATGATTGGAGAAGTTAGTTAACCTGGAAAAAAAACGGCACAAGAGGAAACTGTAGCAACCACGGAACCAGAGCTGAATAAATCGGCTTCAAATGGTACATGGTGGTGAGAAGCAGTTGTAGGCTATTGTGTGCGGGGCGCGGGGAATGGTAGGCAGTAGAGATGGCTACTGTGTGTATGTTTCGAATCAATGTTTCGATACAGTATCGTACCCGAACGATTCGATACAGAGCCTTCTTGCCGTGTCGATACAGTGTCAGTTCCTGACTGTTTTGCAGAGACGCACTGTCTCACGCAGATTCGACACATAGCCTGTTTCGTGTATCGAAACTGCAGTTTCTGTTCCCGTCTGCCTCGCTGTTTTGCAAAGAGGCACATTGTATCATTGTCTCACCTTCAGGGGCCTTTGTAAAAATGTGTCAAGCGTGCGGTACATTAGGCGTTCATAGATAGTATGGAAAATCAAACAAGTCAAAAAAAATTTTTTTTAATAATTCCTCAGGACTGAAAGAGGTTTACTACTACTAGGTGGCTGCTCGGTTTGAGTTGAATCATTGTCGCTGACTGTACCTATTCTAGTTTTATATAACGTGTCATTATTACTGTCATTATTATTATTTTTTTCACTTTTACTGCAGCTGTCAGCATTATCCCCTTGCATATCATCATAATGAAAACGACTGTGTAAAATTCTTAACAGTGGTCACACGAAATACCATAGATTTGTACTAACGAGAATAAGTAAATCTGCATACTAGGGTGTCACGACTCATGTCTCATTGTTTCAGTTAATTTACTTGTAGTCTGCTGTTTCGAAACAGTTCCATAGTTCTATTTCATCCAAGCGCTCATTATACGCATGTTACGGTACTCTTGATTCCTGACTTCAGGCGCTCTCTTAAGAAAACGTGTTTTGTTTAGCTCTGCTGATATGTGTACTCGGTGTGGATTTGAATCATTGTCTACCAAATCTAGCTTACTCTAGTTTGATATCATGTGTTATTATTACTGTTATTATTATTGTTGTTTTTTATTATTTTCCCATATACTGCAGCTATCATCATATCTACGTTTTATTACATCATAATGAAGACTTGTGTAAAAATATTGAATTGTGGTCACACGAAACGCCATAGATTTTCACACACGACAGTAAAAACAGAGGAAAGTGTCTCACACAGTTCATGTATACCCGCCCCGGTACTGTCTATAAGAGACTTCTTTCTCCCCGATACGGGCAAAAGAGCCGCTGTGCCGTTGTTTCGAAACAGTGCGTCGACACAGTTTAACCCACTGTTTCGAATGTCTCGACACAGCTAAGTGTCTCTATTTGCCCACCTCTAGTAGGCAGAACAAAGAAGGGGAGATAATGATATTAATGAAAGTCCAAACTAATTTAAACAGTATCATCATCATCTCAGTTTTCGTCCCTTATTAAGCATGGAAGCACCACAATAAACAGTTCCTTAGTGGACGCCTACACTGTATGACAAACGTTTACAGCTGACGTTTCTGTAACAGTTTGTTTTATATAACGAGATTACCAGTAAAGGTAAAAGGTAAAGGATCCCGTTACACGCCCATTAAGGCATATTGGGGATATGGTGTTAGGCCCATATTTTCTTGACCATCGGCACACTAGGGGTGATGTGGTCAGCATCACGCCGGTCGCCTTAACCTTCCCAGAGTTGATCTGGTACCCAATTTGTGAGGCCCAATTATCAGAATCAGATACAGAAACAAATGGGATGCAGAGCATCCAGGTCACACACAGAATGATGCATACTACTATCTCAACAGGAGAACAAATGGTAGTCTTTAGATTCCGCAAGGGCCAGAACATATTGGGATACCATCTATTTAACAAGTTAAAGATAGGAACGACTGATGAGTGTATCTGTGGCACTGATAAAATGACTGCTAATATTCCGTTTCAAAGATGCCCAATGTATGTGGAACATAGCGTCAAATGGCCGTCACTAGTATCATTCCTGGAAAAGCTCTCCGGAGATGCAAATAGCCTCAGGATGACTAATGCGTTGTTAGAAAACATTCAAGTCGATATTTGAGAATGTACTATCAAGTCGACGTCTGAGAGTGTACCAAGAAGAAGAAGAATTAATGAACAAAAAACTGACGGAGAAGAGAATTGGACACAGAAATAACAAGGATGAGGAAGACATGTAAAGACCTTACGCTAATGGCACGTGACAGGATAGCTCGGCGCGTGTTTGATGAAGTCATGTGCACTTGCAGAACTGTATACTATTGGCTGACTGATTTATTTGAATACACGAAAAGAAAAAAAATCTGAGCTGAACACATTTCTATAGAAAATACAGTTTAAAATGTGGTTACGTGTTCGAACATATTTAAGTATGTCATTGTGGAAGTGATGACAAGTGCCAGTGGAACAAGAGTTGAGAAGAAGACGCTGGCGATGGATAGGACACACATTGAGGAGACATGTTGATAGCATTACAAGGCAGTCCTTGTTCTGGAATCCCCAGGGAAAGAGAGGGAGAGGTAGACCAAAAAACACATGGATAAGAGAACTAGATACAGAAGTGAAAATGATGAGGAAAACATGGAAAAAACTTGAGCGGATGGCACAGGACAGGAGGACTTGGCATGTGTTTGTTGAAGGTCTATGCTCCTTGGGGAGCAAAATCGTATTGTTATGGTGTTGTTGATAAGAAGTATATAAACACAACGGAAAGATCGAGGGAAATCCCCATATAACTAATTGTCTGAGTGAAGCATGCTGCAGCGAACACTGAAAAACTTCATTAACTTTTTCGGGAAAATACATAAAAGGCGCGCACTGCACCACGACAGGCATCTTGCACACCCATTTAGAGCACATAGGTCTTTCAATTCTGTTCATGGTACATTGACCATAAATTTAACATGAAGCGGAAATAATTGAAATGACCAGTGAAGAATTAGTGCCGGCATCAGGTCATGTAGCAGAAACTATTGTCCGTCATGTTTTCACGACTTGCTTGCTCCGTTGTCTAAAAATGTCAATCAATCAATCATTCAAAATCTTTTAGCCCACTAAGGAGAACAAGCAAAGTTCTCATGTCACATGACATCAGCCCAAGCTCTGTCCACGTTTACCTCATCCTTGTTAGAGAATAAAAGAGAGGAAAATTCTAAGTGACTGACGTAACTTTTCCAGACACTCCTGAACTAAAAAAATATCAACGGTTACGCGGACAAAAAAAAATGCCAATGACTTTTCAGTACTTTTGTTTATGCTTTGGTTAAGACCTTAGTTATTTTTGAGTTATATCTCCTCAGAACTATGTTATTAAGTCATGTAGCTATTTTTTACTCTAATGGCCAATTAGCTTAAGAAATTAATCAAAATCGTCGATCTTACTCTTATGTGCGTCTGTTATATTAGATAGCACTCTAATCGCTTAGCCAATCGAATGCTCTCGCTATAAATAGGATAAGATATTTATGTTAACAGTACAGGTCTATCATGACATCAACTGTTATTTTTAGCAATTCCAGTTTTATTTATAAAAGTTGTCTCATCGGCCTATTATATAAAATATGGATGTTTTTACACAGTACTCTCCACCAAATATTATTAACCTATCATCTGTCAATCTTGATTCTAAATACTGAATTTAAATAGAGTTATAGATTAAGTGTAAGAAGAAAGATTTGCCTTAACTACCGACTTAAACATGTAAAACGTGACATTTAGATTAAAATTATTACAGCCATTACTTGTCAATATTTCATTTAAATTAATCTCAAATGTATTCTTGCTAATAGGTATACTTCATTCGTATACATAATCTACTTATAATCCTTCATATTTTACATAACAGCGTAGCGTTTTAGCGTTGAGGCAGCTTGACATTATAGAAAGATGCCAACAATATTACCTCTATTAGAATTAGAAAATTGAGACATTTGGTTATTATCAAAGTGGCATTTAACTTTCAGGTACAACAATTATGGCATGATTCACCAATTGAAAGAAAAACAAAATATATTTATCCAAACTATTGTTATTCCAGAGTAAGTCTCAAATATACGGTTAGAATTTAGAAATTAAACTACTGCTTGCCATACTTTGACAACGTCACGATAATGGAACAGATGTTGGTGGATTAGTACCTTGTTTCGTTTTGTTATGTCACATTGGACGTAAATTTTATGTAACACGACTTATAGTCATAGTCTCGAATAGTTCGGGGGCGGGGGGGGGGGGGGGGGGGGGGGGGGGGCGGGGTCTGTGAGTGGAGAAGCAAAGAATATGCTTACTGCTCCCTTAGGCGTATCGTTTAAGGCGACTAATATAGAATGTTGCAATGGGCTGACGACTTCCTCATGTAAATCACATTGCTACAAAATCAATGATACACGAGCTTGTGAATAATTATTACAGGCTTCCTGTAAGAGGATCATCTGCAGTGTTGGTTCATTGTTCCATAAGAAGCAGACAGGAAAATAATGAAACTTATTCTAGTCGGATGTGTTGGAATAGTTTGTCTGTGATATACGTTAATTTTGGTTGTTCTCATCATTATTCGCAATAAATGGCACGCGAATAAAGCAACAGAATATCTTCATTCTCTTACGCAAAAAAAAACCAACTATTTGTTAAGTTAAGTAGCGGCTGCTTCAGGCACACATATATCTGCACGACCTTCGCTAGTTTTATTCCTCGCTCAAGTACTTCAAAACTATGTGTCCTGTGTGATCACCATGCAGTATGTTTTCCCTTCGCCGCTGAGTTGCTGACTTGAGGTGATGGGCTCGAATTCGAGTTGGACTTAAGTTACTACAACAAGTCGAGTCTTACTTACTTAGTCGTTCCCCTTCTACCGTGAGGTGTAGAGGTTTGGAAAAGAGAGCGCCAGACTATCCTATTGGCTGTCTTCCTCCTGGCCTGGTTCCATTCTAGTCCTCGGTCCTTCAAAGATTGTCTAATGTTGTCCTCCCAGCGGACTCTGGGTCGTCCTCGGGGTCTGGATCCTTGGCTCTTTGTTTCCCATACTTGTCGTGGTATCCGATCTTCTCCCATTCTGCAGACATGGCCAAACCATCTTACACATTAACTACCGAATTGAACAACACACTGTGGCCGAATTAAATTTTTTTCCCACTTTCATTTTGTAGGTGTTTGCACAGAGTAAGCTGTAGTTTTCGTAATTGTTTACAGATTTTTATGAATTACACGTCATTTTAAAGGTAAATGAATGTACTATTACAATAAACACCGGTTGTAACTCTAATAGAGGTTGTTGCTATTTAACGGCCCTCCGATGGCCGAAGACTTGCAATATTTTCACAATTATAACTGCTTGCGCCCCATCTCTATCAAAATATAAATTTCAATCAATGTGCACACTGTTTTCACTCTTGTCCTCGTCGCTAGATCCATCAGTAAATTCTTGAAACACGTTTCTATCCTATTCAGCCGTTAGACGAGATGTACACGCATTTTTTGTAGTCCTATCACTAGTTGCCACGGTAAACAGTTTTACACGATTTGGTAACTAACCCAAAACGCTGAAAAATATGAACATAATATCAATTTTCCAGTGTTCTACAACAACCATGCTTTGGGAAATTTTTTTCCGGTGGCAACTTAAAATCTCGAATTAGACCAAAGAGTGTTTCAGTACATTTTTCATTCGTTTTATTACTAAAATTAGATTGGCGCCCTGAGCGGCTTGCGGTCCAAATGTGATAATTTTGTGAGCCGCTGACAGCGGCTTGCGGTAGTTAATGTGTTAATTGGGACTGTTCTACTTGGGTCTGCAGGGGGTAGGATTTAAGGCCTTGACGTATCGTCTGGTTGCGTACCATGTCTCTTCTTGTTACTTCAACCACCTTCCTCAGATACCTCATTTCTGAGGTTTGGATCTGGCTTTTATGGGTTGCAGTCATTGCCCATGACTCGCATCCATATGTCAAGACTGGGACATAGGTGGAGCGGTATACAGCCATCTTCGTTTTCTTACCAACCTCTCTCTTGCTGAGGAATCCTCGATTTATGGCCTGAAAAAAAATCCCAGTGTTACGCACAGATCTTCATTTTTTATAAAGTCATTGTATGATCATTTTTTCTCAAAACACTGTATGATCATTTTTTGCTAAAGACAGTGTGTAATTGGTGTGGTAAAGTGGGATTTTATAAATATCTATAGGGGACTTAGTGTACTGACTGAGATCAGCTGTGAAGGTATCTGTATCTAATAGGTGTAGTGTTTTACAGATAACCTTACTTGCTGCCACATATTTATACCTCAGTCAGAATTATTCTGGAATAGTGTGATGACTACGTTGTATGTCTAGGGTATGTGTATGATGAAGTGTAAGTCATAACAACAACAGACAGATAAACAATTTAATTTATTCCACCACACTTGACATTACTGTGACACTCACACACATGAAACATTCTATAAGACTATCTTAAACGAGTCACTGGTAAATTTTCAAATATCAATATGTATTAAGTACTTTTCATTAATATATATGTGTCCTGATTCAAATACAAAGTGAACCAGGAATCACAATCAATTTCAATTATAAGTTATATATATATAGAATTTATCAATATGAATCTTGTAGTGACATATTTTATTAATATTATCATATGTGTGTCAGTTGTGTAGTAGTAATATGAGGTAATACTGGTTTTGTTTTTTTAAGCTATGTTGTTATGTGTCATCATGACTTCACGTGTTTGTTTCTGTTGGAACTAGTATTGGAGATGTTCTTAGTTCCTTTCATTAAAACAATTAATTTCCCCTCTTATTTTAATACAATGTCAGTTTAAGGGGGTATACATAATGTTGAGCTCCGCTGGCCACATAGGCTTATCTTTCGTGATGGCGGCAGGAATAGACTTCTCTGCTCGAGTGTCGTGGAATATTCTAATCCACATATATAAATTATCAGGTAAATATAAAGCCTAACAAATACATTTAATAAAGAAAAGAAAAATGGTAAAAGAACAGTGCTGTCACAATGACTGGACTCGAAATCCCCCTTGTTTTCTGCTTCGTCTGCAAATTGTAACGCTTTCACGTTGATAGTAAAAGCCTACTATATTATTACCCGCTTTCTTCAATGAAACATGTACTAAACTTGAAATACGCAAACTGATCAATGACCTAAATTTAATATCTCATTCATTCCATTTTATACACGGCGTAACTAAAAGACAGATAAGCAGGAGAGAGAGAGGGGCGAATGAAGGCAGGACACATGCAACACTAAACACGCGTCGCGCGATACACAATTGCTGCCATCACGCGTGTAAGGCCACATGCACTAACTTTTTTTCAGACGGACAGTGATAAAAAACACTAACCTTCCCAGAGTTAGGTTTTAAAAAACCTGGAAAACGCTTATTAGAAAAGATGACATTAGATGGGTTTACGTTTGAAAACATTACAGTACCCAGACAGCACATCTTCGAAACAGGAGGTAGAAGAAATTGCATATTTTGAACGCAGCCACTTAGCTCTTTTAAATTTGTATATTTGGGTTCCTTAGGGCTTGCTGACAAAGAATATGTAAAACGTTACGCAAATAGTCTAGGAATTACCAAATTATAACCAAAATAAAATAGTGGGGGTGCCTGACAGCATGAAATCATTTCTGCTCATAAAATTTTTTTTATAACGTGTTTGAAAAAACCTTACGTTACGGAAATAGCCTACCATGTTAACTCCTAATTGATTGGAGCGCAACAAATATAAGACTAAACACGATTGGTCGGGCTATAAATACTATCTTGTGTTGTTATAGGAAACGAATAGAAGGGGTACTTTTTTGAAAAGATGTGTAGACGTGGTTTCATTGGGTAGAGCTGCGAATATACTCGATTCAGAGCGTCTGTTCATTGCCACATCTTGTAATAAACCTACTAAGAAGCAGTGCGTTGAGCACCAGTGTATATTTGTTATAAAATAAAGCCTGGGACATCGGCAGATCGGAGTTGTGCTATATTCATTGCCAGTCAACGAAACTGTTTATTATTCTATGAATTGTGGTAAGCTTGAAATATTCAATATCTTTTAATGAAAATTGAATGTAAATTGTTAATTTATGCCTGTATATATGTGTAGTTCAGTAGCGAACATGATGTAAAGCCTATAATGCTCCAGCCTGAACAGAAGGTGTCGGAGGAAAGTAAAACTGCATGGAATGGCCAAACAGTACACTGACACCTAGATTATTGATTAGACAGAATTAATGCTGGAATTGCAGAGGCGTAGTAACCATTAGGGAGGGAAATACTGGTATAAAGTATTTCAGATGAAGCTGACAGTTGGCCTAACGCTCTGAACTCAATGTTTGTGATGTATTGTGCTCAGTGTAGAAAGAGAGTATAAATTACTTATGACGTAGAAGGTACATCCTTCTTGTTTTCAGGGACCGTGGTCTTAAAGTTATTGAGCAGCACCTGGTCAGAGCTTTGCTGAAGCCAGAGGTGGACAGCATACTCCTTGGTCCATATAGCAACCAGTGGGGTGGCTCCAGAACTCATTAAAGTAATCGAGCAGAGGAGCCTTTTTCTGCAGTCATCACGCAAGATAAGAGAGTGTGGCCATGGAGCTCAACATTATGTACCCCATCTTAAAATGACAGTGTAAAATACAATTAAGAGGGGAATTTAATTGTTTTAATATCAGGAACTGAGAACATCACTAATACTAGTTCCAATAAAGACAAACTATTGAAGTCATGATGACAAATACCAACAGAGCTTGAACAAAACAAAACCAGTATTAACTCATATTACTACTACACAACTGACACACATAGGATACTATTAAAAATATATGTCACTACAAGATTCATATTGAGAAATTCTGTACATATAACTTGTAATTAAAATTGATTGTGATTCCTGGTTCCCTTTGTATTTGAATCAGGACACATATACATTCATGACAGCACTGAATACATATTGTTATTTGAAAAGTTATCAGTGACTCCTTTAAGATATCCTCGTAGAGTGTTTTATGTATGTGAGTGTCACAGTGTTGTCAAGTGTGGTAGAATAAATTAAATTGTTTATCTGTCTGTTGTTGTTATGACTTACACTTCATCATACACATACCCTAGACACATAACGTAGTCATCACACTACTCCAGAATAATTCTGACTGAGGTATACATATGTGGCAGCAAGTAAGGTTATATATAATACACTACTCTTACTAGATATAGATACCTTCACAGCTGATCTCAGTCAGTACACTAAGTCCCCTATAAATATTTATAACATCCCACTTTACCACATCGAGTGCTCCCCTGTGTTCTGGAGACACCTCACTGTTTGCTATATGGACCAAGGAGGATGCTGTCCGCCTCTGGATTCAGCAAAGCTCTGACCAGGTACTGCTCAATAGCTTTAGGACCACAGTCCCACAATTCATGGAAATAATACAGAATTACGTTGACTGGCACTGAATATAACACAATTTCGATCTGCCGATGTCCCAGGCTTTTATTTTAGAAAATTAGGCACTGGTGCTCAACGCACTGATTCTGTAGTAAGTTTATTTGCAAATGTGGTGCTGACCTGACGCCTCTAATTGACTATATTGGCAAGTCTAACCAATCGTGCCATGTCTACCCAATCGTTTTAAAAAAAGTACTCCTACTCCCGTTTCCCCTGACAACGAAAGATAGTATTTATAGCCCGACTAATCGTGTTTAGCCTTACATTTATTGCGCTCCAATCAAATCGGATTTAACATGGAGACCCATGTCCCGTACAATGGTGGGGTAAAAATCTGCCACTGAGCGATTCTGATTTGGGTGTTGTCTGACATCCCTCACTATTTCTTTTGGCTATAATTTGGTAATTCCTAGACTATTTGCGTAACGTTTAACATATTATTTGTCAGCAAGTCCTAAGGAACCCAAATATACAAATTTAAAGGAGCTAAGTGGCTGCGTTCAAAATATGCACTTTCTTCTACCTCCTGTTTACTTCGAATACGATGTGGTGTCTGGGTACTGTAATGTTTTCAAACGTAAACCAGTATAATGTCATATTTCCTAATAAGCGTTTTTCAGGATTTTAAACCTAACTCTGGTATGGGTAGTGTTTTTTTTTCCACTGTCGATTTGAAAAAAAGCTAGTGCATGTGGCCTTACACGCGTGATGGCAGCAATTGTGTATCGCGCGACGCGTGTTTAGTGTTGCATGTGTCCCTGCTTTCAGCCCTCCCTTCTTTCTATCTTTAGTCCATCTGTCTTTCGTTTTAGGTAACGTAGTGTATACAAAGACATGAATGGAATTTTAAATCTAGGTCAACCTGCGTATCTCAAGGTTTTTCTTAGAAATGCAGCACATGTTTTATCGTAGAAGGCGGGTATTGAAGCAGTAGGCTTTTACTATCAACGTGAAACGTTACAATTTGCAGACGAAGTAGAAAACAAGGGGGATTTCGAGTACAGTCATTGTGACAGCACTGTTCTTTACCATTCTTCTTTCCTTTTATTGAATTTATGTGTTAGGCTTTACATTTACCTGATAATTTATATATGTGGATTAGAATATTTCACGACAATTGGATTGACTGAAAAATGTACACTTTAATTTGTTTCGGTCAAAGCTACATAACTCGGGATATAGAGATTATCATTAAATATGATGTTACCTCCTCTTGTGTCGAGACACGGTCGGTCCATATTTTTTATTAGCGGAGTGTGACCATTCTCCTTATTTGGTAGTATCGGTCAACTGTTGTTGGAATGTCTGAAACCTGTGTTGAGGTCTCTGTTCATGTCCAAATAAGGCTCGATCTAGTTAAATCTTATCTGGAATGTTCCTAGATCGTCTGGTTTGATTGCTATTCTTGTAGATGCGTTCTGCGCATGTCCGGACGCGGGGCGTCTGGGAAATTTCTTGATCTTGGAGTCGATGTGAATTTGTGAAGCAGATAAGACGCGTTCCGGCGTCTCTGTGATTTTGTTAGGGAATTAGGAGCCTTTATTGTGAGATAGCTAGCTTACAAGGTCCTTCCCTTAAGTATTCTAAAAAAACGCCTGGAGGCGTATGTTTTCTGTGGTGTGGATTTTCGAACGAAGGTAATGCCTCATTTACATCCAATCAGTAACTTTATTTATGTTTGACAATGGTCGATCTCTGCTCACGTACACATTACAGAAAGGAAGGTTCTTCTAATAGATGTCACGCCCCAGGTATCTTCATACCTGAGATCTACATGTACACGGGTCATACTCAGCCCGTAGAACAGTTCTATGTTCTATGAACGTCGCTGTGTGTCAGCGTTTATGTCTACGTCAAGTTTAGACTTAGGAATGCCTGTAAAGGTCAGTTTGACCTGCACTCCTGGAATGTTATCCTCGTGCGACTTATGATTTGACTCAGTTAGCACATCTGAACAGTAAGAGGATTTTTGTGTGGATGTACTTTTGTATTTGGAGCAAACCATATAATACCTTGGCGCCATATCATCATCTCTAGAATATGCCAAATGCATTGATGAACTATGTATGCTGATATTCGTGAATGTCATGACTATGCTCTATTGTGAACTGGATGTACGTACTTGTACCTGTGATGTCAAAATAAATGATGAAAAAAACGTCCAGAGCAGTTTACCTATTTATGACTCCACATGTCATACCCTACGTGCTGTAACTATATGAACTACATCACCATTATACACAGCAACAACAACAACACAAAACCAGATAGGACACCTTACAGCTTGAACTATAATACCTGGTGTCGATAGGGGTGGTAATTGAAGTCAGCCTAAATCCACCCTTATCATTTCATGGTGGCCAGATGTTGGTTTAATTCTGGTACCAGCAGTCAAGGGAATCATCAAACCCAGACAGCATACTTCATCATACAACATTGCAGTTTCAACTGACTTCCTTCGAGAGATTTGGAAAGTACCCGGCGCTGCTCGGCAGTTTGTCGATTTGTCTACATCTAGAAGGACAAGTGCCGTTTGAATCGATTTGTCTGAATCTAGAAGGACAAGTGCCGATTGAATCGATTTCTTTCAATCTAGAAGGTCAAGTTCCGAAACTTATTTCCAGTATTAGAAGCTCATTTCCTTCGTCATGGCTGTTTATGGGAGCAGATGTTGATCAACGTTGGATCATTATCCTCAGAATGCTGATTACATCCTGTTCTACACCGTGCTGACGCTGGATTTATAGAAGTTAAGTGGCCTGTTTTGTTTGTGAACTGTGCCCTTATGTTCTAGCTGAGCCTTCTGAATTCTTTCACACACTTTTTTCTATTTGTTTACATGTTTACATGTTATATGTTATTTGTATTTGTATATTTATATGTTTATATTTCAGCGGGTTTCGGTTGGGTGGTGTCTTTCAGTAGAAGATACCACGTCACAGAGGTTTCTACTGTTAGCGTTTTTATTAGGGACTGTGCAAATTTCCTATTGTGAAATTTGCTAGCGACAACCGTTGCTATATTTGTTTAGTTGTGACGAGTTGTACTTTATTTTCGTTCTTTTTTGTAATATGTTTTTTTCTCTTTCTGTTCTTTAGTTCTGATTTCATTTGTTTGTATTTGTAGGTCTCATCTTTTCTATTATTCAGTTTTTTACACAATTTTTGTTTATACATTGTGACGTCATTTGTTTGTGTACATTCTTCGCATTTTGTCATCACATTCTTTGTGATATTTTCCTTTTAGTTCTGCTGTTTATTTAGTTGACTTATGCGAATGTTTTTGTATTGATCTTTGTTATTGTTTACATTGACTTTGATCTTTGTTATTGTTTACATTGACTTTGATCTTTGTTATTGTTTACATTGTCTTTGATCTTTGTTATTGTTTACATTGTCTTTGTTCTTTGTTATTGTTTACATAGTTCTTGAGTAATTAGCTTTCACTATTGTTTATATAGTGCACTTGTCATAACTAACTGGTGGTTTTTTGCTTACGCACTATTGTAAAGCAGTTATGATAAATAACTGATGGTTATGCACTGATTTGTGTAGTGCCTTCATAATTAAGAAGTGACTTGTGATATTATTATACATTTGATAATACAAGTTTGGTGTCAAAGACTTGTTTCCCACTGAGATTGGGTTAAACATTGGGATTATACAAGTACTTTATTAAGTCTTGTTACTATTAAGGTTGAAATAAGATAATTAATATTTCAGATTTGGTGACTCATAATATTGGACATCATGTCTACACTTGATTACTTTATTGAACAAGGGAAATCCCTTGGCAAGACAGGTGATAAGTTGGAAGAATATGCAACTACTCAATATGATAAGGCATTAAAGATGGAAGAAAAAAAATGGAAATGGAAGCTGAACAAAAGAAATTGCAGATGCAGGTGGAAGAAAAGAGATTCCAAATGGAAATGGAAAAACAAAAAAGAGAAGCAGAAGCAAAATATGAAAATAAAAGACTTGAAACAGAGGCTGAAAATAAAAGACTTGAAACAGAGGCTGAAAATAAAAGACTTGAAAAAGAGGCTGAAAATAAAAGACTTGAAAAAGAGGCTGAAGAGAAAAAGTTACAAAGAGAGGCTGAGGCTGAAGAAAGAAGGTTTCAAAGAGAGGCTGAAAAAGCAAAAATGGAGCATGAAGAAAAACTCTTAGCTTTAGAGTTAGAAAAGATGAAATTGTTGAACACTGGTAATGCTAATAAGGTAGATAAGGGGTCAGATAAGACTAATGCTAAGGATTTCAAGCTTAATCTACCAGCATTTAATGCCTCCATTGATGACATAACATTTTATTTAGACAGATTTGAAAATGCATGTAAGGTGCATAACATAGATAAAACACTATATGTTTATCAACTGTCCAAGATACTTAGAGGTGATGCTTTAACTATGTTGGGCATGGTAGATGTGCCTGACAAGAACAACTATGAGGTTGTCAGAGCAGTCTTGTTAAAGAAGTACCAACTTGACGAAGACGGCTATCGTCTTCAATTTAAAAATATGTTGCCAGAAACTGGAGTGGAATTCTCTGAATTCATATCTAGGATACGTCTTACTTTTTCACGATGGGTTGAGCTGTCTAAGACACAAAATACATTTGAAGCTCTTATGGACTTACTACTTAGAGACAAGGTTATGTCTTCTGTAAATGAATCTTTTCTCTCCTTTCTTCATGAGCGTAAGCCTAAAAACATAAAAGAAATGGAAGAATACTGTTGCCAGTATGTGACTGCGCACCCTAACGTAACCGTTAGCAACTCTAAAATAAAAGAAGGTCTGCCAGTTGCTTCGGCAGCACCATATGGCCAAAACTTCAAACGTAAGTTTCAAGGTACTCAACATAATATTAATAGAAAGAGCAACCGTAATGATGATCAAAATCATAGCAATCAATCACATGGTGATTCTTCTTCGAATAACTGGAGACAAGCTGACACTCCTCGTTATTATGGATCTAATAATTTTAGACATTTCCGCAAAGGTAGTCAGTATAGAGGTAACTATTTTTCGCGTAGACCTCAAAATCAATCTACTAGATTTTCAAATCAATATAGAGATGATAATGACAATTATGGAAGCTGGAACACTAACCATGATAATAATTACAGGAGAGAATATAATGATAATTTCAGAGGCAATAATGGTCGCGTTAGATCTCTTCATAAGAAAAAGAGATATCAGCAGACAAACTCGGTACAACAAGAATCTCAGGGGGCAGATAAACAGGTTAATGATAATAAAAACCCTAATGCTATAGGATGTTCTTCTTTTGACTTTGGTAGAGCAAATAAATGTCCCCAATGTAGTACTTTGTTTGAACCAACTACCGTAACTACTTTAAGCTGTGGTCATCCTCTTCCAGCTCTTCCTGCTAATGTTGCGCATGACGGGAGAGGTTCTCTTATACTACATAAGGGTCTTGTAAATAGTAATCCAGTCTCAATTTTGTTTGATTCTGGATGTACTACTGTTGGCGTTAGGCAATCTCTTGTAAATCCATCCTGTGCTACAGGAAAGGTCATCAAATGTGTCACATTTGGTGGCACTTTGGAAAAGTATCCTACTGCCATAATACATATTGCTACTCCTTTCTTTACGGGAGATGTCCTAATGGATATGAACGCGCGTGAAACCTTCTTGCCAAATCCTATTTTTTGCGCCGACCTTCAGAAAGCAATGGCAAACTACTTATTTAGAAAAATCACAAACAGCCAATAAAAGCTGGGGTTGATTGCCACGTCCTGTAAAGGATAAGCAACTAACTACTACTTCTTTACGGGAGATGTCCACGCGTGTCTTCTTCCAAACCCTATTGCGGACCTTATTATTGGTCGTATTCACGGAGTTAGGGGTACCCCACAGCAAATTGCTGTTTGGGAAGAGCAAAACATGGAAGCTACCAATGCGGTGGTCACAAGAGCACATGCTCTGGATCCACCTCAAACTTCATTAACTAATAATGATGAAGTAAATAGCCAAAATAGTCACTTGATTATTTCACGTGACTCATTTATAAAATTGCAAGAAGAAGATCCTTCTTTACAAAAATTCTTCATCCTAGCAAAAAAAAGGTGATCCAAATCAGAATACTAATAGAAAGTCTTGGATTTCTATGAAGAACGGCGTACTTGTGCGTATGGTACAAGACTCGTCTACGTCCACTCATTCACAAATTCTTGTGCCTAAGAGTATGAGATTGCAAATATTGCAACATGCTCATGACTCGCAATGTGCTGGACATATGGGTTTTTCCCGTACAAAGTCGAGGGTTCTTGCGGCTTTCTTTTGGCCATTTGTGAGCAAGGACATACGAATTTACTGTCGTTCTTGCAAAGTATGTCAGGAGGTCAAATCTAAAGGACCACGACATGCTGCGCCTATCCAGGCTGCTGACATTCCTATTCGCCCTTTTCAAAAAATGGCAATAGATATTATCGGTCCTTTTAGAATTAAGTCGGCCAGAGGACATCAATTTATCCTTACATGTGTCGATATGTGCACACGTTGGCCAGAGGCTATACCTCTCAAGAGCATCTCAACTGCTGATATCGCAGACGCTCTTTGGCTGATATTTTCTCGCTTGGGTTTCCCCGGAGAAATATTATCAGACCATGGCACTCAACTTATATCAGACACTATGTCACAAGTAATGTCTATGCTACATATTAAAAGGTCTCTCAGCAGTATCTATCACCCAATGTCTAATGGGTTAGTTGAGCGTTTGAATAGGACACTAAAAACTTTACTTGGGAAAATAACTGAGGATCATCCTCAGGATTGGGACAGGGTTTTACCCGCAGCTCTCTTTGCCTATAGAGAGGTTCCCAATGAACACACAGGGTTTTCTCCTTTTGAACTTGTCTTTGGCGCGCAACCGCGCGGCCCCATGTCTTTACTTCACGATCTAATCACTGCCGATAATATTAGCGATGAGACTCAATCTTCTTACGAGTATGTCATTGCTCTTAGGCAAAAGATCATCGAGGCATGCAAACTAGCAACTTCTTCATCCGAATTTGCTAAAGAAAAGGCAAGGCAGTTTGCAAATAAAAAATAGATGTCTACGACAACTTTGTCCAGGTGACAAAGCATTCGTTCTTCTTCCGTCAAGGGAGAACAGACTTCTTATTGCATGGAAAGGTCCATATGCAATAGTCTCCAAAATTTCCGACGTCGACTATGTGGTCGATATTGATGGGAAACATAAAACTTTCCACATAAATATGCTCACGGAATTTCATGAAAGACCTGACTATTTGCAGCCTATTTTCCAGGCAACGGACAATTCTCAAGTACCTCATGGTCATTACTCATCCCTGTCAGTTATACAGGATGAGGAAACTACTTTTTCTGATGTCAATCTTCCACTTCCTATGGTCCCACTTCATTCTACGGAATCTTGGAAAAACGTTACCGTTTCTCCTAATCTTTCCGCTGAGGAACATCGACAAGTTTCTTCGATGTTGCAGACATTTCAGGATGTCCTTACAGACATCCCGGGACACACACATGTCATCGAACATGACATAGTGCTTACTGACCATAATCCTATCAGAGTCAGACCCTATCCAATACCTATCCACTTTCAGTCACAAGTCGAGAAAGAATTGGATGAGATGATACGATTGGAAATAATCGAACCATCTACATCACCATACTCTTCGTCTATGGTTATTGTTCGAAAGAAGGATAATAACATTCGCATTTGCGTAGATTATCGCAAATTGAACCAAGTTACGAAGTTCGATGCTGAACCTATGCCTTCATTGGAAGAGCTACTAAATAAACTTTCTAATTCTAGATTCTTTACCAAACTAGACTTGTCTAAAGGTTATTGGCAAGTCCCTTTAACTGAACGTGCCAAACCTTTTACAGCGTTTTCTACACCTAGGGGTTTATTCCAATGGAATTTCATGCCTTTCGGTCTTATGAACGCCCCTGCTACATTCGTACGCATGATGCGGCGAATTCTCGCATATCGTACAGATGTCATAGCATACTTAGACGATATCTGTCTGTTCAGTGATTCCTGGGAAGATCACTATTTGGGTTTATACGAATTGCTGTCTACTCTTCGCGAGTATAACTTGACTGCAAAACCCTCTAAAGCTTTTATAGGATTTAGTGAGATTTCTTTCCTGGGTCATCGGGTTGGTCATGGTCTTTTAAAGACAGAGGACCACAATGTTTCAAAAATACTTAACATTTCTGTCCCTAAGACGAAGAAACAAGTACGGAGTCTCTTAGGTTTGATCCAATTTTACGGACGATTCATTCCGAATCTGTCCTCCATTATGGCACCGCTTTCTACTTTATTGAAGAAAGGATCGCCTAATCTGATCCGCTGGTCTCAAGAATGTCAATCCTCATTGGACCAGGTTAAAACTCTATTTTCATCTCCACCTATTCTTAGGTTACCTACTATTGAGAAGACTTTTGTTCTTCGAAGTGACGCCTCGTCAACTGGGATTGGGGCAGCACTTATGCAGGAGTATTCTGATACTCTGCATCCAGTGATGTATATCTCTAGGAAATTAAATGCTGCAGAAAAGAATTACTCGGTTTTAGACCGTGAATTATTAGCTATGGTATGGTCTATTCTGAAGTTACAAAGATTTCTTCTAGGCGCACATTTTATTGTGGAAACCGACCAGAAAGCTCTTACTGCTATTCAGAGCAAAAACTTGAAGAGCTCGAGGTCCACTCGATATGCCATAGCTCTTCAACCATTTCATTTCACGGTGCGAGCTATCCGTGGTTCGGATAATGTGATGGCAGACATTCTGTCCAGGTGCCCACACGATTCCACATAATTCTTCTGTCATATATATTTCCTGATATACAGTTCAATACTATAATGACATATTAGCACATATTTTCTCACTTTTTGGGAATGTATAATGTTGTACCATGTAATTTCCTTTTTTCTGTTACCAATTTGACCATAACAGAAGAAGGCTTAGTTAGCGATATACGGGCCAAAATAATCACATGGCCACATTTAGATATTATATTTTAATGATTGTATTAAGAGATTTAACATTTGTCTTAAAGATTTGTGTTATTGATATTTTCGCAGCACATCATTGAAGTCTGCGAGATTTTGTACATTGTGGAGCTTAGAAGTTATCTAGTCCTGTCCCAGATTGGGAGCAGATGATGTCCACATCTTCTTGTATCGATTGTATTATGTCTACGAAGAACAGCACATGTATTAGTAGCGTAATTGTTACAACACCGCTCTGGCGACCGGGTGATTCAGGATCAAACCCGGGCGACGGCATTTGAGGATTTTTCGTCGACCGGGATTTGGACTGGATTAACTCGAGACCTGGCGAGGACATTTGAAGGAGTGTCGTCGACCAGGGACTGGCGGCTCCTGAGCCGACCCAGCTCTAATGGGTACCTCCGAAAACGGCGAGTATCTGCCTGAATGGCGAGGGACACTTGTCTCTGTACAAGAAAATAGGATACTCACGTAAAAATCAATGTCAGGTTAGACATTAAAAATAACCTGAGATTTCGCCTCGAGTATTAGCGGGCGTACGAAAAAAAAAAAAAAAAGTAATGATTAATAATACATTTTATAATGTACTCCATGTTTAAATATGTGTTATATTATATTATGCGGTATATTGGTATATTACTATAATAATACTATGATAATATATTTAATTTCATAGATTTGTATGAGTATAATTTGACTTTCATTATGATATTGCCATCACTGTGGCGTGTGTTGGTGGCACCTTCCTGGAATATATACGCGTATACTTAGATAAATTTTTGTTTCTCTAAGGATCTGAGATATAATCTCAGTTTCGCTCCATGCGTCGAGCAAGCCTCATTTTTTAGGCAATATATCCGCGCATCATACGTGCGTTAGGAGCCTAGAGTTTTTTCCGGCTCCAGGATTTTAAAAAAAAAATGTTTCATTTTTTTTCCCGGGAGGGTGCGGTAATGTTACGCACAGATCTTCATTTTTTATAAAGTCATTGTATGATCATTTTTTCTCAAAAAAACATTGTATGATCATTTTTTGCTAAAGACAGTGTGTAATTGGATTGACTGAAAATGTACACTTTAATTTGTTTCGGTCAAAGCTACATAACTCGGGATATAGAGATTATCATTAAATATGATGTTACCTCCTCTTGTGTCGAGACACGGTCGGTCCATATTTTTTTATTAGCGAAGTGTGACCATTCTCCTTATTTGGTAGTATCGGTCAACTGTTGTTGAAACCTGTGTTGAGGTCTCTGTTCATGTCCAAATAAGGCTCGATCTAGTTAAATCTTATCTGGAATGTTCCTAGATCGTCTGGTTTGATTGCTATTCTTGTAGATGCGTTCTGCGCATGTCCGGACGCGGGGCGTCTGGGAAATTTCTTGATCTTTGAGTCGATGTGAATTTGTGAAGCAGATAAGACGCGTTCCGGCGTCTCTGTGATTTTGTTAGGGAATTAGGAGCCTTTATTGTGAGATAGCTAGCTTACAAGGTCCTTCCCTTGAGTATTCTAAAAAACGCCTGGAGGCGTATGTTTTCTGTGGTGTGGATTTTCGAACGAAGGTAATGCCTCATTTACATCCAATCTGTAACTTTATTTATGTTTGACAATGGTCGATCTCTGCTCACGTATACATTACAGAAAGGAAGGTTCTTCTAATAGATGTCACGCCCCAGGTATCTTCATACCTGAGATCTACATGTACACGGGTCATACTCAGCCCGTAGAACAGTTCTATGTTCTATGAACGTCGCTGTGTGTCAGCGTTTATGTCTACGTCAAGGTTAGACTTAGGAATGCCTGTAAAGGTCAGTTTGACCTGCACTCCTGGAATGTTATCCTCGTGCGACTTATGATTTGACTCAGCACATCTGAACAGTAAGAGGATTTTTGTGTGGATGTACTTTTGTATTTGGAGCAAACCATATAATACCTTGGCGCCATATCATCATCTTCAGAATATGACAAATGCATTGATGAACTATGTATGCTGATATTCGTGAATGTCATGACTATGCCCTATTGTGAACTGGATGTACGTACTTGTACCTGTGATGTCAAAATAAATGATGAAAAAAACGTCCAGAGCAGTTTACCTATTTATGACTCCACATGTCATACCCTACGTGCTGTAACTATATGAACTACATCACCATTATACACAGCAACAACAACAACACAAAACCAGATAGGACACCTTACAGCTTGAACTATAATACCTGGTGTCGATAGGGGTGGTAATTGAAGTCAGCCTAAATCCACCCTTATCACCCAGCTGCTGCTTTTCGAGTGGCCAACTCTTCTTTGATGCCTCCCTTTCGGTCTATAATAGCTCCGAGGTATTTAAAGTGGTCGACCTGCTCCAGGACCTGTTCTCCCAGCTTAATCTGATGTCTTCTTTCTTCTCGTGATATCACCATGGATTTTGTTTTAGAGCTGCTTATGACCATCCCTCTCTTCTCCAGCTCTTCCTTCCAGACTTGCAGGTTGGATTGAAGATGCGCCTCTGATTTAGCAATCAGGGCAACATCATCAGCAAATGCCAGCTCCGAAATATAGATCTGTCTCATCTTCCAGTACCCCACTGAATACTTTCTTGTTCTCTCCTTACATGCCTTGATGACATCGTCCATAAGGAGTATGAAGAAGTAAGGTGATAGGATATCACCTTGTCTTACACCAGTGGTGGTCCTGAACTCTTCTGACTTATGGTTTGCTGTCCTCACATAATTTCTGCAAGACTTGTAGAAGCTCTGTATAGCATGAATCAGAGGTGCTGGAATATTCTTCCTTGCCAAACAGTCCCAAAGTTTGCTCCAGGGGACCCTGTCAAACGCCTTTTCCAGATCTATGAAACAAAGATGGATCTCACTCTTATACTCAAGGGTCTTTTCACTCAGCTGTCTGAGTGTGAAGATTAGGTCTTGAGTACTTCGGTTTGCTCGGAATCCGCACTGGACCTCATCAAATTGTCGCTCAGCTGGGAGTCGGAGTCTCTGCTCTAGGATTCTAGAGTAGATTTTACGAGGGACACTGAGAAGGGATATGCCTCTATGGTTTCCACACTGTCGATTGTCACCCTTTTTGAAAATTGGTGTTATGATGGCAATCTCCCAATCCTTTGGTATGGTTTTGTTACACCAAGCTGCCTGTAGGACTGTAGCGAAATGGATTTGTTTAGAGGGAGAAAGTGTAAGACAGACAGACTTGTTGGAAGAATAAACGATAATCTTTAGAGGAAACTCTTCCAGACTGCAAGTTGAATGCACAGTCTCTCCTCGGGAATTAGTCCACTCAAAAAAACTTTCTAAGAGAATTCTGGTGAAACTAAACACGATATTCTCTAGGCGATAAATTCTTTATCCGATATCCTACAAAGGACTATGTATAGTACATATAGATGGATAAGAGATTTGGTGCCCAGCCACATTAAAATATCCCGACCCAATAGTGTTTATTAATTATGGCTCTGCCCCCAGGGTGTAGATTTATGTTACTAAAACTATACAACCGAATTAAATATTACAAAGAAAATAACAACAGACTCTGTTATGTAAAGTTTTCAAAAAAAAGAAGATAGAATCTCACAGTATATTCAAATGTACAACTATATGTTCCCTAATCTATGAATGTTTCTGAACCATGTCAGAATTAATTTGTCATCACAGGACAATATGACTATTCGGTAGTGGTTCTGCTGGCATATTCAGATACTCATCTCAAATGCTGATGTAGTCTTGTTGCCAGGGGTTCAATATGTCCCAGCACTCCAGGTCCCGCAAGTTCTTTTTAGGGTTTCAGAGGATGGCAAGTTGCTTCTTCTCCGTCTTGACACAGGGCTCGTCACCAACTGGGATGGAGTATGTCTGCCCTTGAGAACACTGCATATGCTTTAGTCTTCTGGTATGACAAACTTATAGGACTGGATTGACAAACAATCGAAGCTCCATTACTAATCATGCCAGAGAAGTCATTTCCCATATCTGCTGGACGCTAATCGTCCATCAGAAATCTAACAACATTCATAGTTAACATCACTAACAAAGTGCTGTCTATTATCTATTATAGCATAACTAACATTATAAGCATACAGGTGGGTCTCAACCTATATCCGGCTTCCAGCTTGTTTACCGCAGTGATTTTCAACATATGGGCTGTTAGCTTCACCAACTGTGAAGTTTGGGGCAGTGGTCATCCAAAGTTTGAGAACCACTGGTCTACCTTGTGCCCACAGAGCAAAAAAATCGATTTTGGGTCACTGTCAACAATGGTTTGAGAACCACTGGGTAATAGTTTTCTATTCTTCTGTAACATGTTGGGGTGTCATTGCTGCCAAGGTTTGAGAACCACTGAATTACAAGTCAGTCAACATATTCATTTATAAAATTGGCTACAGTGCTGTTGCCCATTATTACATAGTTCTAAGTTTATGTGATAGGCATTCATATACCTTGATAATACCATCATAACACAGGATACATGCACATAACACATTAAAACATAATAAGGATATTTGCAGAAATCAGTTCAGGATTAAAATATGGCAAGAATAATCATGGCAGAAATCATACAGTAGAATTTAGTAGAAATCATTCAGTATAAAACAGGACAAGGGTAGTTCATTCATGAAACTGTCAGTATACATAATGTTGTTGTCTCCTGTACAAAATCAAGGATATTAATTTCTGTCACAGTGAAAAACAAAAGATACTGACATGATAGGTTGTAGATAAACATATGATTAACTCATGTTATTCATATAACAATATAGATCACTTACTCGCTCAGGCAAGATCCATTGCTGTTTAAAATGATCGGGCCCCTCTGTATTTCTTGGGAGCAACCATTTTGTTCCCGGTCAGTCTGCCGGCTCGCTGAATGCCGCTTACCAGAATATGCCTGCGCTTTGAGAATCGCGCCAAAATTCCGGTTCTGTTTGGTGGCTTTACTTTGCATACGTGAGGGTGGGGTGTCTGACCTATTTTTGACATTACGTTCCATTCCCCAAACACACACAAACTGGCCGGTAAGTGGCGGTAAAGGGTTCACAGCGAAGCGTCAGTGACTTGGCCAGTCAAACGTAGAACAAAGGAATTTATTTTCCGAAGCAAATGGGAGATCTCCTGATGTGTTTTGACAAGAGGTAGATATTCTAGAGAATTTAGAGAAAAGGAATGTTTTGGTATGAGAACAGATTGACAGAGAGAAAAGAGGGCGAATACACTTCGTGACAAGGACCCTTAAGATTAACAGGTCGCCTGATGCTCCCATGTACACTTAACCATTTCTGGTGTTATACCATCATGCCCTGCTGCTTTGCCCATCTTGATTCTCTCAAGTGCTGCCTTCAGTTCTTCCATCTTTATGTCATCTTCATCACCATTGGTTTCCTCTTCTGTGCTGGTGGTTATCATTTCTGATGCTTGACCTTGCACACCATCAAGGAGTTCTGAGAAATATTCTTTCCATCTTTCCATTACTTCCTTCGGGGCAGTAAGCAATTTGCCTTGCTTGTCCTTTATAAATTTGAGAGGTCATTGTTTTTCCTTCCTCATGTTCTTTAGGGTCTTATAGAACATTTTCTGGTTTTCTTGTGCAACTTTTTCTAGCTTTTCTCCAAATTCTTCCCAGGACTTCTGTTTTGCTGCTAGCACTTTGTTCTTTGCTTCTGTTCTGAGTGTCACATATTCTCTATATTTTTCCATTTGTCCTGTTGTGTTTTTAGCTCCTAAGTATTGTTTCCATGCCATTTTCTTCTCTATTATTTTCTCTTTGACTTCCTCTGTCCACCAATGTGTCCTCTTTCTCTAGTTCCCAAGTCGGACTTCACCGCATGCTTCTGCAGCAGCTGTCTTTATGATATCCTTGAATTTAATCCAGAGGGTTTCCAAGTCATCAGGTCGTTCTTCTGTGTTGCTCACCGCTGCAGCAATAAGCCCCTGATATCTGGTCTTAATTTCTGGCTCTCTCAGCTTGTAGGTCCTAATGCTCATTTCTCCTACTCGTTTACTTGGTTTCTTGCGTGATGTTGGGCAGCTCCTAGGCTGAGCAACTCTTTCAGTTGTTCTTTTGATTGTTAGAAGGTAGTGATCACTTCCAATCTCTGGCCCCCTCCAGACTCTTGCATCTCGGACATATTTGAATGAGCTTCTCCAAACAATGGCATAGTCGATCACTGACTTCTCATTCTTTGTTGGTTCACATCTAGTGTATGCATGTATGCGCTTATGGGGGAACTTTGTGTTTGTAATGATCAGATTCTGCTCACTGCAGAATCTAAGGAGTCGCTTTCCATTGTCATTGAGAGTATCTTCTCCATATCTTCCGATAACTCCACCCCATCTAGCATGGTCATTTCCAACTCTGGCATTAAAATCTCCGAGCATGATATTTTCATCTAGGCAGTCATCTGTCCTTTGAAGCAGCTCGAAGAATTCCTCCTTGACCTCTGCTCTCTCATCCTCATTTGGCCCATACACTATGACCAGGTTGACTATGGTTTCTCCTTCTTTTAGTTTTACAACCATAATGCGCTCCGAGATAAAGTTCCATCCCTTGATACTATCTTTTTGATTTTGGGCCACAATGCAACCCACGCCCCCTTTAGCTCTTTCAGACATGGGTACACCACTGTAGAGCAACGTGTTGCCATCGAGATCCATGACTCATTGTCCTTTTTTCTTTGTTTCCGTTATAGCCAGGATTTCTAGTTTTGCTTTCCTCATCTCTTCCACCAGCTCCTCTTCCTTCCCATTTTTACTTCTTGTGTTCCAAGTTCCATAAGTCGTAGTCCGTAGTCCGTTCCAGTTCGTCGCCTTTAGAATCAGTCCAGTTTTCTCTCTTGTATTGCTCGTAATCGTGATTTAAAGCAAACATGTGATTGGCCTGTTGTGCCTTTGCATGGTGGAGGGGCTGCTTCCTTACGGCCTCCATGCAGGCCGCCCTCCTTCTTTTTTCATCCGGGCTTGGGACCGGCATAGGCGGAGTTCAAGTCGAGTCGAGATGATGTATATACAAAATGAGACTCGACCTTAAGCTCGACTTGAAAGATACTGTAAGAGACTTGAGACACGCAACATGAGACTTGTTAGGAGAGACTTGAAGACAGCTAAGCTTTGCCGTCCTCTGCATCTTTCCCCATCAGTTTTGCTTTGTCACAATGTGCTCTAACTTCTCTTATTTCAAATTGTGAGAAAAACACTACACCTTTATTCTCTGTTCAATAGTTTCCATATTTATGTTATGTTACGTTATAATTTTTAATATTATTCATGGGATTCCTGACATCCATCTGTCAAATCACGACTATAGTTTTCAATTATATGCGTGCTTGGTATATCATAATTCATGAATTGCCTCTGTATGACACAATCATGTTTCTAAAATGAAAGAATTTACGTTCTTAATTCAGTGATAAGAGAAAAATTGCAACGGATTGTTTTCATTGTTTGCAACGTATTACTTGCTTCTTTTTTTCCCTATTTCTTTTTTTTTAAATTAAGCCATATTTGTGCTCACGCATATTAATAAGACGGTGAGTGAGGCGGAGGAATCTGAGAAGATCAACGGCTTGCAAAGCGGAACAGCAAAGTGTGTGGCGCACTAGAGACGTGTCGGACATAGAAAAAGACAACTGCTAGCCACCGTGGAAGAGATTGGGACCTTACCACGTACTTCCTAAAGAACGCAATGAGATCACAACAAGATAAGAACCGATATGTAGAGAACTCTCTGTCCCCTGGGGAAGAATCTACTGTATAGAAGAGAAAACCCAGAAGAAAAAGTAATCGCAAAATGGGAATGCTTAAAAACAAGCATACAATCAGCAAATGCAAAATTACCTAAAAAGGAGTCTAAGAAAAATCAAATTTGGATGACAGATGACATCGTGAATAAAATGGCAGATAGAAAGAAAGCAAAAAACACTCCAGAATATAAAATAATACACAATGACATACGTACTATGTGTAGACAAGCAAAAGAACGGTGGATAGAAACAAAATGCAAGGAAATAGAAGACTTGGAAGCAAAGCACCTGACAAGAGATATGCATGAAGAAATAAAGAAATTATCAAATAGGTCGCGGTTTGATGAGAAAGACATATCCAACAGATGGGCAGAATACGTAAAAGAACTATTCGAAGACAACAGAGGTAAAAAACCATCACCAGATTCTAATGAAGGCCCAAACATTCTCAGATCAGAAGTAGAGAATGCCATACATATGATACAAAAAGGAAAAGCAGCAGGCATGGATAACATAAAAATTGAAATGATAGATGCTCTGGAGAGCTTTGGTATAGAAACAATCACAGATCTATGCAACAATATATACAATACAGGATATATACCATACGACATGAAGACATCCGTTTTTATAACATTGCCCAAAAAAAACCAAATGCAACAGAATGTTCAGACTTCAGAACAATCAGCCTGATGAGTCATGCGATTAAGATACTGCTCACAATCATACAGGAAAGAATAAAAAGTAAGGTAGACAGCGAAATCCAAGAAGAACAGTTTGGTTTTAGACGGAACAGTGGAACAAGAGAGGCAATATTTTGCCTAAGAATATTAGCAGAAAAATATACAGAGGTCCAAAAAAGAATGTATATGTGCTTCATTGACTATAAGAAGGCTTTTGACAGAGTCCATCATGAGAAAATAATTGAATGCCTCGAAGACATAGGTATTGATGAAAAAGATGTAAGAATGCTCAGTAACCTTTATTGGGAGCAAACTGTCACAGTAAGATCTGGAAGGAATTATTCATCATACATAGACATAAAAAGAGGTTTTAGACAAGGTTGTGTGCTGTCCCCCTGCGTATTTAATTTACACACTGAAACAATTTTCAAACAGATACAAGAAATACCAGGACTGAACATCAGTGGAAGGTCAATAAACAACCTTACATATGCAGATGATACCGTGTTGTTAGCTGAAAGCGAACAGGAGTTACAAGAACTAGTAAAGCAAGTGAACAGTATAGGTCATGAATATGGACTCGACATTAATATTGAGAAAACAAAAACTATGATAATTAGCAAAACAGACGATAAACCCACATTAAAGATAAGCGTAAATGGGAAAATCCTGGAACGAATCAAGAGCTACGTATATCTTGGTCACATAATAACAGAAGATGGCAGATGTGAAACAGAAATCAAGAAGAGAATAGGAATGGCCAAAGCTACATTCAACAACATGAAACATATACTGACATCTAAACAGTTATCTTACAAATTCAAACTGAGAATCATAAAGTGTTATATATATTCTGCATTTCTGTGTGGTGCGGAAACATGGACGATGAATAAGCATTTGGAGGAAAGAATTGAGGCTCTTGAAATGTGGATATATAGAAGAATGGGGCGTATCTTATGGAAAGAGAAGAAAACAAATAAGGAGGTCCTAGAAAATCTAGGTATGAAAAGAGAACTAATGAGGGAGATCAAAGTTCGGCAGCTAAAATACTTTGGCCACATAAAAAGGCATAACACCTTGCAGAAGACCATAACAGAAGGGAGAGTTGAAGGCAAACGTTCAAGGGGAAGACAGCGGTATAAGTGGGAAGATAACATCAAGAGATGGACAGGAAAGAGTCTATCAGAGTGCACCACCAAGACAAGAGACAGAAGACGTTGGAGATCCATTACAGCCAACCTTCGTTGTAGAGATGGCAACTGATGATGATGATATTAATTAATTGATATTTCTTTTTGTAAATAAAATTATGGTTCGTTTTGGCGAGGCGCGCTCTGTTTAACCTATGCACAGGGTCCTTTGGTTATACTAGGCCGCATGTCCTAACATAAATGACCGTGTGGTCTGGTTATTATTTAATGATATTTTTCACTATAAACCTACACACTTTTACTCGCTGCAGAGCTAAAAATATTTTTAGGAATGTTTAGAACGAACAAAGAATAAGTCTATTGCCCCCACTGGCATGTCTTGCAAGGCGACTAGGATAACGTTGAACATGGAACTGGCAAACTCATCATGTAAAACACACTGCTACGGAAACAAATACAGCAAATGCAAGTGAATGCTTTGTGCGGGATTTCTACAAAGAAGATAGAGGTAGCTACAGAAGTCGCTCTAAGCTTCAATGGAAGCGGAAATGAAAATAATTATGATGCTGCAACACAGAATTGGTAATAAGTAAGATCATATTGGTGTCTGTTTTTGTATCGTTTCTTTCTCTTACAAGGATTATTTTGCACTCTGTGGCAATGAAGTTTAAGTTTCCTAATTCCATTGATATGTTCACATGTTATCGGATGCTTCGTTCTGATGTGTCTGTATTTGTTTTCTTACTGATTATGTGAAAACGTTCTAAGTTTTCTCATGTATTTATGGCACCTTTAACATGATTCTGTAGAAGAACATCTATGCGGATATCTTTTATATTTTTTATGTTTTTTCATTATTATTGTCCATGACTTGCTTCCATGGGAATGGATTAGGTCCATGCACTTCTGCAGTCGAGCGTCCGATTGGAAAAGTGGTTAGATCTCTTTCCTTTCACGGCATAGTTCAGTGATCGAAAACCTCTACAATTTATTTACTTACTTAGTCGTTCCTCTTCTACCCTGGGATGTATAGGTTTGCTAGAGAGAACGTCATACTATCTTGTCGGCTGTCTTCCTTGGTTCCAATCTAGTCCTCGGTCCTTCAGAGGTTGTCTAATGTTGTCATCACAGCGGACTCAGGGACGTCCTGGAGGTCTTTTTTTATCGTACGCTCTCCAGCAAATGAGTCTAGCCTGATACTTATTTTACGTGAGTATCCCTTTCTTCCCTGTACAAAGATAGCTGCCCTCTCGCCATTCAGGCAGATACTCGCCGATTTCGGAGGTACCCTATTTGAGTTGGGTCGGCTCAGGAGCCGTTCAGGTTGTTCCAATCTTTGGTCGACGACACCTTCAAATGTCTTCGTCAAGGCTCGAATTAATCCAGTACAATTCCCGGTCAACGACACTGCTTCACGTGTACTCGCCAGGGCTTGAACCTGGATCACCCGATCGCCAGCGCACTGTGGTAACCATTATACCAGCGCGGCCTCCGTCCTGAAGGTGTAAAATCCCTGGGTCTTAGTTTCCCATATTTGTCGTAGTAGCCGATCTTCTCTCATCCTGCAGACAAGACTAAACCATCAAAATTGGAACTGTTCTACTCGGGTCTCCAGGGACTGAGTCTTTAGGTCATGATGTATAGTCTGCTTGCGACCATGTTTCTTCCTGTTATTTCAACGACCTTCGTCAGATACCTCATTTCTGAGGTTCGAAGCTGGCATTTGTGTGTTGTAGTAATTGCCCATGACTTGCTCCAATCTGTGCATCTGTATAGTGGTACCAGACTCTTCTCTTAAGTTAGGGAAGGCACAAGCTGGGAGGAAGGAAACTGGTCACCCCACCTCATAAAGCTGGATCTAGTACGCAGAAGTCTCTAACATGTCCAACCCCTAAGGCAGTTTCTACAATGGACTACCATTGCCTTGTTGTTACTTTGCAGGTGTCTCTACATTCTTGACATAAGCTTAACTATTCTGTTCAAAAAAAGAAACGCATCTTTTTTGGTGTTACTTTATAAAAGATATTCGCTGATTGGACATCAGTCAACCTATTGACTATGTCCAACTGGTCATTAACTTCTCGTGGTTACCTGTATTGTACTCACCTCATGATTCGTGAGGTCATGAAAGAGGTCAAGGTCAAAACAACATTTTTGATAATAACTCGTGACAGGTTTATGAGAATCCCGTGAAACTTACTGAACACAAAACTCTCTGCCCATATTATTGAATGCCTATAAAAGATTGACGCTCCTCGAATAAATTCAGTTGAAAATTCAATGCGCAAGTATGGCTCATCTCACTACAGAACAACGACTCATCATCATTGGACGTTTACAGACTGGCCAGTCACAAAGTGTAGTGGCCAGACAATTTAATGTGGTTAGAAGCACCATTAGTCGCCTTTGGGGGCGATTTCAAGAAAATGGCTCAGTGGCAGACCGGCCGCGCAGTGCAAGACCCAGAGTCACAACTCCTGCCGAAGACCGCTTCATACGGCTGCGTCACCTCAGGAATCGACTTGCATGTGCGTCCTCCACAGCCCAGTCAATGTCAGCAGCTCGTCGAATTTCAGATCAAACGGTCAGGAACCGGCTGCACGACTCTGGTCTTTGGGCTAGAAGACCCTACAGAGGTCCTGTTCTTACGGACCGGCATCGCCAGAATCGACTGCAGTGGGCAAACCAGCATCGTCAATGGACCGTTGGGAATGACTGGAGACGGGTTTGGTTTTGTGATGAATCATTTTCTGTGCTCTAGCGTCACGATAGACGGAGAAGAGTTTACCGCAGAGTCCATGAGCGCTACGCCCAGAACAGCGTTGATGAGGCTCCTCCACATGGTGGTGGAGGTGTACTAATGTGGGGGGCGATCAACTTCATGGGAAGAAGTGACCTGGTGCAAATTGAAGGACCCCTATATACCCATTGATACGTCGCTGACATTCTTCGTCCTCACGTCTTTCCACTTCTTGCTGCACGAGGGTCGATTTTTCAGCAGGAAAACGCTCGACCTCATGTGACAACTCACCACCCAGTTCCTCGCTGACAACAACGTCCAGACCATTCCGTGGCCAGCCATGTCATCAGACATGAACCCCATAGAACACTTATTGGATGAACTCGACAGACGACTCCGCCAGCGAGACGTGGCTTCAGCCAATCTCCGACAGTTGTCTCTTGCACTGCGGGAAGAGTGGGCAGCCATCCCACAACAACAGATCCAACGGCTAATCGGATCCACGTCAAGGAGATGTCGTTCTCTGATAGAGGCCAGAGGAGGCCATACACCTTACTGAAACGGAGGCCTCAGTCGCAAATAATAAAAGTCCAAACCAAATTTAATGAACATCATTGCATTGCTAAAGTCTGAAAGTGTCTTCATGCCAAGATTGAAACATTAATTCCGTAAAATAAAATTTTGGTACAAGTTTGAAATTTGGTGTCCCTTACCACTGCAATAATGTTGCGTTTCTTTTTTTGAACAGTATATAGATAACTACGTAAAGAATATTAACATGGTCACTTCGTCAGAACCATGTATACTACTAATCCGTTAACCTTGATGTGGTAACGGTTAGTGCATTCAGTCAACGTCCTCGTTGATTATTATTGACTATGTACTTTTTCTGCCATGAATATAATATTGATGATCGTCTACCTTACTGATGTCAACGTATGTCTTCAATAAACTGTGTGTCGTCACCAACTGTTCACTATGAGTCCAGCATCTATTTATCGCCAGTTCGGCCATACTGTCTTGACCCATTAAACATTGTTACCGAGCTCCATTGTCATGACCATAAGCCAAAGTAACGGCCCACATCATATTCGCGTTGTCAAGAAATACCTCGGCCACATGAGGTAAACCCGACAGCCATGACAACATCATTTTCAATGTCAGTCCAGTAAAGAAAATACATCGGTAACACTACCTGTTCAGACATTTTGTTTATAACAATAATGCAATAATAGTCTCACAAGGAAGAAGGGGTAGACACGGCGTATTTGAAATGTTACGGTATCCTTTAAAATAACCAAACAAGCCAAAACATTATTCAGATAATTCACTACGTATTTCTGCTTACACAAAAGTTTGGAAGATAAAATTTACATGGCTGTTGCTGTCGTTTTTGACGGAGTCATAAAAGGTAAATCTATTTTATACTTTTGTTGGTCAAAGTTGGAGAACTGGGTTTAACTTCTATGACAGGTTGTTTGAGGGTTATTGTAAAGTTGTATTTTATATGTTTTACTGTCTGTTGAAGGCTGGAGATATTGAGATGTAACGTTCCATTCGCTTTAGATGTATAACTGCCCGACTGTGTTCGTGTGTTGTAAAGATGGCAGAGTGGGCGTGTCACAATGATGCGGTGTAATCTAGGTCACCGGCATGAGGTGCCGCCAAGGTATAGAAGAGACTCTCATAGTGTCAGCATACGTGTAAATACAGACGTGTAGTACTTGTATAAGACTGTGGTTGATCGTGTAGTTGAGTGAATAGTAGTGCTGACAGCACGAAGGCCATATAGGCTCTTGGACGACTTCACATAGACTCACACAACCACAAGTAGAAGTCAGTGAAGTAGGGAATGGAGCTGACGTTTACAATATTTATTCATGACGTACGATAATATGATGATGGACGAAAACAGTCAATAGTGCAAGATCATGTGCATTATATGTGTAGTTATGAAGGTTAACATCAGGCATCACAGATCCCGAACAGCTTAGACATGTAACAATGTCTTGACCAATAATTTCTGTTCATGCAATAGCTCTAATCCCTGACTGAGCCCCGTCAGATAAGCCCTAGCAAATATATTGCCTAGTACGGGCGATATAAGTTATTTAACAAAGTTAAGGCTATTGTCCTACAACTAGCAAAAGACTTCATTCTGGCCTTACATACCAGGTACTTCATACTGGTGAAGAAAGTTGGCCGTAAACACGGACCAATATAATGACGACGATATCAGGCCGCAGATCGCTGACCTCGATAATCAGGTGACTCTCAGTTTACATAAACTCCTGAGAATAAATATATTTCTGCCAAACCATATTCCGCCTGCATTGCGGATCCATTAAGTTGATTCTTAGGCTTATATGTATCACAGGTCAAATTAGACCTAGTCTTTCAAATATGTAGCCATACTGGGGTACAGTATTTAAACTCCTCGGGAGCTTCGCTCACCATGTCGCCATCAGCGATAAATGTACCTTTAAGATCTAATCGAGACGAAAAAGATCGAATAATGTTTCAGTTACCTTCTCATAGAATCCTTACACTCTAAGGTAACACAACACAGCCAATACTGGTATAAAGAATCACTCAGGGAAGGAAGAATGACAAAATAGTTATTCCCAGAATTTCCAATCCCTATCGAAACTTGGCAGAGAGAAATCTACGTATCGGTACATCCGTTCTAAGCCTCAGGTACACTCTCGTTGAATCATCAGTCTCTCGGTCTTTTCGCCAAGACCTGCGCATGCCCAAAGAGCATAGACCAGATCGAGGCTAAACCAGACCAGGCGTTTCCGCCCAAACGGGTTGTAAAGATACTCCGTATATGGTCCTATAAATAGACTTAAGACATGTCAACTATAAGACATTGCCTGAGACAGGACAACATAAGACAGGGGCAGATAATCACCAGTCAAACCTGTTACAGAAAGATAATAAACAGTTATCTCTCTTTGATCACATTAAACCAAACATAAATTAGGTTGGTGTTTTTCTCACCGTCAAAAATGACAGCAACAGTTATCTTCCCTTTCTTACTATCATTGTCGTTGATCTGTCTTAACGATGCTCAGTTTTATGCTGTCTGGGCATGCGCAAGTTCTGAGCGCGAACTGAGGGAACTTCCGCCAGGAAGAGTGTTTTTTGGGCTGTCGGACAGATGTCCGTTGTGTTTTTCTCTATATCATCGTGGGGATTGGAAAGTCTTCGATATGACTGAAATGTCAATGTTTCCCCTCCCCCCCGCCCCCCCCCCCCCCCCCCCCCCCCCCCCCCCCCCTCCCCCCCCCCCCCCCCCCCCCCCCTAGAGATTCCCTGTTCGTCAAGAGTGACGACAGTTATTAATTGTGTTGCCGGAGGATTCTGTAAAAGGTAAAGAGACATTCTTATTACTATGCCTTTGGTTGCAGAACATTTGAAGTTACCTATCTGCGAGTGAAGCTCACAGATCTTGAGAGACAGAATTCCTTCTTGCTTCTTGTTATAGCCAAATGAGACTATGTGTCTTCTATTGAACAGAAGCCTAATGATGATGATAGATTATTGTGGACACCGCAGGTTGGCAGTATATAGGTTTAGCATGGTTGATCGTGCCTGCTAACGAAGGATACACAGCTGTCTACATATTGAGGCCCTGTATTACGGCCAATATTTTTCAGTAAGAGGAAATATACCTGGCGGGCTATGCCAGTTGAATAACAGCCTTATGTATTATTGCTACGCAATTTAGGAGCTCGTTCTTTTGGACGACGGAGTTAATTAAGTACCTGACGTGCTGAGTCAATGGTACGGAAGCTACATTATAAACTGTAACATAAGGACAGATGATGATTGAGTATGTCCTAATCGATGTATGATTCAAGCGTTAGATTACCAGAAATTTAACAGTCATTCCGTATTCATGTGAAGTCTTTGATCTTGTCAATTTGACTGTTCCTGTTGATGCTATTGTCAGTTTCGTGAATAAATGTTTGAAACGTGCTAGCAGTCTTCAAACATCATTGATTACTGCATGCGAGTGTATGGGTGCATTATCGACTTTACTAAGAGCTTCAAGCATTCGCGTTCTCGTCTACACCCACACTCATCACATCATAATACCGGTACCACACATCTGATAACATGTATGCTGTTTTGTGTGACTGACCATATTACCCCTGGCAGCGCCTCACGCTGGTGACCTACATCAACACCGCAACATTACACCGTCCAGTTGATAAACGACACGCTCACTCTGCCAGTTTTCACATCACACATAAACAGTACGTTACAATGGCTCATGTTCATTTTCAGACTATACCATGTCTGGATTGTAACGCCCGTTCACGCCTGATCGACAGAGTGGTTAGATCGCTGTTGTCTCGCAGCAAAGGTTCCGGGTTCGCTCCAGTCTAACCAGTTGTAAATTGGTACCTAACCGGAGTCACAGAAGGAAAAGGCAGAGAGGGAGGGAACTGATCACCCCACCTCTTGATGCTGGACCTAGTAAGGTGAAATCTCTAACACTTCAACTCCCCTACGGTAGTATCTGCTATGGGACTATATGAATCTTTTACATGCTTGATTCATTACACATTGCCTAAAATAATAAAAACTTCATTGTACCAACAAATGTGTAAATGCGGCGTTCATATTTTAAATATTCCTTGCTTCACTACTTTTTGTAAAGGTGGGTAGTTTTATGGTAACAGTGACTGTATTTAGTGCCATTTATAAACCCTAGGTTTATTTGATTTAGTGTCATCACTGGCATCCCAGTTTAGTAATAATAAAATTAATATATATCATTATAGTCATCGTTTTAATATTCGCTTGACGGAAAAAGTTGTCCTTTTACTCCCCTTTTTTCCCTCCTACTTTCTGCAATTATTTCTTCATTTAACGCACGTAAACCTGCCCCATGGCAGCGCCTTAGATTTGTTAACCTCCGTTCATACTGCGATAGTGTTATTTCACGGTTAATTGGTCATACTTAAGGATTAATTATAATCGCTTAAGTGGTTAAAACAGATTGACTCCTACAGTAACCGTAAAAAAATCCGTCTAGGCGCATTGTTCGCTACAAAAGCGTTCTGATACTGTGGAGGAGAATACAAAAGGAAGAGCAAATGTTGTCTGCTTTATGTAACAGCTTATCTTTCTGATGACCAGAAGTACAGGTGATAATTGCTTAACTCACTTCCGACCAAACGTTGTCTGTGTTATTATTACAGAGAAACCCGTCTGGGTAGACACATTAGCGATGACAATATCTGCAAGCAAGGTTACAAATCGTAATTGAATGGTTATCTACGAGGACGAAAGAAGTCAGACCATATATGAGAGATGAAGTCATGTGTTTAAATGTTAAAATGATATTTTAAAACACGCAAAAAAAAGGGTGGGGGGGGGGGGGGGGGTTGCAAGTAAAATAACTGACGACCCGACCCATTACATTCTGCTCATGGATTGGATAATATTAGAATCATAAATAAACATGTATTCTGATTGGAAGTTTTGTCGGAAACGCCAGGTAGAAGCCTGGGCAGAAAAACTGCAATATAACCGTGCAAATTTGGAGGCTAAAATACACTGCAATACAGAATCGTCAAAGAGACAGCTCGGACTGAAGTCAGGAAAAGAATAGAGATAGGATTCCGACCTTATATGACCGGACAAAACACTTATCGGAACTCCTTCTGAACACTATATCAAGGAAGGTTTACCTGTAAATACGAAAACCAGACTCCTGCAGAACCTACTCACAAAAGTCACAGAAAGACTATAACTAGAAATAATACCCCGGACGCGTGGTCGAGGTATCTTTATCAAGTTGCTAAGACTATTCTATTCAGCAAGAAGTCTGTGATAAACGAGCGCCAAAGCATTATCGCTCTATCTTTTCCTACATCTTTCTTATTTTGTTTTCCCCCACATTTGTGCTCTTTCATCCCACGTTTTGCTATTTCATCTGTAATCTGTCATCTTTATTACTCGCGACTGATATCTAGAGAACCACATTTGTTCTTTCATCGAAATTTGTTTGCCTGAGTCCTCTACCTGGCATAATCTTTTGAAGTCCACATTGCCTCGTGCTATATCTGGGGAAACACATCTGGTTTCATCAAAATCAAACATCTGGACAAAATACCATTTCTGTGGACTATTGTTAACTTTGAAGCGAGCGCGGCTGACACAGAAGATTAGTCTCTTCATTGCCCGACTCCTGTCCATACAAGCGACGGGTCACCACATTGGGACAATGGCGCGAGGTGACGCCCAGCTTGGCCAGGTGAAGAAGTCTTCTCGCGTTGTTTAAACAATACGCCACGTAATACAATAGGCGGCGCCATAAAAGGACTCGTGAAGGAGGTCAGACATTTACATGCAAGAGACAAGGGACAGCCAGATTTGTGATAGTTAGAGGACGGGTGGGTTTTTCTAGCCGACCAATCAGCAAACAACCGGCGGTCTGACCAAGACTGAGAGGCCACGCGAACGAAAATGGGTGGTGAATTGCCCAACCCACTTTTAGGCTGACATGAACCATGAGAGATAAAAGGTCTGGGTTGCAAGATGCACGCCTGGTAATTGGCTGAGGGGAGGAGTTAGATTATCTTTGACACATTGGCTAAACAGCGATGTTTGTACCGCACAGTTCGTTAGATCAGATCAGTACAATTTCAGTACAGTGTGGTGTAGAGAAAATAATACCTAACGCATAGCCTGCAATTAATTCAGTGTGGATAAATAAATATTTCATATATGTGTGCATCGCGTTCTTAAAGGATTTTGCGAAGGAAAAAGAAGTCCATCTGAAGTCTGAGTCTACACGCTTCGTGTCTAACATCTAACCAGAAATAAGTTATCAAAACGGACATTTGGTTAGCTGAATTCGCCATAGGACATTCTTCGTTCCTCACTTAACAAGGAATATTTCTCGACAAACTCAAGAAGGTAGACGCAGCATTTTTCGTCACGTGCGCACAAGTTCAATATATAGTTATAACAAGTTCCAGTCACTCGAAAGCTTACTACCGGAGTCAAGCTAAAGCTCACAGTTGATTACTAATATCAAGTTCAGCTCCATCGGAAGCGTACTATCTGAAGTCAAGCTAAAGAGCTCAAAAGTTGAATCTCCTATTTATACCAAGTGCAACACACTCTTAAGCGCATTCTATGAAGCAGACTACAAAGTACATTTTATGAATCACGATTACATACTCAAGATAACGAGTCTACTTATCCAGAACATTTCGTGAAGATATCCAGTCTGGTCAGTACTCTCCGGAGATTAGACAACCGACATTTTCATACGACAACTGTTAACTGTTGATCAACGCTACACAGATATACTCAAACAGTGAAAGATTGTATAACGTCAACGTTCTCAGTACGACAAAAGTTTTCATCAGAACGTCCTCGACTTAGAGATACCCAACTCGACATAATTTATAACTTGGGACATTCTATGCATACATGTGAATCATCCTATCCGGGTGAAACATTTAGAGACACATGGACTGTGTAGATTACTCACCATTTTGGTAACACGTATCATATCACATTATCATCATTTCACTTTACACAAGCTCATTCGTAATTAACCATTACTTAATTAACTTTCTTACTTACCTAGTCGTTCCCCTTCTACCGTGAGGTGTAGAGGTTTGGAAGAGAGAGCGCCAGACTATCCTATAGGCTGTCTTCCTCCTGGCCTGTTTCCATTCTAGTCCTCGATCCTTCAAAGATTGCCCAATGTTGTCCTCCCAGCGGACTCTGGGTCGTCCTCGGGGTCTGGATCCTTGGCTCTTTGTTTCCCATGCCTGTCGTGGTATCCGATCTTCTCCCATTCTGCAGACATGGCCAAACCATCTCAATTGGGACTGTTCTACTTGAATCTGCAGGGGGTAGGATTTAAGGCCTTGACGTATCGTCTGGTTGCGTACCATGTCTCTTCTTGTTACTTCAACCACCTTCCTCAGATACCTCATTTCTGAGGTTTGGATCTGGCTTTTATGGGTTGTAGTCATTGCCCATGTCTCGCATCCGTATGTCAAGACTGGGACATAGGTGGAGCGGTATACAGCCATCTTCGTTTTCTTACCAACCTCTCTCTTGCTGAGGAATCCTCGATTTATGGCCTGAAAAAGTCTCCCAGCTGCTGCTTTTCGAGTGGCCAACTCTTCTTTGATGCCTCCCTTTCGGTCTATAATAGCTCCGAGGTATTTAAAGTGGTCGACCTGCTCCAGGACCTGTTCTCCCAGCTTAATCTGATGTTTTATTTCTTCTCGTGATATCACCATGGATTTTGTTTTAGAGCTGCTTATGACCATCCCTCTCTTCTCCAGCTCTTCCTTCCAGACTTGCAGGTTGGGTTGGAGATGTGCCTCTGATTTAGCAATCAGGGCAACATCATCAGCAAATGTCAGCTCCGAAATATAGACCTGTCTCAAGGGCTCTCTCACCCAGCTGTCCGAGTGTGAAGACCAGGTCTTGAGCACCCTGGTCCGCTCGGAATCCGCACCGGACCTCATCCAGCCGTGGCTCAGCCAGGCGTCGGAGTCTCTGCTCTAGGATTCTAGAGCAGATTTCACCAGGGACACCGATAAGGGACACGCCTCCATGGTCTCCACACCGTCGACCGCCACCCCTTTTGAAAATTGGTGCCATGATGGCAATCTCCCAATCCCCCGGCATGGTCCCGTTGCATAACGCTGCCCGCAAAACCCCTAAGAGCAATAGGTCGCCCGACGCTCCCATGAACGCAACCATCCCCGGTGTTATACCACCATGCCCCGCCGTCCCGCCCATCCCGACCCTCTCCAGCGCTGCCCTCAGCCCTTCCATCCCCATACTTAATTAACTCCAATATTAATATCTCATATGTATGTTTTGTGTGAACCGTCTTATACCATCATCACGTTCTAACCATTACTAACCCTATATGTGTAGATATTTAATTAATAAACCCAATAATCGTTTGATCATTATCTAGTTTGTTAATGTATCACTCGTGCTGTCTGTGTTACATGTTTACATATAGGGACATTTCTACACTCAGATGAGGTTGGAGGTTTTTTCTGTTACGGGATCTAAGGGCAGAAGCTAAGGTCGTGGGGAAACAGAACTCTGTCCCTAATTAACTAGAAAACACTGTTCAGTGGAAAGCATTCGCATTTCCTTCTTCTTGTCCCTATCTCGAATAGGTCGTTATTCTTTCTTAATGAGCCAATTTCTAGAGACCTTCTACCTAATATCTCATAGGCTATTCCTGGTGACAACTACTGTCGTAGTTTCCCCAATACTCACACACGACAAAGTCTAGAGTTTCCAACTAGTTTGAAGTAAGTTGTAACATGTATTTTGTCTTTTGAATTTGACATGTTTAAACTTGCTGATGGATATACAGGTGCATTCGAGGCTGGCAACCTCAGAATGTGAAAATGATATTTTTATGAGCCACCACCGCAAAGCGCTGGCGATTGCTTCGTGCCAGTTCTCACAGGGAACCAAAAAGCAGAGGTAACCCCAGACTCTGAGTGGAACAGGGAGTGGATGATGATGACATTATATGTAATATTATTATAATTTGTAATAGGTTGTATGTATACTTAAACATATTCACCCAGGCACAAGCCAATGCACTTGCCGCTGTCCAGTCACAATTTTCCAATGAAATTAACTAAAAGAATGATGATTTGTCATCATATCCCCTGAGTTATGTGATGTACGCTCAGGGAGAGTAAATATTAGAGAAAGGAATCCGTGACGGACTGCGGGTAAGGCGCACGATTAAAATAAAAAAGGAAAGACCTAGCAGAGGTTTTGTTTTCTTATTTCCTTTAAAGTTTGTTCTAAGAACCGAAAAGACCATATGAGGTACTACTCTACGATACTACTTGTACTACCATACTGTGGCTGAAATCGTGTGATCGACACTGGAAACCTTCGTTCCACGGGTTGTGAAGATACCTGCCTTGACCAGAAGAGGTCACTTCTTGAAATGATCTGGGGACGTGCGGCTAAGTGACATTTCTAGTAGGCTGTTTTTCTTTTCTCCATAGGTTTTATAATACCGCCAACTTTCTAGGAAGATATTTACATTTTATTTATCACCAACTCTTATTTATGTCATTTGTTCAAAATCTTGTGCGAAAGTAGATACCTTTGAAGACCCACATTAGATACTCTATGTTTTGGCCATTGTTGAACCATCACTGCGGAGCAAGGGGAGGCACCCGTGACATGGAGCATGAAACCACAACTACAGATAGTCCCCTTGCAAGAAGCCTCCACCAAGCATTCCCATGCTCTTGCCGTGATGGTTTCTGTTGCACATCATGAGATTGCCAGCCTCAAGCACAATCTCATATTAGTCGGCTGATGCGACTTGCCTGATGAAGCAGCAATCCTACTGTGTCTTTGCCTCTTCAGAGACCACAGGGAACTACACGGAGCAATCGTTTTGCATAATTAATAATACACTTCGATTGCTTCTACACAATTTTCAAATATACGAGTAAATATACCCGTCAAAATAATGACGGGGAAAGAACTAAAGCAAACGTCTTAACTTTTTAGCATCTGCAGCACATTTAAAAGACTGGGAAACTAATTTTGTTGATTCTGAATGAAGTTATTTTACCCATTTTTGTAAAGGTTTGAAGAAAAATTAAATTGACTCTTTTTTATGGAATGTAATTTATCGTCTCCCCTGTCAAGCAAAAATTATGTTAGCTTTTTGTAGGGGATGTAATGTATCCTTTGTCCAAAGGAAACAATCAAGTGGCCCAAACAAAAAATAAAAACAATAAAATATGTTGTATATTTTTTACACTTTACTGGACGTTTTCTTTTTCTTATTCAAAATATACTTAAAAATTCGCTGCCAAAAAAGATGCGCGCTGCATTAAACGTTGTGCATATTATAAAAGTGCGTTTCACAATGTTTGCCGCTGTTTAATATTCAATATCTCTGCAACAACTTGATCGTAATTGTTGCAACTTTGCATGTGACCTAATGATCGCTATGTCCCGAAGGGGACATTTTTTTTCCTCGTTAACAAACTTATGGTTTTAAATTTTTTTTATTTAAAGTATACAAAATCGACCACCTCCTAGTCCAACCGTGTATTGAGAGGGCTTACCCCTTTATATTTGTTAGCTATTTCGATTTAACATCTTGAACGCAATTTCACTGTTTTGAACATTACATTGATCCTTCCGGTGCGTCCAGTTACCGTTCTACTGATTGTGTATTTCAGTGCATAGGCGTATCTTGCGGTATTCTAGGTCTGTAAAACAATGGGTATGAAAGTCAAGTTCCTTACACTGCATACAATGGCAGTGAAGATGTATAAACATTTATGCAGAGAAGCTTAGCGTGATAAACTGTATCGGAGTCTCTCAAATCCTGAAAAGAGAACTATTCACGCTTTGGGTTTAAGTAAACGCTCATTTCATCATTTACTCAAAGCTAATGGAATTTTCAGTTCAATCAATACCAGGACGCAAGGAAGAAAGGAAGTAGCAGATAGTTTTGACAGGGATGTGATTAGAAGAGAGATTTGTAGAATGTTCAATTCCAAAGAAAATGTGACACTAAGAAAACTGAAAATTCGGCTGAGAACACACAATGACATTGATGTGTCGAAATCAACATAATGGAGAACTGTTAGAAGCATTGGCTTTAAGTTTAAGAAGTACGCTAGTGGAAGAAACGTCATCTGCGAGAAGCCGCACTTAGTATCTATGAGAAGTAAATATTTACGTGAAGTACGGGAAATGCGTAATCAAGGTTATGATATTGTGTATGTGGATGAAACGTGGATCAATGCACACCACACAAGTGAAAAGGAATGGCAGTTATCAGATGGAACGATTAAAAGATGTGTACCCAGTGTAAAAGGACAACGTCTGATAATGGCACATGCAGGCAGCAGACATAATTATAATTATACGGACAACCGGGACTATCATATCGAGATGAACGGTAACATATTTAGAGAGTGGATTGAAAATACTCTTCTTCCGTCCTTAGACAGACCATCCTGTCTGATAATGGATAACGCATCATACCACAACGCTGTGGCAGAAGAAGACAAAATCCCGACATCTTCGAGTACAAAAAATGCTATAAAGATTTGGCTTCGAAAAGAAGACATTCCATTTAACGAAGGGTTTCTGAAACCTGAATTACTGTCCCTTGTTAAGAAATCACAAAAGACCTAGATATTCCATACAGACAACTTGATTCAACAGCATGGTCATATGTGTTTGAGACTGCTGTCGTAGATTTGTGATAGGTGATTAAGACTTAGTTTGGTCCCTTCTGAATAGATTAGAATGAGTGATAGTGACAGTGAGAGATAGTAATAGAAAAATAGTTTTCCTCGAGTGAAATGGTAGAATGTGAAAGAGGCTGTCTCTGAGATCGAGAAATCTTCTCTCTCTCTCTAAGTTACAATGTGGGTGAATCAACAAAGAACATCTCTCAGTCTACTTTCACTCGGTTCTTTCATCAGGGCCCTGACTCACAAAACCTTACCTAAAATCGTGCTACTGTTCGCCGTCTGGCGCAAACTTTAGGACACTTCTCTACAGTGAATCTGTATTCTTTGGATAAAGAGAATCCCAGCTCTGCAGATACAGGTTTCTTCCACTGATCCGGGGAGCATTCACTTCACCAGTTTATTTTAAGATTACTAAGGTCACTTAGTTACGAGGTAAAAGTTAGGTTTCAGCGGGCACAAAGTGTCAGAAACACGAGGTTTCCCTTAATTAGGAAGATGACCGGTGGACAACTTCTCTCAACAGATAGTCTTGGTTCACCACACACTTGGTCAAAAATTGTCGGAAAAGTTAATGTTTTTCTGTAATTATTCTCTCCACAAGGCAGCATGTACATTAGAGTTTGTGAAGAAATATGACCTGGCTCAAAGGCCCAGTATAAACATTTAGTCTTTAAAAACCCGTTAGTGGGATTGGTATTCTGTCTATCTCTGAAGGCACACGCACTGTCAGACAGGTGTTACTTGAAAAACCCACGTGGTTAAAGATAAGAAATGTCTATGTTTCTCACAGGTATGTCTCTGTACTAAACGCTGGGAAAAGTTGGGTCACCCCAGTATTCACTGAATAAAGAAAAACGACAATATGCAATATTTATACAAAAAATTACTAATACATACTATGTACTCGGGTTATAACTTACATTATGAACTGCAAGCGTAGAGCTTGACTTGACGTTTAAACTTTCCCGTGAAATAAGTTATATTCATAAAACCAATCATCATGAATTAGAAATACATATGTATTTCGTCAATACTCAATGATGTAACGGTTATAAGTTAGTTTTAAAATATTCTCGCCTGATTATTTTGCAGTTTAATTAAATTCCTTTATTTAGCTACAATGAGTTTAAAGCTAGAGCTTTTAATTTATTCTGCTTTCCACTGAACCACGTCACTAGAGAATATTACAGACTATATTTTAATTCTCTCTGCACAAAAGAACTAGTGAAAAATAGGCGATTAAACACTTAAT
>JAMPIV010004031.1:132500-179406 GCA_024509875.1 Oreohelix idahoensis
TCCTGTCTTAATCGTTAACAAGATTGATATCTTCCGACATCCGAATGAAATCGGCCGTGTATTTGGCACGTCGTGTTTGCAAACTGACGCTTATATTCAAATACCATCTGGTATCCATTCTAGAAACCCGTCCAACAATTATCTGCTACCGATGTCCCCGTATCAAACCTGTGTTCAATTAACCCAGCTCGCTACCTAGAGACACATTTTCTGTCGGCCGAAAGCTATTGCAAAATTAAGTACACAAACAACTTCGCCCTGCATAAAAAAGAATAAATGTTGTTTCAGAAAACAGGTCAAGCGGGTAGATAACACTAAGAGAGTTACAATATACGATAAGAAAACATTGAACGATGAAAGCGAAAACAACGAGTACTGGAAGAATTAGCACGTAAAAGTAATGTTAGTGTAATAATGGCAGAGAGGATTGAAGACCAGAAAAAGAGAACGAAAGTATTTCGTAACAATTGGTTATTTGCTAATGGATCTGTGAAATCAATATAGATTTTTGCCTCTACACGGTATAATTCTACTGGGCATTCAAGATAATTTTCATTCGAAGCAAAGTGCAACAAAAGCCGTTTTCTTATTTTCCTGAAAAGCTGGTGAGAATCTTTCTGGGCAGGAATATAACCGATGCATAGATTTGTCATGCCTATCAAATCAAAATGATACTGTTTGATGCGTTCCTCACTTATATATATATATATATATATATATATATATATATATATATATATATATATATATATATATATATATATATATATATATATATATATATATATATATATATGGCAAACTACTGAATGAAAAAATTGCCTAGAAAAATCACAAACAGCCAATAAAAGCTGGGGTTGATTGCCACGTCCTGTAAAGGATAAGCAACTAACTTTTTTTTATTTACTCTTATGTGTTATTCCATAAATGCCGTGGTTTTTGCAACACGCCCCACTAGTTCAAAAGGAGAAAAGTGAGTTGAATTTCTTTTTGTTAGTAAGTCACACATTATTAAAAAACACTTGACTGATCTTTTCCACGGATGAATCAACTTTATTTTGTAATAAATTGTTTACACCTGGTTGCATTTATGTGGTCCATAGTGGAGTTTTTCTTGGTGGCCCTTAACTTTTGTCCAGTAGTAAATATATATATATATATATATATATATATATATATATATATATATATATATATATATATATATATATATACACTCTATATATATATATATATATATATACATACATTCCATAAATTTATACATTCCATAAATTTATACATTCCATAAATGCCGTGTTTTAGATTATGCCGATCTACCACACCAACATACACATACAAAGGTACACAACACCAAGTTTTACAATATGTTTATTCGTCAATTTTGTATTCCCTTTATCACGAGCTTTATTGGTCTTTAAAAGATGCCGTAATGTTGTTGTCCAGAAAGAAAATTTGACGAAATACAGCTCTATACTTACTGCTCATTTTGTAATAAATAAAAATATTCACAGATGAATTTATAGATTCCAGAATAAGACCAAGTCCTCCAAAGACAACGAGTATATTCCTAAATTTCCCGTCAACGGACAAGCCAGGTTCTAAAGACATAGCCACGAAGAGCATGCTAACTGGGCTGAAACAAGCTATAAATAGTACGGATATCATCACAACCATTTTGGCAACCTTCTTATTCCTGGTGGACACAACGTCAGCTTGTGAAATACTGGTAGACATTTTCCTCCATTCTTGCTTGCTGTTTAATTTTAAAACTAGAACTGTAGTGCAGATAATGATAATAACAAAAGCCAGGCCCGGAATAAAGGCGTTATTGATTGCGAATGATACCTGTTCAACTTTCATCCGATCTTTTGTCGAAACAAGACCCATGAGAGTTTTGTTTCTATCTGGGAAGAATGTCATCCCAAGTCCGTTAACAACGTAAAGAGGAGCTATGGCCGATATGAGGATAATGAAAACACACGTCAGAATGCCCGAAATACGCTTCTGTGTGATAATCTGTCGTACCTAAATAAAATATGAAATCTTTGTTAAAGTTTATTGTTAACAGATCAATAGTTTACAAAAGTGCAGACTTTTACAATTCAGAATAACATGAAATGCTGCACGATGAAAGAAGTGTTTTACATTATTAATATATGCATGAAAAGCATATCTGGAGTCATCCTTATATGACCACCAGCTATGCACAATGCTGCAATATATGTGCTTAGAAATGAACCTATGTCTGTGAGGCCAATTACATACTTATTGATTCTTAAAATCATCCACACACTTTCAGGGATTCCCCTGTGGTGAAACTTGTTGAGAATACAGCACTGCATACTAAGTTTGGAGAAGTCAATTGAGCCCCAGGCGTACGTCTTTGGCTTTGACTGGATTGACTGCATATGCATAAGGATCTCACTATGGACCCAGTGAAAGGCAGGGGAAGTTGAGAATTTGCTCTGTACAAGAAGTAACAATTCATTAGGAGAGTTCAGAACCGGATTACAGTATTTTAGCTCTGCATAGTTGGAGAACCCTTTTGCATTGCGGGGAATGCACAGTAAGCCATGCACTTATTACTTTTACTTGGGGACCAGATGTGACGATCATTTAAATGCAAGCCAAGCTGGAGAAACTTGAGGTCATGACTTCAACTCAACATGTTTCAGAATGGCAGAAAAGTCACAGGAAAAGCCTAGATCTACAGTGTAGATAATACCAAGGAGTCTTCAACTTGATGTTGGCTGCTAAAGAGCGAGAAGCTCAGGAGTCCTAGTTAAACAACAACAACAACGACAGGATAATAAAGAAAGTGATCACAAAAACATTAAAAACGATGTTTATAACAGCGACTACAATAAAAACGACGTACTGAAATCAGGGGTAACTGAATGTAAAAACCACAAACCTGTTTCATGTATTAGGTAAATGACCACAAGCGTGCAGATTAAATTTGTAATCATGTTATTAATATGATAAGGACATAAATAGACAAAGACAATTAGAGCTCGCAGAAGAAAATGCCAGACGTAAAGTGTTGTTCTACAGTACGAGAGCTTTGACGAAAACAACTACAATTTATTCATCAACGCAATGCCTGTCCGCATGACTTTTTTATCATTTTATTTTGTTTCACCAGTTCATTTCTCCATATGTGTTTCCGTCAAATTCTCTTACCCTGAGGTTTCCAAGATAAGGAAAGCCTGATAATTCTATCAACATGTTTCCTCAATTTGTCCAGTCCATTCTCATTCGTTCGATGCTTGTATTGATTGCTGTAAAGCTTTCCAGAAGATTAAAAACACTGCAATGGTAAAAATGTAGTTTTGACTTGACTAAATTGTCCATAACACCAGGTAGACGTGGCACGATAGTCGACCAGCTCTTAATTAGGTTTTGACACATTTTTTTCCCTTTTTAGTCTTGTTAGTTATTTGACACTTATATTTATTTGTTCATTATTATGTTGTCATTTCACTTTGTTTGTCTGCTTGTCCAGTCTTCATGTCGACAATTATGATTAATAATTTGTATTGTTTACTTTTGATTAACACTTTGTTTTTAGCTTCTTTCCTTGTCACGATATGAAATTGTGAAACAGCTTCCCTCTTTCTCGTCCTCTATCTTATTGTTACGGTATTGCCTCCCCTGCTTTGCAGTAGTGGTCCGACAGTAGCCAAAACTAAAGAGTATTTAATATGGGCTTCAGAAGTATCTCCTTCGCACAAGATTACTCTTGGCAGAGATGTAGATAGAAGAGTCATGACACTTCTATTATAAAAGTAGTCTTCACAAGATATTCAGAATAAGCGAGAACAATACATCTTTGGCTGAGTATGTTAACTCTGTAATTCTTCCAGCGCTTTTGTGAAGAATTTAAGCACCTATTACTTTCAGCTCGTTTAAGCCCCCACGCCTGATTTAATCAGTGGAATTCTATTATTCTAGTATAGCTCTGTTTAGAGTGTGTGTAGTAATTTGACTAAGACAAACATGTAGTAACTTTAAAATAATTAAATCGAAGTTAAATTTGTAACATTACAAACACCAAAATTTAGTAATCACTTTAGGTTTTAACAGTTGGAAATAATTTGAATAGTTATGAATCAAGAAAGGTTATCATCATGGTCTTTAAGGAATGTGAGATGTTACAAGAAGTTCAAGTGCCAGCATATATTTGAACTTAGCTGCCAATGACGGTTCTGCTCCTTCTAATGGGTTGGTTCTTTTCACTCTGCTCAAGCTCGTCTCTGATCAAGGTTGTCGGGGGAGCTCGTTTCCCAGAAATTTCAAGGAGAGTCTACCACCTGGGTCCTTAGTCGTAAAGCTTAGGCCACGGTTCCATTCTTGTTCCAGAGATAGTACTTTCTGCTGGTACCACCAATAAGCCAATCCTGACTCACAGACTTTTTGCTCAGGTGAATAAAAGAGACTTGAATCGGTCTCTTACACGCATCTGGGGTGTCGTTAATTTAATAAGTCCCCTCTCTGACTTCGTGTGTGGTCCTTCAGTTTCCTCAATCCCGGTTCTCTTATTTAAAATGGTAGAGATTTCCTGCTCTATATTGTAAGTCCTGATGAATACTCCAATAAAAGATGTCCTTTATTTTAAGAAGGAATTCTGAATTCTAATTCTTCACTGCAGCAGTCTGGTGTCTTGGCGAGCGATTTCTCAAGTGAAATAGCTTGAGAAAATGATCATATTATATTCCCTGCCATCCCACGTCTTCGTTTGTTATGAGCTATAAAAAAGCTCCAATCATATTCAAACAGGCGGGTTCTGGGGTAATTTAAAAATATTCCGACATCGGATAACTTTGTACGTAAGGCAGAGGTCAACTCTCCCATATATGGTAATAAGATGTCCGATGCCCGAGTGTACAAACGTACGAACCCACCGGTAACCGTATATGACCATGTGTTCGAGATGTAGCAATCTTACTTTTATCTAAAGTAATCTTGTCATCCATGTCTTATCCGTGATTAAGCCGAAATCGCTGGCCGACGTACGTGTTAATCTGCCTCGCCTATAGCCAATAAATCTGGGCAGCGCCAAGCGCATGTGATTATTATCATCTGCAGGTAGTGTCAAATGATTCGACAATACTCAAATATCTGTTACTAAGCAGAACAATAACGAAGAAAGAAAGAAAGAAAAGTGCTAGAATTGAGAGCACAAAATAAAAATCAGTAACACAAATGTACCGATACTGCCGGAGTGAAACAAAGATCGATAAGGGCTGCCCCGTTTTTTCACACGTATTTTCCTTTAATATTTGCTTTCCATTTTTCATTTTCTCATAACATGCTCAAAGACAGTGGATTACTCTTTTTTCACCCTAATATTAATAATACATTTTCTTTGCGCACCGGATTCTTTAAAAACATTCTCGTTTCTCTTGTTTTTTCCCATGGTAATCTGAACATCTCCTGTAAAACCACATCTAGGTGACCTCCATGGATGTGTGTTTACTTGTTTACTAATTATTGGCAGTAGCTATTGCGACAAACCTGCCTCAGGTACGTCAACTTAAGCTCCTCACTACTCTTCACGTCATCAGTGGAACGAAAATTAAATTAAGTTTACTTATTATGTGTGACTCACTTCTGTATGCTAGGACTGACTCTATGTGACACTTAAAAACTTAAAAAATAAAATTAACTTCCACTGAAAAAAAAGCAAAAAAAAAACCAAAACCAAATTTGTCACTTAAAATACTTATCATGACATTACATGTATCTTTCGGCTGGGCTATGCTACTTACTATTTACTTACGAGATTGATCTTCCATCAGAGCTTTGTTGTGCCTTAATAAGGCTAATATAATGACGTCATTCAAAACTATTTTACTGCGATTGTTATTCTCCTGACGACATATTCTTACACGTGTCACACAAATAACAGGCCAATGCTCTAGCACAATGTTTCTTAACCGTGGTGCAAGGACGCCGTGGGATGTCCGTGAATGGATTCAAACGGGTCGGTGTAACTATCCTAACATTTACAATGGAACATTTTATATTCTGCTTTTATGCACATTTTGTCCAAGAAGAGCTCCATAGCTTCATCATCTTCATCATGTGACGTATTCTCTCCAGAACGTTTGCTCCATTACAGCTGATCTGAACACAACACGATTCTGGGCAAGTCGACCTGCATCAAGCAAAGACATGTTCAGACTCTCTGTGATGTCCTGGGTCCATAGCCTTCACATGACAATTTAAAGGAGTCTATAGCTGTTTTCGGATAATCAAAGGGATTATAAGGGGTTGGTGTAACTATCCTAACATTTACAATGGAACGTTTTATATTCTGCTTTTATTCAATTTTTTTCCAAGAGGAGGTCCATAGCCTTCACTTGACAACGTAAAGGAGTCCATAGCAGTTATCGGATAATCAAAGGGATCCAGAGCCTTTATTGAACAATCAAATGGGTCCATAGCCTTTATCAACAATCGAAGGACCCTTGTCCCAGAAAAGGTTAAGAAACCAGCAGAATATGTGTTACAGTACGCTTAACACTAACGCAAGTTATCACGTTAGTATTAGAAATAAAGTCTAAACAGACCGAAATACTTTGGTAAGACTAGCAAGTATAAGCAATGGTCAAAGTAAGATAACTCTTAGAAATTAATAGTAAGATAACTCTTAGAAATTAATAGTTAGCTCCCCTTAATCAATAGGCGAAGCTAGGGATTGTTGACACTTGAGTGTGTACAAAAAGATTTGCACGGACTGAGTGCTTTTTAAGCACAGTCGGGAACTAGCTTCCGAGCGAGACACATCAGTCTTGCAGATCGGTGAGTTTTCCTTGTTAGAAGTTGAGAACTATCCCTTTTCTGCAAGTGTAACCTTTTCACACGACTAAGTCAAGATATTATGTTGGAAGAATTGTGTAAGGTTTGTAGCCTACATCTCGATCGTTTTTATGACATTATGATAACCTAACCATGAAGTTATATAATGAAGTATCAGTAGAATCCACCATTGTTTACAACTGGCATGGGACAGTATTTCATTGAGGCTGTCGTTTTATATAAAGGAACAATGTTATTGAGATGTGTCCATTATATGAACCTTATAGTCCAGTTGGACTTAAAAATAAACAGATTGTTTTATAAAACTAAAGAGTTATTGGAGATGTACGTTGCAGTGGAATGTATCAAGGAGAATAGATAACGTGACAGCTTGTGTGAGTAATAAGAACTTGGGTTGAAACAATCTTTCCTTCGGGTAACAACAGCTCGGGTGGTAACCAGTTACACTCGAGAGATTCCCATAACAATTACCAAAACCTAATCACCGGTCACATAAGCAGAATGGTGACCTATGACTTATAAATGTTATCTAACGGCCATTTGAGACCAAAACTTCTCTCCCCTGTCACATATGTTTCTAAGGCCATTACAAAATGTAAGCTCGGTCAGGAAGAAAATGATAAACGAAAGTACTCTGTAGAATCTTAACAAGAAGACGCCAAACAAATTAGAACTATCCATCATTATCATAATCATTATTATCAAGGTTCTTATTATCATTATTGTTATTACGCTTCATCTTCACAATGAGCACGTGCTTTGAACAAATTCAGACACACTGCCCTGTCCTGTGTCAGTCATTCTAGGCGTTGTCATGGCTTCTTAAATCAATCTGCCTGTGGTTCTCCTGTTCATGTGACGTTCGCCCTCCCTCTCCTCTCGCATGATGGAGATTCCTTAAAACAAAAAGACTGCCTCATAATGCTGTCAATAGTTTTCTTCAGTTAGTGTCCTGTCCAAAGCCAATATCATCTTCTCACCGATTATTCCAGTGGTACTATCCCATGTACACTGGTTATGGTTAGAAATGACCCTCCCTACGAACTAAAAAATAATGAGCCTAGTTGTTTTAATACTTATAATACTAATAATAGCAACGATAATAATACTAGTGTTAGTAGTACCAGTATTAAAAATGTGAAAAACACAAATGAAGAGAAGGAAAGCCTAAAAGAACAATTAAATGCTACTTATATTTAAAAGTAAATGTAATGAAAAACCACAGACAGTTTTAGTCCAATATTAATAAAAACAATGAAAGCAAAAAGGACACATAAAAAATGAATGTATACATGAAAACAACATCCCAAAAATATGAATATACTGAAATTAGATCATGACATGAAGGAACACTTCACTGTGATTTACAAAATTAAGACTTGCTTATAGTAAAACAAAATCGATTGATAACGTACATACTTACTTAGTCGTTATTCTTCTACTCTGGGGTGTAGAGGTGTGCCAGAGAGCGGGCGCAGTAGTATCCTATCGTCTGTTTTCCTCCTCGCCTTATTCCAACCTAGTCCTCGGTCCTTCAGAGATTGTCTAATGGTGCCATGCCAGGTCGTCTTGGAGGTCTGGATCGCTGGCTCTTAGTTTCCCATACGTTTCGTGGTAACTGATCTTCTCCCATTCTGCAGACATGACCAAACCATCGTAGTTGGCAATTGTAAACAGTTCCTGTAAATAAGCTTTAAAAGGAAACATTCATTAAATTCACTAATTATAAGCAAAGTAATGCTGGTCAAGGTAGCCATTGCCGAGATATTGTATGAGCTGAGGCAAATAAAGCTATTCAACTCTCCACCCTTTCCTTAAAAGACAAAAATAATTAAATAAAAACAAAAACAACCACCTGCTCCGCACTGTGATGATGGTGTGTATCAAATTGCCATATTATATGTATTTCAATAAACAACAAACTCATATTTTCCCGCAACAAACCTTTAGCGGTGCTGTTATGCACAGACATCTTTCCAGGGTAATTAAGGCAGTAATCCAGGCAGTAATTCGAGCAAACGTGGAATGTGGCATTGCACCAGTTATGTATTGAACCTCTGTAGCGTCGAAAGGCAAATCTGAAGAGCTGAACTTTGGGTTCATACAGATATTCGTCCAGGTCAAAGTAATGAGGCATCCTAGATCCGATATTGCCAGACCTAACTATGAAGACTATCATTTATTCCACAATCTATTGAATCAAAAATAATTATTTTAGAAGCTAACGTGAAATAAGATTGATTTGTTAAAAATCAGATTTAAAATCAAATCAGATCGCGTGATGTACCCTTATTAAAAACGAACTGTAACATATTTCCACAATTTCCATTTAACTCTTGCTATAACTTGGTATTTTTTGCAATGCACATTTTAAAAAATTTTCCGAAATGCTTTTTTCAATTAACCGTTGTGGTATTTCTTTATGTTCTAATGTGCGAGCTTTTAGATCTATTAATTTGATTCAGAGAAATGTATCCTTTAGTTTACGTTAATAATGTATTGGATAGGACACACGTTAAGAAAACCTGTTGATAGTAGCATTAGGCAGTCCTTGTACTGGAAATCCCAAGGTGAGAGATGTAGAGGAAGACCAAAGAACACATGAAGAAGAGAACTGGAGACAAGATATGAAGGGAATGAAAAAGACATAGCAAGACCTTCAAATGATGGTACGGGACAGGAAGACTCAGCATACGTTTGTTGAAGGTCTATGCTCCTTTGGGAGTTAAATGGTGAAATAAGAAGAATATTGTATCACGTAGACGTCTCTTCGTTAGAGATGTGGTTAAAAAAAAGTATTGCAAGCACTAGTGGAACAAGTAAACAACATTAATACAATATATATATATATATGTGTGTGTGTGTGTGTGTGTGTGTGTATATAAAGCCGCCACCGCAGTTAGTCCCAGTGCAACCGGAAAATATATATATATATATATAATCCAACTGCATATATATATATATAGGCACCGAGATACAAGTTGTTTACTTCCCAGATGCGCTAGCAGTAGTGGCAAAGCTGAAGACCCAAAATAATGCAGACCTAGATACAGAACTATATATATATATATATATATATGTGTGTATTACAAATATATATGAAAAGGATGCAACAAAAGCCGCCACCGCAGTACATGCGGGTTTCCCAGTAGAAACTAGAGATCATATATATTCAAAAATTCATCAAAATGTTCAGAGCAAGTTAGGTGTTTCATTGAATCCAAACTGCAGCAGAAGTCCCAATGACAGAGGAAGGCACCGAGATACAAGTTGTTTACTTCCCAGATGCGCTAGCAGTAGTGGCAAAGCTGAAGACCCAAAATAATGCAGACCTAGATGACCTAAGAACTACAGAACTATAGCTCTTATAAGCCATGCCAGCAAAATACTATTACAAATCATAATGAAAAGGATGCAACAAAAGCTAGAAACCGAAATAAACGAAGTACATGCGGGTTTTCGACCAGGTAGAAGCACTCTGGCGACTGTGCAATAGAAATTAAAAGAAGACTTGCAATTGCTTCACATAAACTAATACAGATGAAAAACCTATGGCAAGGCACAAGCAAAGAAACAAAGTTACAACTGATCAGAGCATGTATATTCCCAGTGGCAACATACGGCTGCGAGACTTGGACACTCAATAAAACAGTTGCAAAAAAGATTACATCATTTGAAATGAAATGCTACAGAAGGATGTTGAGAATACCCTGGACAGAAAAAAAGACCAACAGAGAAGTACTGCACTCACTAAACGTACAGGAACATTGGCTCCTAAATACCATCGCAATAAGGAAGCTGAAATTTTTCGGTCATATAAAAAGACATAATAGCCTGGAAAAAACAGTGATGGAAGGCATGGTCCCTGGAAAAAGGGGAAGGGTCGACCTAGACGACGGTGGACCCAGGACATCACAGATAGTCTGAACTTGTCTTTGGCTGATGCAGGTCGACTTGCCCAGAATCGTGATGCGTTCAGAGCAGCTGTAATGGAGACAACGTTCTGGAAAGAATACGTCACATGATGATGAGATGACCTAAGAGTAAGTTCTCTTCACTATTATGTCACCGGTTCAAAAGAATTGTGATACAATGAATCACACCTCATTGTATCATCTCTAGCAAGAGGCTGACAGATCGGCAAAGGAAGATGGAAAGGTACCTCAACCTGATAAAAGCATAACTTTCGAAGAGGCAAAGAGTTTTATCAGAAGAAGATACAGAAACAAATGTGATGCAGAGCACCCAGGTCACACACACACAATGATACATATTACCAGCTCAGCTGAAGGTCGTAGGCACGTAATTGGACTTTATCGCGCTGGATAATGATCGTAATAATGTATATGTAAACCAAATTATCGTACCCAATAGAGTAATATTAGTGATGTCCTTGAAACCTTGTTTGATGAAACAGATGATGTTGATAACGTTCGTGCCTATACCAAAAACATCGATTGATTGGCACACTACAGTATAGATTACCCACTGTAATACCAGCGTTAGGTTATCATTAATGAAGGTTACTGATTCATCGTCTGAACCATGTTTGCTGAGAGTAAACTGTGGTGAATCAGATACTTCATGTGACTTCATCGTCGCAGTTATACTTTCATCATTTAGACAAGCGTTTGAACATTCAATCATTAAACTGTATGATCGGCTGGACATTGGGGTTATTAAAGAAAAGTTTGATCTGATTTTCCTTTTTAAAATTTTATTTTATTTTAATTCTGTTTTTTTATTTTATCTCTAGAAATTTATATTGTGACAATAGCTAGTAATATCAGAATGTAAAAGACAATTTTCATGTATTAAGTTGTGGCTGCTGTCCCCAAAAACGAAGTGGGAACAGTGTCGTTAATGCATACATTTCCCGGAAGATAAGGGGATAAACAAAACAAACGACTGGAGTTTAGTTTGAGGAATGTGGCTAAATTTAATAGATGATAACGTTAAATAACTGCAGCTTATTTTTTATAACAACTTTTATCGTTCCTCAGATTAGGCATACTATCGACTAGAATTACGCAGCTAATGCCTAGTGTCCAAAGAGTGACAATAATTATTGAAGTGTCAAGCACGATGAATCATTTAATGAATGGCTGTGTAAATGTAGGTCATCTCAGCCAGCTTAGCTTAACATAGTACGGTGACTTCTAGTTTATTATTGATTTTAAATTGCAGCTCACGTTTTCCGAATTCGTAATCACGCTCATCGCTCACACAACTATAAAATGTAATACTACAAATTTTGCTATAAAATAAGTTAGTTAACTGTTGGCAGTTTCTTTCAAAATTGTATTTGTATACAACAATTATCGTTTCGTAAAGTAATTTTTGTTTGCAAAATGATGTATGTTTGTAGTTTATAATGTGAGCTTCTGTGGTTTTATAGTCTAGTATTAGTTTCACTGCGTGGACGGTAACGATTATATGTAGGCCCAAACTGCAGCTTAACTAATAGTACCTTACGACAAAAGAAAACAAAGTCCTCGTATTTTCTATATTTTAGGCTGCTTGTAATATTTAAAAAAGGTATATTATTCTGCTTACATACATATACAAATACAGAACTCTCATATGTAACTTTTAGCAGGCAATTAACATACACTGCAGCTTCGGTGAGCTTTAGCATCGTGTGATTGCATGACTGTAATTCAGCAGTGTCATAAATTTACTAACACAGGAAATACATCTAATAGCTGTTAATCTACGAAGTCACGTTTAAAAAAAAGACGAAATGGCATACTGTCTATTTTGCAGATCTACAGGAACAGACTATCTTTGACTGACTTTAATCAAGATTTATGTCCTGATTTTGATAGAACATATGAGTTCTCGAATTTTACTCTGTAATCCACTTGAACTCAGCTCAATTTTGAATATGTCCTGGAAGTAGCTATAAAGACCTCTTGTCGCGGCTTATGCCTGGCTATAAAACTCATGTAATCGACCTGGACGTCAGTCATCATACTTGTAGGTGAAAGCTTGTCATCTCTACTGACAGATTGAAACCATGTACCAAGAAGCACGATTCACTTTTATGCATAAAACCCAGAAACATTGCATCTTCAAAAGGTATTACTCACGTTACAGCGCAACGAAAAATTAAATTAATAATTAATTAGGAAAAGGATATATTCTACTATTGGTAAGAACACGGGTTTCCGACGCCACAAAACTGCTGGGACCCTATTATCAGGAACTCCTGATCAACACCTATTGTCAGAGTTTAGGTAAACGAGAGAGCTAATTTTAAAAGCTTTTATATTTGTAAATTTGTGACATGCTTATTGATTTCAGCCGGGTAAATGTGGAATAGGACTAAGGTCTCAGTTGATGAGGAAATACATATGTATTATCTCAATGTATGTTAATGTTATACCTGTCATCGAGAGTTGACGGTCAGTGACAGTGGTTCAAAGTGAAGTCAATGTTAAACCTGTCATCGAATGCTGACGCTCACTGACAGTGGTTCAAAGTTAAGTCAATGTTATACCTGTCATCGAGAGCTGACGCTCAGTGACAGTGGTTCAAAGTTAATGTTATACCTGTCATCGAGAGCTGACGCTCACTGACAGTGGTTCAAAGTTAAGTCAATGTTATACCTGTCATCGAGAGCTGACGCTCAGTGACAGTGGTTCAAAGTTAAGTCAATGTTATACCTGTGATCGAGAGCTGACGTTCAGTGACAGTGGTTCAAAGTTAAGTTAATGTTATACCTGTCATCAAGAGCTGACGTTCAGTGACAGTGGTTCAAAGTTAAGTCAATGTTATACCTGTCATCAAGAGCTGACGTTCAGTGACAGTAGTTCAAAGTTAAGTCAATGTTATACCTTAGCTGCCATATAGACGTAGTTGAAGGCTCAAACATTGATACCAAATAAGAATACAGAAGGCTAGAGATGTCATTGGACTGGATAATATATAGAGATCAAACGAAATCGGGTCCAACAAAATAATAAGAAATTTCAACTGAGTTGTCACGTCAATCATACTGTATGGCTCTGAAACACTGAGAACAACAAAAATAACAAGCTACAGACTTTCATAAATGGGTGCTTGCATAGAACAGAAGTTGTGAATTGGTATAACATGATCACTAATGTGGAACTAAAGACAAGAACCAGACAAATTGCAGTGGAGCAAATGATGAAGTCTCTGGAGCTGGATAGGACATACTTTGTGGAAACTTACTGATAACTTTACAATGCAGTCCTTATTCAGGAATCTTCAATGCAAAAGAGGAAGAGGGAGGCCAAAGAACACATGGAGAAGAGAATGTGAGACAGACGTGAAGGCGAGGAAGTAGACATGAAAAGCCCTTGAGTTGATGGCAAGGGACAGGAATACTTGGCAGATGTTTTCTGAAGGTCTATGGTCCTTGGGGATGATGTCGATGATGATAGTGGTGAAGTGTGTGTTCTAATATATATCATGTGGCGTATGATAGAAACTGATTGATAAATACTCCGTAGAAGAATTGTTTTTTTAATATATATGATTGATTATCTATTTGTATTTGTACACAGAGACCCTACTTCATGTGCAATGATTTTTCTTTGATTCTTACTACATTCTTTCAAGTATCGCATTGATTCATAAATTATTTAAATATCTTCTTCTTCTTCTTTGATCCATAACCACCAACCGTCAAAGCAGTCAGCGGCCATCACGCCTGGTGGCGTCTTGTAGGGCAGCAACAAATTGATTCCACTTTGCTCGGTCAGCGGCCATCCTTCGTACAGTGCCCCAACTGTGGTTCATTTTTTTGCATCTCAGCTTCCACAGTTCTCCGCCAAGTTGTTTTTGCTAGGCCTCTCTTTCGCTTTCCCTCGGGGGTCCATAGCATAGCTGTTCTTGTGATGGTATCAGGGTCCCTTCTGAGGACGTGGCCAACCCAACTCCAGCGTCTGCCAGCTATGATGGTGTGCATGTCCTCAGGTTACTCCGAATAAGTAGTTCTTGGTTGCTGATGGTGTTTGGCCAAAAGATTCGGAGAATTTTCCTTAGGCAGATTGTGTGGAAGGAGGACAGTTTCGACATTTCCTTCTCTGTTACTCTTCAACATTCCGCACCATAGAAAAGCACAGAAAGTACACAGCTCTCATACAGTCTTAATTTTGTGTTTGTGCTGTACTGGGAAGACTTCCAAATGTTGTTGAGAACAGCAAAGGCTGTTCTCGCTTTATTCATTCTGTTGTTAATGTCCTTGCTTGTTCCGCCGTCAGGTGTTACTATGCTTCCTAGGTAAGTAAATGTGTCTGTCTGTTCTAACTTCTGGTTCCTTACTGTTATTGGCTCAGGATTGCCCACATTTAGTGTCATGACCTCTGTCTTCTTCAAATTGATGTTCAGGCCAACCTGCTGGCCGTACTTATTCAGTCTATCGGTTTTGTCTTGAATGTGTTGATGTGAATGCGCGAGTAGTGCAATGATATCTGCATATTCCAAATGTTTCAGCGTAGAAAACATTGTCCATCTAATTCCTCTTGGACTGCCCTCTGTTGTCTGGCGCATCACCCAATCTATGACTGCCAAAAATAATGTTGTTGATAATGGGCATCCCTGTCGTACTCCTGTTTTCACTTTGAAAGTTACATTACTCGATCCAACACTGCACGTAAAGTTAGAATAGAGGCTTTTTATAATGGAAACAATGCGGCTGGGAATTCCATAAGCCCTCAGAATTTTCCATAGGCTGTTCCTGTGTATGCTGTCGAAAGCCTTTTCAAAATCAACAAAGTTAATGTACAGCTGTCTCTGCCATTCTGAGCACTGCTCTATAATGTTCCTGAGGGCAAATATATGATCTGCACATCTTCTGTTCTTTCTGAAGCCCGCTTGTTCTTTCCTCAGTTTATGGTCAACTGCTTTTGAAATTTTCTGGATGATTATCCTGCCTAGTATTTTGCTGGGAACTGAGAGGAGGGTAATTCCTCTCCAGTTGTTGCAGTCTGCAAGGTCGCCCTTCTTGGGCAATTTGACAATTATTCCTTTACTCCACTCTGTTGGTGTTGTCTCAGTTTCCCAGACTTGTGCAAATAGTGGTTCTAATAGTTCTGCTGCTAGTTCAGGGTCTGTCTTGAATAGCTCAGCATTTAGATTGTCGTGACCAGGCGCTTTTCCATTTTTTAGCCCTTTGATAGCTGTGATAATTTCTTCTTTTCGTGGAATGTCTGTATTTACGTCTAAGTCGCTTTCAGCCTCAGGAACATTCAGCTGAGTCTCTGGTGGTTCCTTTTTCAGTGTTTCTCTGAAGTGCTCTGCCCATCTTGTTTCCTGCCCCTGTTCTGTGGTGATGAGATTTCCTTGCTTGTCTCTTACTAACGTTATGTTGTTTGCACCTCGTTTTCCACTGATAGCTTTAGTTATTTTATAAACTGTGCTTTGTTTATTTCTCAGTGCTGCTTCTTCTGCCTGTCTTGCAAGGTCATCCAGAAATGTCCTTTTGTTAGCACGGGTTTGACGTTTTACTTCCTTGTCCAGCTGACTGTACTGTTCACTATATATTGCCTTTAACCTGGGAGACTTAGCTTCTGTTTTCTTTCTTTTCATTTCCTTTCTCTTCGCTATGGTGTTTAGCGTCTCTGGTGTTATCCAGTCTTGGCTCTTTCTTTCCTGGAATCCCAAGCATGACTTGCTGCTTTCTTTGTATATTGTTGAGATGGTGTTGAATTTCTGGTCGACATCGTCGGTCTCTGTTCTTTCCTGGTTTTTGGTAATCAGATATCGTCTCTTTATGTCGACCACGAACGTTTTTCTGGTGAGGGGGTCCCTAAGTTTCATGATGTTATATCTTTTCTGTTTGACTGCAACTGGTCCAGCAGCTCTGAGTTTCACCTTCAATCTTGCTACTACTAGGTGATGATCACTTCCAACATCTGCGCCCCTTCTTACTTTCACGTCTTGTAGTGCATGTCTCCATCTGCCATTGATCATTATGTGATCTATCTGGTTTTTGTCTCGTCCGTTTGGTGATTCCCATGTTAACTTGTGCACTTCTTTGTGTTGAAAAAGTGTTCCTCCAATGACCAGGTTGTTAATACTGCAGAAGCTTATTAATTTGTCCCCATTATCATTTACTGTTCCACTGCCGCATTTCCCCATTACTCTTTCGTTATAATTATTGTGTGTTCCAACTTTCGCATTTAGGTCTCCCATTACTATAATAAGATCATACCTGGGTACAGTTTCCATTTCCTTTTGTACCTGTTGATAGAACTCGACCTTGATCTCTTCATCGCTGTCGTTTGTTGCTGCATAGCATTGTATAATTGTGGTGTTGGTGAATCTCCCTCTCAGTCTTGCTCTTATTAGTCTGTTGTTAATGGGTTTCCATTCCAGTAGAGACCTTTCCATTCCTTTCCTAAGGATAATGGCTACACCTTCGTTGTGCTGACCATCCTCTCTACCAGAATAAAGTACTGTTTCTCCTGTAGCTGTTTTTATTCTCCCCATACCTGTCCATCTGCTCTCGCTTATTCCCAGGATATGTAGTTTGTAATTCCTCATCTCTGTTGTGATCTGTCTCAGCTTTCCTGCCTCATTCATAGTTCTGACATTCCAAAAACCAATTCTGGTTTCGTGTTTTGCGGTCTGGGCATCCGTTTTCATGCCAGTGGCTTCCTTTCGGCTTTCACCACTGTCAGTCATACGAGCCTGAGACTCCGGATGTCCGTCCCGCATCAAAGTTTTTTTCATTTATTGCTGTTTCCGTAACATGTGCGATTTTTTACACAGACGGGGTGTCGGCCCTGTGCTAAAACCCCCAGCCTGGAGGACCAGGGTACCAGCATTTGTCTGACCCCTACCCACACAGACCATTCCAGCTTGGTTGAACCTACCAGGAGTAAAACTCCCACTGGCATAGCTGTGGGGATTGTCAGGGTACACAAGCTGCCATACCGCTACAAGGTATAGGTACCATTGATGGCAGTATTTAAATATGCTTGCTCTTAATGTGTTGATGCTTCAAATGTGACACGCTTTTCAACATTCCTCCACAGGATGTATATACAGTTTAATTATGTGCTTTCGTTGACTTATGCGTATTATCGTTATTTGTTGTAGAGGATTACAATTTCTACAGGACGGGGTAGTCGTCCTCGTGCTCAATCGTTCTTAGTTGCATGTTATAATATGCTTGGTAGGTTACATTGTATTCTTTGCCTCATTTCGGATCCACCACCATACGGGAGAGTAATTGAAGGATTGAAATGGTATTAAAAGATCACTAATGTGGAACTGATAACAAGAACCAAATATTTACCATTGTTATTCTTGATCAGAATCGAGCTCACTGCCCTCTGGGCAAATCCATAGGTGCTCAGTCTCCCTCAGCATATGTCGAAGAGTATAATTGCTAGTTGTACCTGTAGCACGCTGGTTGTACATACGACGGATGAATCCTCTCTCACGTCCATCTCTGCTAGTCCCACGTTTGATGCCAAACTCCAACATTCTCAGCCTTGTTGATTCATCCATTGCATAGTCATTATCTAGCAGGCGATCATTAATTGCCCTTAGTATCTCTCCGTTATCCATGTCCAGTGTCCCCACTATGGGTTCTCTCGAGACCAGTCTGTCAGCTCTCTCAATGGCACGTACCCCTGCATGAATAGGACAGTAGATCCACACCAGTTCTTGAAGACTTGAGGATTCTATTGATGTTTTCCATTCCTACCGCAGCCATCCGTTCTGAAATTTTCGAAGCACGGCTTGAGAGTCTGACAATATAACTGCTCTAGTTGATGGAGTTTCAGACAGCCACCTCAGTGCTACAGTAACTGTCTATACCTCCATTCTTATGCCGGAGGTTGTTGTCATGTAGGCTCCACTCTGTTCAGCGACGACCCTGCCCTTTATTCTCGCAGAGAAACCTCATCCTGATTTCTCATCACGCACTATAGACCCATCAGTGTACACAATGGCGTCATCATCCCCAGCATGATCACCTTTTAGCTGATTAATCTCCGGCTCTTCTTTTCCATTGCCCCTAGATCTGCACTCTCTGCCAAGGCTAATGATGACCTGTTGGTAGTTTATCCAGTTCTCTCCTGACTTACGCCACTCTTCCCCGTTGTATATATTTTCAACCCTTGTCACCAATCGTAGCCACTGCCTGTGCTATCCATGACATACCCCTCCTGATGCTTGCTCCTTTGATGTCAGCTACGTTCTCATGTAGGCGGTGTCTTTCGTCGATGGTTACCCGCATATAGGTTTTTGCCTGGGCCATCGCATATCTGGATCTAATTGAAAGCAATCTGAGCATGTATTTCATTGTCACAATGGGGGTATCACGCGGAGCCCAAAACTAGTCGTACCCCTTCATTATGAACAACGTTTTCATTGTGACATTGACAGCGTGAGTAGTCCTATCCCATACTTGATTTCTGAAATCACAAGCTGATGATAGAGGAGAAACATAAGTCTCTGCTTCAAGCGCGCAGCAGCCATTATTTTTACGGCTGCCAGTCCTCGCTTGCACTTCTGTATGATCAGTTCGACATGATACTTGAAAGATAGCCCACGATCAAACGTTACTCCCAGATACTTCCCTTGTCTTGCCTTTCAATGTTCTGTCCATTAAAATTAATTATTTTGCACTCTGTGGCAATGAATTTTAAGTTTCCTAATTCCCTTCATATGTTCAAATGTTACCGGATGCTTCGTTCTGATGTGTCTGTATTTATTTTCTTACTGATTTTGTGAAACCGTTCTAAGTCTTCTCATGTGTTTATGGCACATTTAACATGATTCTGTAGAAGAACATCTATGCGGATATCTTTTATATTTTTAATGTTTTATCATTGTTATTGTCCGTGACTTGCTTCCATGGGAATGGATTAGGTCCATGCACTTCTGCAGTCGAGCGTCCGACTGGAAAAGTAATTAGATCTCTTTCCTTTCCGACTGGAAAAAGTAGGGCTAGAGATCTGTCTTCCTTGGTTCCAATCTTTCCTCGGTCTTTCACGGTCATAGTTCAGAGGATCGCCCTCTATTAAAACCTCCAGTAAATGTGTCTAACCTGAAACAATTTTATTTTTGCGACCATGTTTCTTCCTGTTATTTCAACGACCTTCGTCAGATACCTCATTTCTGAGGTTCGAAGCTGGCATTTGTGTGTTGTAGTCATTGCCCATGACTCGATCCATTCTATGCATCTGTATAGTGGTACCAGACTCTTCTCTTAAGTTAGGGAAGGCACAAGCTGGGAGGAAGGAAACTTGTCACCCCACCTCATAAAGCTGGATTTAGTATGCAGAAGTCTCTAACATGTCCAACCCCAAAGGCAGTTTCTACAATGGACTACCATTGCCTTGTTGTTATTTTGCAGGTATCTCTACATTCTTGACATAAGCTTAACTATATGTCCACCTATTCATTAGCTTCTCCTGGTTACCTGTATTGTACTCACCTCATGATTCGTAAGGTCATGAAAGAGGTCAAGGTCAAAACTACATTTTTGACAATAACTCGTGACAGGTTCATGAGAATCCCGTGAAACGTACTGAACACAAAACTCTCTGACCATATTGTTGAATGCCTATAAACGATTGACGCTCCTCGAATAAATTCAGTTGAAAATTCAATGCGCAAGTATGGCTCATCTCACTACAGAACAACGACTCATACTCATTGGACGTTTACAGACTGGACTGTCACAAAGTGTAGTGGCCAGACAATTTAATGTGGTTAGAAGCACCATTAGTCGCCTTTGGGGGCGATTTCAAGAAACTGGCTCAGTGGCAGACCGGCCGCGCAGTGGAAGACCCAGAGTCACAACTCCTGCCGAAGACCGCTTCATACGGCTGCGTCACCTCAGGAATCGACCTGCATCTGCGTCCTCCACAGTCCAGTCAATGTCAGCAGCTCGTCGAATTTCAGATCAAACGGTCAGGAACCGGCTTCACGACTCTGGTCTTAGGGCTAGTAGACCCTACAGAGGTCCTGTTCTTACAGACCGGCATCGCCAGAACTGACTGCAGTGGGCAAACCAGCATCATCAATGGACCGTTGGGAATGACTGGAGACGGGTTTGGTTTAGTGATGAATCATTTTCTGTGCTCCAGCGACACGATAGACGGAGAAGAGTTTACCGCAGCGTCCATGAGCGCTACGCCCAAAACAGCGTTGATGAGGCTCCTCCACAAGGTGGTGGAGGTGTACTGATGTGGGGGGCGATCAACTTCATGGGAAGAAGTGACCTGTTGCAAATTGAAGGACGCCTGAATGCCCAACGATACGTCGCTGAAATTCTTCGTCCTCACGTCCTTCCACTTCTGGCTGCACGAGGGTCGATTTTTCAGCAGGATAACGCTCGACCTCACGTGACAACTCACCACCCAGTTCCTCGCTGACAACAACGTGCAGACCATTTCGTGGCCAGCCATGTCATCAGACATGAACCTCATACAACAATTATGGGATGAACATGACAGACGACTCCGCCAGCGAGACGTGGCTCCAGCCAATCTCCGACAGTTGTCTCTTGCACTGCGGGAAGAGTGGGCAGCCATCCCACAACAACAGATCCAACGGCTAATCGGATCCATGTCAAGGAGATGTCGTTCTCTGATAGAGGCCAGAGGGGGCCATACACCTTACTGAAACGGAGGCCTCAGTCGCAAAGAAAAAAAGTCCAAACCAAATTTAATGAACATCATTTTATTGCTAACGTCTGAAAGTTTCTTCATGCCACGATTGAAACATTAATTCCGTAAAATAAAATGTTGGTACAAGTTTGAAATTTGGTGTCCATTAACACTGCAATAATGTTGCGTTTCTTTTTTTTGAATAGTTATAGAACGCATGTTTTTTATGAAATGCTGGTTCTGCTCCTGTTTAGAGTCGACGTGTGTGCCTAATATTTAAATTGGACGAACTGGTAATTATCTAGCATTATAAAAGGCCAGAAGGGCATAAACAAACAACACGTGACATGTACAAAATGGCTTGTGGACTAGACAGTGTAGACACATGCATCAAAGCTTTTAAAAATATTTAGCGCTGAACAATATTTTTATAAATAACAAAATTTAATAATCACTTTAGGTTTTAACAATTTGAAAATAAATTGAATAGTTTAGAAAAAAGTTTCATCATTGATCTATAGTAAAGATGATGGTAAAAAATTCACTTTGGCAGCGTATATTTTTCACTTAGCTGCAAATAGTAGTTTCTGCTCCTGCTGATGGGTTCTGTGTACACTGTTCTCGCTCGTCGCTGGTGAAGGTAGTAGGGTGTAGCTCGTTTCCCAGAAATGTCAAGGAGGGTAGCTCGTCTTAAGAAAGCGTAGGCCACTTGTCCATTCTTGTTCCAGAGAAAGTACTTTCTGCTGGTACCACCTGGCTCACATACATTTTGCTCAGATGAATAAAAGAGACTTGTATCGGCCACTTACATGCGTCTGGGGTGTTCCCTCTCTGACTTTGTGGGTTTTCAGTTTCCACAGTCCTGGTTTCTTTGTTAATATTGATAGAGATTTCCTGGGCTATTTTGTAAGTCCGTCCAGATTCTCCAAAATAGATCCAAGCTGATAAAAGGAAATTCTGAATCCTAGGCTTCACTCTAGCAAGGTCGGGTATCTTGGCAAGCGATCTTCACAGTGGAATAACAATGAAACGTGTCATGTTATATTCCCGGTCTCCAACGTATCTGTTTGTAATGGCGTTAAATAAACGCTCCAATCGTTTTCAAACAGGCGGGTTAGGGTGTGTGTAGCGTAAGCGTACAGTTTTGCTGAGTTTAAAATCTGTTTAATGTACCTGTTTGGTTTAGAGACATTATTTGTTAGATTCTTATCAAAGGGGTATTACTCATGTTTTTACTTGAGTTGAATTCAACAGTGGTTGTTATCCCACTTGTTGGTAACCTGGCGGTCTATTATTAGATCCGATGTCTGGTTGCCTGACCATATATGGCTTGAATGGTCAGCTTTTCTAGGAATGTTTGCAACCAGAGCTGATGTCTTATTACCTGACTATATAAGGCTTGAATGGTCAGTCTTTTCCTAGTATGTGTTTAAACATTGCCCATCTGAGTTTAGGTCAGAGGGTTTAGCGTCTACGACGCATGCGCAAGTATTTTGTGACGCATTAAGAGAGACTTCCGTTCTAGAGTCAAGGGATTTTTTCAAGAGGGTCGAGACGGGTTTTTGGCGTCTCTGACCTGGCTATAAGCCTTTGGGGAGGAAAGCCTTCTGTGTGTGAGACTAAGATGTCTAGAGTTTGGTTCCCCATGAGATTTTTCTAAGCGTCTAGGAGACGAGTGTGTTTACTAGTGTTTTTCTGTTGGAATGACCAGGTAAATTACCCTTTGACTATTTCGCCTCGTTTATCAGAATCACGAATAACATTTATGTACCAGACCAGTGACTTTTCCCTGGGCGGGAAAGAGTTCTTCTATGATGCGAGCTATGAGCTCAGAAATTATGCTGACAGTTTTTGCCTAGGGCTGGTGTATGCCCAAAAGAACATTATATGATAATATTGGACAGGGTTTGATCCACCTTGTTGCCAAGGAATAACACAGAGGCCACTGTATCCAGAGGTCTGCCATGCTGTGCGACCTGCTGCATATTAAATATATCTGACTTGCTGATGTCAGAGTTTAGTTGGTGTAAACTCATATTTAAAGACCCGCTGGCAATGCGGAGTATTTTGCTGTGGCTACAGGAGAGAAGTTAGATGCACATCAGCACCATATATGCCCAGCTTACGGATAGATTATTAATGCAAACTGTACTACATTATCGTCATGTCTACAATGTTTCTGAGTCTTGTAAATGACCATGTCCTGATGCCAACGTCTTTGTTATGATCGTATCGTATTAAAATATTGTGAAGTCGTCAGCTGTTTACAACATGCCTGACTTCTGCATGTGGTTGAGTGGGTGTACTGTGCCATTGTATAAGAGCCTATACACATTCGCGTTTATCAACCTGATGTCTACACACCCACACAGCATGACAACCACACACTACTACGATCACTACACCTCTGAGAGCCTGAACGGTTGAGAGAGTGTTATTACACCCGGTCAGTGCCTCAACACCTGGTGACCTACATTCTCATCGTTGTACTGCTTGGGTTGACCTGACCCCCTCTCACATATACAGACAGCGCTACCGTGTCGTGACCAGTATACACTTTCAACACTATAGAGAATACAGGTCTCAACAGTGTGGTACTTTATTCTTCTTCTTCTTCTTCCTCGTTCGTCCTGAAAAGGACGTTGGTTGCGTTGTGTCTGTTTACAGCGAAGCTGCAATATCTGTGCCTTTCGGCCAGCACATCCGACTTCAGCACGGCATTTTTTGGGACCGGGTTTGCCTTCCCTCTTCGATCCCTACTCTCTCAGCCAGACTGCAGTGATGCAGCCTGTTTCCAGGACCACCATGTGGAGGTGCAGTAGGGTCTTTGTCAGCTCTGGTTTGCTGACCCTGACGCCAGCTGTCAAGCTATGGGTCGCTGACTGCATTCTCTATTGCTGCGTCTTTGGGTCCCGTGTGGTACTTTCAAAATATTGCACGGGAAGCAAAAGGTCACGTATTACCATATACGGCAGTTAGACATGAGATGCCTTGCGTAAAGACTCGCGAACATGTCGTTAACCTCATATGCAAACGTATGTCAAAAGTAACAATTCATTACTTTATCAGAAAGTAATCTCTTATCGATGTGTGTCCATAAGTTGTCTCCCCATATTCCAGCTTCGGTGATGCGCGCACCCGTCTTATCGGTGGCAGATAGCGCTGGGCGATGTACGTGTTAATCTGTACCGGCCAAGCTTGGTAAAATGGAATTTTACCAACCTGCCTCTCTTAATATTATCTCTCATCTCCTTACACATGTGAGGTGTATATCATCCACAAGGAGTGTCAGTTAACAGACAAGACACAATATACTGAAGTAGTGAAAGAATACTTGAAAATATAAACTGTCTGCTACATAGTATGGAAAGAAAGATAGAAAGAAAGACAGAAAGTGCGACAATTGAAATCACGCAATAAAGTCAGTGCCACAAATGCACCGATTACTGCCAAAGTAAAACAGCGATCGAGAGGGGTCGCCCCATTCTGTCACATATGCTCCACGAGGAACTAAAGGATATTGACTGATTGATCCACTTGTTGAAAAGCGAAAATTGTCTATGTCACTAGAGCTAGCTGCTAGGAGGATAAAACTCATGTAAAAGGTAAAGGGAATCTCTTTGTTTCATAAACTGCCTGTCGTAATTTTTATCTGAGAGGGTGCTGATGAATATTGGTCCCTTTAGAGTGTAAAGTGATATTGAAGGCTCTGTGAGAATAAGGATTTAGGTGAATGAGGTAGTAGATTCACAAGCGCTGGGAAGGAGCAAGGACAGTCTCTTATTACGACAATATCTGTTTTCTCACAGACTACTCCTATCTCTCTTCTGCACAAACAATTGTGTCAGTTCCAGTCGCTCAGGCGCGCTCACCGATTTGGTGATTCTGTCGCTCAACGTACATGAATACAAACTACACAGATGGAAATGTTTGGAGTTTTAGGCCAACCGACAACCAACACAAATAAATATTCATACCTTTATTATCATAAAGGACTCACACAAAATTGTACATTTACAGTCAAAAATCAAAAAGTTACAGAATACAAATATAACTAGGGAAGAGGGGCTTTTGAGGAGAAATATCCCATCCACCGTTTCCCGTTTATATCTACTAACAGACAAAACCCGGTCCCAAAGACAAGAAAAGGGGGGGGGTGATCAGAGATAGGCAATTTAACCCACTGGTAAATTTATTACTCTGAGGCAAGGGGTTACAGAAAAGGGGGGGGGGGGGGTGTAGAGGAAAGCTAGGGTTCTCAATTGTCTCCCTTTAAATCAACAAATTTTACGGGAGGGGGGAATGAACACAGTTACCCAATCCCACTAGGAGAGATCCCGTACAAGGAATATAATGCACCTTAGTATAAGGTCGAACTAATTAAAAGGGTAAAGAAAAGATAAATCTCCTTTCATTAAAAAAAACACACACTAGGGCTGGCCATCCCAACAAACACACACGCAGACTTACCGAAAGGTGAATTCTGGCACTTCATAGGAAATACATAAAAAAAAACAGCACTAAGCCTTGACTTAGGTAAAAGTAATTTCTTCCGTGTACAGCCCCAGATTTTGCGGGTTGTTTAAGTTAACAAAGTGTCCCGAAATCGCTGGACGTTGAAGTTTAACGGTACTGTTTGTTTATTAGATAAAGTTCCTAAAGAAAGGCACAGGCACTTGGCTAAGCGTGAGGTATGGTGTGGTTCCTAAAATTGGCACAGCTGGCGGAGATAACTTCCTTTTTCCGTAATGTCACAAGTTAAGAAAAACACTGAGGTAAGTTCTTCTTCGGGGGTGGGGGGGGGGGGGGGGGGGGGGGGGTTAAAATCCACTGAATATGCGTGACAGACAGTGTTCAGGTATCGATGCTTTTTCTTCACAAATAGGGGCAGTGAATAAAATCTGTTCTGCTTCCAGTTTCCTTTAAGGACTCTATATGAACTAGTATTTTTAAAGTGTTTCTTGAATGGCTTTTTTCTCAGTTACGTTCAGAGGAGCGGGGCCCATTACAGGTCGCCACAAGTTTAGCTTTAAAAAAAAGTTCATATGTTACTGGAGTTATCGAATTGAGTTTGGCAGAACTCTGTATATAGTTAATAATTGCTGGGATGCAGGTTGAATGATCGTTCTGAATGAAAGATAATCAAAACAAGAAATGCATTACAAATCATATTATAATCTGACGCGATAAATTACAGTTAGCCTATTTACTTATTAGCGTCGTCAATTAACAAATCAGGAAAACTTCCCGTGAGTTAAAAATAATTAAAAGCACATCTATCTATACAGAACTAAACTGTATTAAAGTTATAATTCTCTTTAACGTCTGCAAAATAAATTTACGCGTCAATTGTATTAGGAAATACTTTTAGCTGTAACATTAGTTTGCACTAGAACTTTGAAAATGGGTTTATTTAATAAGGTTAAATTTACACCACAATCCATTGAAATCAATAGAAATAACTCGACCAATGATCACTCGAAGCTAATGTATAAATTACCGTCTGCACAGAAAGAATACACTCCAATAGTCACGAAGGTAGATGAAATCCAGCAGGGATCCGACTATGCTAGTGCAACTAGGATTCTGTCAGAGCGAACGATAAAATGCAGTTTATCGGAGTTCTCTATTTATACTTCTCGAATGTAACTTGAATGGGGCGTGTTAAATTTTCGCACCTTTCTTGATCTTGAGCAAAATTCGGGGTACCTCGCCGATGTGTTAAACGTTGCGATTCCTACGTTTTCCCCGGTCTACCGATTTTCTTCCGTCTCAGGCTGCTCGCATAAGAGTGCGAAAATTTCCCGAGAAGCTAACTCTGTGAGCTGCAAGTCCCTGATTCTTTAGATCGCGGCCGCTCCACGTTGAATTCTGAAGATCAGCCTGTTCTTTGATGGTACCGCTGCATGCCGGTAAAAGTTACAACAGATGATCAGGGGTTCTAAAGTTATGAGAGGCCAATATTCTGTTATCATCCATCGAGTCAGGGAAATTCATTTGTCATACTTAGACGTACGTCACAATCGTCCCCACTTTTGAGACATGGAAACTCGTTTTCATGTTTAATTTATGACAATGAAGCTGCCCTGATCGGTAGTTTTAGGGTGATTGGCATCGTCGATTTTCTCCTCTTCCTCCGTGGTCCAGTTTCTACTCAAGAAGTCAGCTCCGACATTCTGTTTTCCTGGAATATATTCCACTTTGAAGGAGTAAACACTCAATAGCAAGGCCCAACGCATTATCCTTGCGTTGAATTCCTTCTTGGCACCCAGGAAAGCTAGTGGAGCATGGTCTGTTTGCACCGTGAAAGAAGTACCATACAGAAACTCATGATGGCGTCTGATGCCATGAATCAGAGCGAGACATTCTCTTTCAACGACACTGTAGTTGCGTTCCGCTTTATTCAGTTTCCGACTGCCATAGGCAACTGGAAATAGCATGTTCAGGTCACTGTCATCGGCTTGCAGCAATGTTGACCCGATGCCCTGACCTGACGCGTCAACTCTCAGTATGAAAGGTTTCTTAAGGTCAGGTAACCTTAGGATGGGGTATGCCGACAACTGTCCTTTCAAAGTGCTATACGCGTGTTCGCACTTTTGATCCCATATGACCTTATCAGGACAACCTTTCTTGGTGAGGTCAGTCAGAGGTGCTGTCAGTCCGTTGAAGTTCTGGATGTATTTCTGATAGTATGCACATAGCGATATGAAGGAACGTACGTCTTTCTTCGTTCGGGGTCTTTTTGCTGCCACAATTTTCTCCACGTTCTTCTTAATAGGCCAACTGCATCCGTGAGAAATAGTATGCCCCAGGAAGTCTAACTGTTCAAACCCGATGAGACATTTGCTAGGTCTGGCTGTGAGACCCGTTTCCTGTAGTCTCCTGAGGAGCATAGCAACCGTAGCAATATGTTCTTCATAGGTTTCCGATGCAATTAATATGTCATCCATGAAATTATGGATATGGGGACTTTGCAAAGGCTCTAGAAGCTTCCTCATCATCCTGGTGAACACTCCTGGTGCGTTATGCAAACCGAACGGCATCACATTAAATGTGTAATGTCCTTCGCTAGTGCTGAAAGCTAACAAAGGTTTAATTTCCTCCTTGACTGGTATTTGATAATAACCTTTACTGAGGTCAATCTTGGAGAAGATCTTTGCTTTGCTGAGCTTGGTGAACAACTCAGAAACAGTTTGGAGAGGTTCGGGCTGGAATTCCGTTACAGCGTTTAGCAACCTGTAATCAATGCACAGCCGAACTTCCTTATTGGGCTTCTGCAACAGCACTACACTCGAGCTGTAAGGAGATGTAGACTCACTGATAATTCCTGCCTGACGCAGCTTGTCTATTTCTCCGCGAAGTGCATCCGCTTTAGCGTACGGGATGGGATAAACTCTGGTTTGAACAGGGGTCTCGTTTGTTAATTTCATATCAAATTCAATGAGATTTGTTCGACCAGGTACATCCGTTAAGACTGCACTGTACTGTTTTAGTAGAGCCCTGGTTTCTGTTTGTTGTTCAGGTGAGAGATTGTCGCCGAACTTGACATCTTTAAAGGATTCTGTGGGTTGCAGTGGATACTCCATGCAACCATCATCATCTTCCTCGTCTTCCGTTGCTATGGCGACAGCCAGGAGATGCTCGGAGGATGGCACCGGTCTTCCCAAATATTTCTTTAGCAGATTTATGTGGAAGACCTTCTCCTTTCCTTTGATGGAGATCTTGTAATTGGTACGTGAGATCTTTTTAAGGACGGTAAACGGCCCTTGCCATCCGATGCGAAGTTTATTGCTTCCGGTTGGGAGTAGCAACAAAACTTTCTCCCCTGGTTGGAGTTCTCTCTCTTTTGCAGCTTTGTTGTATCTTTTAGCGTGTTTAGCGCGGGCTTTCGTAAGGTTGGTTGTAGCTAGATCCCATCCTAGCTTTAGCCTTTCCTTGAGCTCAGATACATACTTGCTTGCAGAGACGACTGTCTCGTCAGCCTTTTGGTCTGTCAGGGACCGAAGTAAGGCTTCTAATGGCCCCTTTATAGGTCTGCCAAATAAAAGTGTAGCAGGCGGGAATCCCGTAGACGCTTGGGGAACCTCTCGGTAGGCGAATAAGGCAGCCGATATATATAGGTCCCAGTCTTCCGGTTTCTCCTGACCCAGCTTACGTAACATGGTGGTGAGGCTGCCATTAAACCTTTCCACGAGCCCATTTCCGGCCGGATGGTAGGGACTTGTGTGGATATGTTTGGCCCTCAAGATCTTAAAGATCTCCTCCATTAACAGGCTACGGAATTGGGATCCATTGTCCGTCAAAACTTGTTGAGGGAATCCCAACCGTGTAAAAATTTGCACGAGGGCTTCTGCAACATGCTTGGAATCTATGCATGTTAGCGGTACAGCTTCGGCCCACATAGTGCAAGTGTCAACTAAGGTCAGGATGAACCTGTTCCTTCTTTTGGTCTTTTCCAGAGGACCAATAATGTCGACAGCAACCCGTTCAAATGGAGTCCCTACTATTGGCATTTGCCCCATAGGTACTGGGGGGGTGTCAAGTGCTTGGGTGCTACCCGTTGGCACTGGGCGCAGGATTTCACGTACCTGACAATGTCAGAGTTCATTCCTGGCCACCAATAGTGGGTTTTTATTCGCTGAATAGTGGCGTTTTGTCCCATATGTCCGCTAAAGGGAAGAGAGTGCCCCATCTCTAAGATCTGGCTTCGGTACTGCGTCGGAAGTAGGAGCTGGTTATTCCCCGTGTCCGGGTTTCCCGTTCTACGATACAATACGCCATCCTTAGAAAAGATGTCTCCGTTGTGTCTGGGGTCCTTAGCCATGGGCAGTTTTTTAAAGCAGAGCTCTAGAGTAGGGTCCTTTTGTTGCGCCTCCTTCAGTTCGTTCGGCAACAAATTTGGCGCAGGCTCCCTCTCCTTCTTGGCTTGCCCTCTTGTGGTTACTGCTGCCACAATCGGCTCCTTTGGTCTCCCAATAAACACATATCTACATCCCAGGATAACTGGGTAGATAGGATCATCCATAATGGCCGCTTTTATAACTCCTCTGACAAAATCAGAGTGTATTTCTACCAGTGCGATAGGCAGCGTCCTGGGCGCATCACTCTTAAACACTCCACTAAGTTTGACGGTTTCCTCTGTCTCCTGACCTGGTTTGACTAGGTGTCTAGCAACAATACAACTAAAACTTAATCCAGTGTCAAAGAGACAAGTGGTTGAGGTACCATTCAAAATTACAGTTCCTCGAGTTGAGGGTCGGTCCCCCTCAGGTTGAGAATCACTGACATTGACTCTACCTTTCGAGGCTGTATGCAAACATCCAACGCGGTTTGGACCGGTTTGTTTGCCCTGATCAGACGTTCCTGGTGTAGGGGTCTTTCCTTTTCCTTGACCTTGGTGGCCGCGCTGCCACGTAGGCTTGGTGGGTTGATCAGAATTGTTGTTGGGGGGGTATCGGGTTTTGTAGAATTTCGATTTTTCCTGGGGAGGTCTCTGGGTATTATTTTCTCGTTGGTTATAATTCTGAGAGGAATTAGAGGAATAGGATGACTGCTCTAGATTTTGTTTACGAGATGGCTCATCTGTGGGTTTACGTTTAGTGCTGGGAAGTTCGGCCATTGCATTGGTATAGCGTTCGGCCTTATTGAGTATGTCCTCAAGCCTGACTGCGCCCTGTTCAGCCAAAAATCTACGGGTTTCGTTTGACATAGTTGCCTTTATCTGTTCCACAAGAACAAGTTCAAGTAGTCCCTCATATGTAAGAGGTAGGTCAGATAATTCAATGCACTTTGTCAGATAACCCGTGAGACGTGAAGAGAACTGGGGAAATGTTTCCGTGCTCTCTTTTCGGCTGTTTCTGAACAACTGCAGAAACTTTCGGGCAGTCATCTCAAACTGCTGTAGTAAGGCCTTCTTCAACATGTCGTAATCATGTTGATTCGGTCCCAGCTTTGTGTACACGTCATAAGCATTGCCTTTCAGTGACGTTGAAAGTTTGAGCGCCCAGCGGGTACTCTCTAACCCATAAAGATTCGCGAGTCTCTCGAATTTTTCTAGGTAGCTGTCAATTTTTTCGTTAGGGCTAGGAAAAGACTCTAAAGCGAAAGACATCGCAGTTAATTGGGCAGACTGAGTGCTGGAGAGATCCATTGTTTGAGACTGGGGCGAAGACGGCTCTCCATTATTTGAAGTAGAGGCACTCCGACTCTCTAAAGCCTTGAGCGCTAATTCATGTTGTCTTTCCCCTCTCTTTCTCTCTCTCTGCGGGCTTCCATTTCTGCCTCAATTTTCTTCTGTTCCAATTGACGATCGTCCGCTTCTTTCTTCCTAGCTTCTGCCCTCTCTTCTCTCTCTTTTTCTTCCTTCCTCTCAGCTTCTGCCCTTTGTTTCTCTTCCTTCCTCTCTGCTTCTGCTCTTTGTTGCTCCTCCTTCCTCTCTGCTTCTGCTCTTTGTTGCTCCGCGTCATATATTTGCAGTTCCTGGGTGATAAACAGATTCGCGGCTTCTGTGTCTAATCCTGAGTCTTTCGCTTCCTGTCTCAAAATGGATCTTATCCTAATTCTCTCAGCCATTGTCAAAGAACTGGATGCTTCTAAGACTAGAGAATAGTAAGATGAACAAGAAGGGGAAAAACTCAAAGCCGCTACGAGAAAAACAAAGTAAAAAATTTACTGAATGACCTCGTGTGTTAACTTATCGCCGCTATTATTGTCACTTAAGACTCGTAACGCAAGCAAACTATGCCAATTAAATGGTAAGTTACACTAGAAAAGAATCTACTCTTACTAACAGTAGAGAAAAATTTATATTAAACAATTTAAAAGGAAAAAAAAAAATTTCCCAGAAAATGTTAATTCTCTAACAACAAACTCCGTCCCTGAAGACAATTTTTGAGATGAGACGTAGTTAACTTAATTTTAAAAAATCAGAACAATCCGTCTTTAGCTTAGCTCAACTCAAACGCTTCATAACCTTTAGTGATTGTAAAACAATCACGCAGTCCCAGCAATTATATAACCAAAATTTTCAATTCCCTCTGCCAGAGAATACAAATGTGACAATCTTTTATTATCACTAACTGCCTGTTCCTGTGGAAAAACAAACCTGTCTTAATTATTGTGTGGTTGGCCCAAAATACTGAACGGCTTGGTCTAGGGGAAGTAATACTTTTAAAGATTATACCCTACTTCACAAAGACAATCAACCACACTCTATTTTAACTAAGTTCAGAATCCCGGACGAGCTAACCATATATTGTCGTAATTTTTATCTGAGAGGGTGCTGATGAATATTGGTCCCTTTAGAGTGTAAAGTGATATTGAAGGCTCTGTGAGAATAAGGATTTAGGTGAATGAGGTAGTAGATTCACAAGCGCTGGGAAGGAGCAAGGACAGTCTCTTATTACGACAATATCTGTTTTCTCACAGACTACTCCTATCTCTCTTCTGCACAAACAATTGTGTCAGTTCCAGTCGCTCAGGCGCGCTCACCGATTTGGTGATTCTGTCGCTCAACGTACATGAATACAAACTACACAGATGGAAATGTTTGGAGTTTTAGGCCAACCGACAACCAACACAAATAAATATTCATACCTTTATTATCATAAAGGACTCACACAAAATTGTACATTTACAGTCAAAAATCAAAAAGTTACAGAATACAAATATAACTAGGGAAGAGGGGCTTTTGAGGAGAAATATCCCATCCACCGTTTCCCGTTTATATCTACTAACAGACAAAACCCGGTCCCAAAGACAAGAAAAGGGGGGGGGGGGGTGATCAGAGATAGGCAATTTAACCCACTGGTAAATTTATTACTCTGAGGCAAGGGGTTACAGAAAAGGGGGGGGGGGGGGGTAGAGGAAAGCTAGGGTTCTCAATTGTCTCCCTTTAAATCAACAAATTTTACGGGAGGGGGGAATGAACACAGTTACCCAATCCCACTAGGAGAGATCCCGTACAAGGAATATAATGCACCTTAGTATAAGGTCGAACTAATTAAAAGGGTAAAGAAAAGATAAATCTCCTTTCATTCAAAAAAAAACACACTAGGGCTGGCCATCCCAACAAACACACACGCAGACTTACCGAAAGGTGAATTCTGGCACTTCATAGGAAATACATAAAAAAAAACAGCACTAAGCCTTGACTTAGGTAAAAGTAATTTCTTCCGTGTACAGCCCCAGATTTTGCGGGTTGTTTAAGTTAACAAAGTGTCCCGAAATCGCTGGACGTTGAAGTTTAACGGTACTGTTTGTTTATTAGATAAAGTTCCTAAAGAAAGGCACAGGCACTTGGCTAAGCGTGAGGTATGGTGTGGTTCCTAAAATTGGCACAGCTGGCGGAGATAACTTCCTTTTTCCGTAATGTCACAAGTTAAGAAAACACTGAGGTAAGTTCTTCTTCGGGGTGGAGGGGGGGGGGGGGGGGGTAAAATCCACTGAATATGCGTGACAGACAGTGGTCAGGTATCGATGCTTTTTCTTCACAAATAGGGGCAGTGAATCAAATCTGTTCTGCTTCCAGTTTCCTTTAAGGACTCTATATGAACTAGTATTTTTAAAGTGTTTCTTGAATGGCTTTTTTCTCAGTTACGTTCAGAGGAGCGGGGCCCATTACAGGTCGCCACAAGTTTAGCTTTAAAAAAAAGTTCATATGTTACTGGAGTTATCGAATTGAGTTTGGCAGAACTCTGTATATAGTTAATAATTGCTGGGATGCAGGTTGAATGATCGTTCTGAATGAAAGATAATCAAAACAAGAAATGCATTACAAATCATATTATAATCTGACGCGATAAATTACAGTTAGCCTATTTACTTATTAGCGTCGTCAATTAACAAATCAGGAAAACTTCCCGTGAGTTAAAAATAATTAAAAGCACATCTATCTATACAGAACTAAACTGTATTAAAGTTATAATTCTCTTTAACGTCTGCAAAATAAATTTACGCGTCAATTGTATTAGGAAATACTTTTAGCTGTAACATTAGTTTGCACTAGAACTTTGAAAATGGGTTTATTTAATAAGGTTAAATTTACACCACAATCCATTGAAATCAATAGAAATAACTCGACCAATGATCACTCGAAGCTAATGTATAAATTACCGTCTGCACAGAAAGAATACACTCCAATAGTCACGAAGGTAGATGAAATCCAGCAGGGATCCGACTATGCTAGTGCAACTAGGATTCTGTCAGAGCGAACGATAAAATGCAGTTTATCGGAGTTCTCTATTTATACTTCTCGAATGTAACTTGAATGGGGCGTGTTAAATTTTCGCACCTTTCTTGATCTTGAGCAAAATTCGGGGTACCTCGCCGATGTGTTAAACGTTGCGATTCCTACGTTTTCCCCGGTCTACCGATTTTCTTCCGTCTCAGGCTGCTCGCATAAGAGTGCGAAAATTTCCCGAGAAGCTAACTCTGTGAGGTGCAAGTCCCTGATTCTTTATATCGCGGCCGCTCCACGTTGAATTCTGAAGATCAGCCTGTTCTTTGATGGTACCGCTGCATGCCGGTAAAAGTTACAACAGATGATCAGGGGTTCTAAAGTTATGAGAGGCCAATATTCTGTTATCATCCATCGAGTCAGGGAAATTCATTTGTCATACTTAGACGTACGTCACACTGCCATACGGCGTATGATTGAAGTCTTAGACATTTCACTATACAAGGTCCATATTTTTACGATGTAGGATAACCAGTTTCTTTCCCCGCAGTTTTTCCTCCTGTAACACAAGAGCAGAGTCAGGTACCCATTTAGGGCTGGGTAGAATGTTGCATGATTGTCATAATTTTTGATAAGATAGGTCTTAGAATTGTATGGTTCCGTCCGAGCAGAGGTGATAGTGATAACTCTGTGAGAATAAGGGGTAAGAAATAGACTGCGGTTTCACGAGGGTGATAGGGTATGAGGAAGGACAGTCTCTGAATCGAGTAGTTGCTCTAATCCAGCCTATCTTACGAAATTAATTTAACTGCAGACGTACTTACTTTATGCTAAACAATTTTTGCAATTTTTCCCTACACTCAGGGCCGGATTAAACTAGTGCGGGGTCTGTAGCATATGTTAAGAAAGGGGCCCTATATTATAAAAAAAACAATAAAACAACACAAATATATTTGAACACATACATTTTTAATTTGCATAGCAATTATCATTATCAATTAATTCGTGCTTGTAATCCTATAAACTTGCCACTCATGTTGCTGGCGTTGTCATAACTTTGACCAAGGCAGTCTTTAATATCAATGTCATTTGCCTTTAAAAAATTAAGTAGACTTTTAGTAAGCTGTTCAGCACTATGACCTTCCATATCCAAAAATGTCACAAATCTTTCAACTGGTCCAGATGGCAAAACATAGCGCAGAGTCAAAGTCAGCTGGTCCATATTAGATATATCTGGAGTAGAATCCAATGAAACGGAATAATACTTGTATCTCTTCACTTCACAGAAAATGTGATCCAGTATGCTGGATCCAATCAGATTGATGAATTCCTCACAAGTTGTTTTAGGTAGATATGATGTATGTCCAAATCCTTTGTTTGCATGAGTACTTATATGCTCTGTCAGCAAAGGGTCAAACTTGGCCAGTAATTCTAACAACCCTAAGTAATTCCCGTTATAAGAGTACCCAACAATTTCATCACTGCCACGAAATGAAAGGCCTCGTTCTGCTAAAAACTTCACAACTTCAATTATTTGCTCTAGAAGTTTGTGCCAATACTTTTCTTGAATGTCAATTTGTTTTACAAGATGGGAATCGACACGTTCACCTTTGTTTTTACGCATCAACAGTGAAATTAAAGCTTGACTATGTGAGGAGCTTTCTTCATGTCGACGCAATAGATTGCTTGCATTTTTCCAGTAATTAAACCCTTCCACAGTAAACTTTGATGAACATTCTGAACTCATAAGCTTGCATTGGAAACAGAATAGACGCCCTTTACTTTCTGAATAGCATAACCATTTTCTTGCATGTTGCTTGTTTGTAAGTTTATGAATATGTGTAAAATGAGATATCTGACAGTATCGAGTTTTCTTTTCAGTGTCATACAATCGCACGGATGAAGAGAAGGCACTATCAACATGTTGACATTTTTCACTTCCCTTGGATATGCAATATTCACGCTCACAGTCATCTATATTGTTCGGCCAGTCACCAATATCATTAGAGTACTTCTTCGTTTCACTTATTCTTTCACATTCAGACTCAGTGTATACTGGGTTTTGATGTATGTTTTCTGCTGCACAGCCTGCACTAGTACTAGTTGTTCCTGTACTTCCAGCTTCAGCGGTTAGAGTACTACCACCATGAACATCAAAATACTCTGTCAGCTTACGTGTTTTTGATATCACAAGTTGATCTCTTCTTTCTTTTTCTTCCCTCGCTTTACGTTTTTCAGTTCCAGAAGCATAATTACGTCCAATATCTCTGTGTTTACTGCTCATTTTTTGAGTTTTCTAACCTTACAAATAAAGAAATTTTAATCAAGATCGAAAGAGAGTGCGAGCACGCCGTATACCTCAATTAAAACAGGAAGTTTCCGTTTCCTAAATTCTAGTGTTTATTGTTAATGCAAATTCATTTCACAAAGAACGAAACAAAATTAGAGGGGCAGTCGCCTAGAGCCAAAAAAGTGGCTTCCGTCCAAACGTGACCAAATTTTCAACGCCACTTAAATGGCTTCCGTCCGCAAAAAGTTAAGATTAAAATAATGAAGAGTCACACTAAGTCACCCTCTTATGCTCTTTCTCCCACAATTTCGTGACACCAAATGAAACGGCGCTAAAGATGGCATAAATCACAAGATCATTGGTTTAACGCTCGTATTTTTTTTCCTTCTCTCTAACCAGCGGCACTCGAGCTTTCCAGCTCTTTTGGCCCAATGACATGTCATTGCGAGGCTGGGGGGTCAGTGGACTTTCCTTCCTACCCGGTCAGGAGCTTCGCTCCTTCCCATCAACGCTCGTATTAGAAGATGACCAAAAAATTATGTACATATTTATTGGCGCGGGGCCCCTAAAAGCGCGGGACCCGTAGCATATGCTACTTGTGCTACTACGTTAATCCGGCTCTGCCTACACTCATGTACACACACCAATTTGGTGCTACTAATGCACAAACGTGAATACAAACTACGTATAACATATATTTTTGGGACAGTGGGTTTGACCAACACGTTAATTAAGGTTTATTATGTTTATTATCATTAAACAAAAGGCACAACATCGATCATGTTACATTTATAAATCATAGTTACAGACAAGGTGGGAAAAAAAAATAGTTTTTTCAATAGGTCCTCCCCTCTATTGTAAAGGAAAAAAACAACCCAAAGAAAATTACTATCAGAGGTAATTAACCCACAGAGAGATTCAATTTTAACAATGGGATAACCAATAATCAGTAAGAGTATAGGAACAGGTTCTTAATTATTAATCTATCCCGTGACTAAGCAGGTTAGGGCGGGGGGGGGGGGGGGGGACAAACACTCAGAAAAAGTAGTTAAGTATACTGATGTTTAGCAAAACAAATAACATTAAGGTTATCTAACTTCGGGGATGTATGATAAAGAGAGAGAGGGATAGTATTTCACGGTGAGAGGCTGCCATGTCCTTTTTAGGATAGTCAGGATCCAATTTGGTTCTCCTCTCTTTATCTAGCTCATGTATGGCTCCTCGAATACCGCTTGTGTACGGCGGTGGCCACATCCCGGGCAACAGTCTTGGCTGACTGGCTAAACTACATGGAGTAGTTGCAATCTTACTCAAGGGAAGGTCCATCCCTAGTACACAAAGAATGAGACGGTGAGTGAGGCGGAGGAATCTGAGAAGATCAACGGCTTGCAAAGCGAAACAGCAAAGTGTGTGGCGCACTAGAGGCATGTCGGACATAGAAAAAGACAATGGTTAGCCACCGTGGAAGAGATTGGAGCCTTACCACGTACTTCCTACAGAACGTAATGGGATTACAACAACAAGATAAGAACCGATATGTAGAGAACTCTCTGTCCCCTGGGGAAGAATCTACTGTACAAATTAACAGGGAAGAGGCAACTCCTCTAATGAGTAAGGAAGTACATAATGACGAGTGTTCCTTAAATTCTGTTGAAAGGGAGCACTCTGAGAAAGACCACCTAAAAACTAGTAGGAGAAGCCTAAAAATAGGAACATGGAATGTTAGAACTCTAAACGGAGAAGGAAAGCTTGACAATCTTATATTAGAGGCAACAGACATGAAACTCGATATACTGGGAGTTGCAGAGGCAAGACTTTTGGATACAGGCTACATAACAAGAGACCAGTACACGCTTATACACTCAGGAGGAGAAAAACATGAAAGAGGGGTAGGAATGTTGATAAAGAAGGAGTTAGAAAAATACGTGGATACTGGACACACAATGACAGAATGATGTTAGGCTACTAAAGATGAGAGCAAAGCCATTCGACATATCAATCTTACAAACTTATGCACCAACTAAAGATCACAGCGAGGAAGAAATAGAAGAATACTATGAAGAGCTACAACACACTCTTAAACCAGTCAAATCTACAGATGTGTTGATAGTAATGGGTGATATGAATGCAACAGTAGGAAAAGGAAAATACAAGAAAATAGTAGGACAGTATGGATTAGGGACAAGAAATGATAGAGGAGACAGACGTATCCAATTCTGTGAAGAAAACCAGCTGGTCATATGAAACACCTTTTTTGAACACCGCCCAAGGAAATTATACACATGGAAAAGCCCAGGAGATGTAACACGAAATCAAATCGACTATATCATGATAAAACATAGATTTAAGAACAGTGTCACAAGTGCAAAGACACATCCTGGAGCCGACATAAATTCAGATCACAATCCAGTCGTCATCAAAGTAAATATAAAGCTGAAATGAGCAGGAAACAGAAGACAGGAGGAACCCCAGATAGAAATATCAGCGCTGAAACAACCAGATATAAAACAGAAATATTTAATCGATGTCAAAAATAAATATCAACAGTTATTGACAGAAAGCATGGAGCAGTATAGAAGAGAAAACCCAGAAGAAAAAGCAACCGCAAAATGGAAATGCTTAAAAACAAGCAAACAATCAGCAAATGCAAATTTACCTTAAAAGGAGTGTAAGAAAAATCAAATTTGGATGACAGATGACATCTTGAATAAAATGGCAGAAAGAAAGAAAGCAAAAAACACTCCAGAAAATAAAACAATAGACAATGACATACGTACTATGTGTAGAGAAGCAAAAGAACGGTGGATGGAAACAAAATGCAAGGACATAGAAGACTTGGAAGCAAAGCACATGACAAGAGATATGCATGAAGAAATAAAGAAATTATCAAATCGGTCGCGGTTTGCACAAGGAGGAAGATGTATCAAGAACAAAAATGGTGTAATATTACTTGATGAGAAAGACATATCAAACAGATGGGCAGAATACGTAAAAGAACTATTCGAGGACAACAGAGGTAAAAAACCATCACCAGATCCTAATGAAGGCACAAACATTCTCAGATCAGAAGTAGAGAATGCGATTCATATGATACAAAAAGGAAAATCAGCAGGCATGGATAACATAAAAATTGAAATGATAGAAGCTCTGGAGAGATTTGGTATAGATACAATCACAGAAATATGCAACGATATATACAATACAGGATATATACCACACGACATGAAGACATCAGTTTTCATAACATTGCCCTAAAAACCAAATGCAACAGAATGTTCAGACTTCAGAACAATCAGCATGATCAGTCATGCAATTAAGATACTGCTCAAAATCATACAGGAAAGAATAAAAAGTAAAGTAGACAGCGAAATCCAAGAAGAACAGTTTGGTTTTAGACGGAATAGTGGAACAAGAGAGGCAATATTTTTCCTAAGAATATTAGCAGAAAAATATACAGAGGTCCAAAAAAGTATGTATATGTGCTTCATTGACTATAAGAAGGCTTTTGACAGAGTCCATCATGAGAAAATAATTGAATGCCTCAAAGACATAGGTATTGATGGAAAAGATATAAGAATACTCAGTAACCTTTATTGGGAGCAAACTGCCACAGTAAGATCGGGAAGGAATTATTCACCATACATAGACATAAAAATAGGTGTCAGACAAGGCTGTGTGCTGTTTCTCTGCCTATTTAATTTATACACCGAAAAAATTTTCAAACAGATACAGGAAATACCAGGACTGAACATCAGTGGAAGGTCAATAAACAACCTTAGATATGCAGATGATACCGTGTTGTTAGCTGAAAGCGAACATGAGTTACAAGAACTAGTGAAGCAAGTGAACAGTATAAGTCAAGAATATGGACTCGACATTAATATTGAGAAAACAAAAACTATGATAATTAGCAAAACAGACGATAAACCCACATTAAAGATAAGCGTAAATGGAAAAATCCTGGAACAAGTCAAGAGCTACGTATATCTTGGTCATACAATAATAGAAGATGGCAGATGTGAAACAGAAATCAAGAAAAGAATAGAAATGGCCAAAGCTACATTCAACAACATGAAACATATACTGACATCCAAACAGTTATCTCACAAATTAAAACTGAGAATCATAAAGTGTTATATATATTCTGCATTTCTGTATGGTGCAGAAACATGGACGATGAATAAGCATTTGGAAGAAAGAATTGAGGCTCTTGAAATGTGGATATATAGAAGAATGGGGCGTATCTAATGGAAAGAGATGAAAACAAATAAGGAGGTCCTAGAAAATCTAGGTATGAAAAGAGAACTAATGAGGGAGGTCAAAGTTCGGCAGCTAAAATACTTTGGCCACATAAAAAGGCATAACATCTTGCAGAAGACCATAACAGAAGGGAGAGTTGAAGGCAAACGTGCAAGGGGAAAGACGTTGGAGATCCATTACAGCCAACCTTCGTTGTGGAGATGTCAACTGATGATGATGATGAACTTCGTTCATTCAATGCACGCATACAGTGGCCCTCTTTCATCTGCACTTACCAATCGTTAAATCAGGCATTCAATGAAATAAAAAAAACTCTAGCAAGTACTAAACAAATTATAGTCTTTGGGTTTTGTCGATTTCAGCCCCAGACTGACGTGGTTTGATGTCGGCTATTTTTCCGAAGTCGCTAAAAGCGAGGCGTTATTTTTTTGTTTTGTTCCAGGATATCCCTCTTTTCACTGCAGTTAGTGTTTGGAATAAGGGTACTAGGGGGTAATTAATTTTTACGTTTATAGCCGGTAAAATTAGCTATACGTTTATTTAATACGTTTAAATTAACACAAAAATCCCAGTGAAATATAATGAACTTTAAACATTAAAACACTTAGTGGCTAATAACTATATATTACCGCAAATCAAGAAACTGAAATAAATCTCCACGTATTTCTATAGGAAATCCAGAAAAATGCGCGCTAGACTATTCAAGAATCCCGATAGCAACTGACAAACTGAATTTGGAGAGATGACTATATAAATGAAATGAGAAAAAAATCGTTAGCTAGTGCGATTTTTCACGTGTCTGTCCGTTTATTGGAGAAACTGCGGTCGATTTTCTAACTGAAAAGATGTCATCGCACTATCCCCGACCAGAGAGACTTTTTGCTCGTGGCCAGTCGTCTTTTGATCTCGGTTCATTGGAGATTTCTTTCCCGTGTACGGGTCCCTGTCTGCTCAGTTACTAGGTGCTATTCTTACAACAAAAGGTTTTCAGATCTTCGGCGCACATGCCGGACGTGAGTAATCTGAAAGCCAGCATACACCCTAGCTTGCCCCCTTCTGAGGAAATGACAGTTTATGAATCACAATATCTGCTTGTATATCGCGTGAAAAACCCAGGTAGGCGTGGCTAACTAGAAACAAGACAGATTAGCGAAAGACATGACTGTTTGCGAGATAACTTTGAGCGTGGTAATCAAAGAAACACGTGGGAAACTCATCTCATCTCATAATCGGAACCTCTTCTACCCCGTGAAACGAGGTGTAGAGGGGACCCAAGTGCACAAGGCCCCTTTGCAGGACATGTAATCGAAGTGACTTGGCAAACAGGTGATTGGCCCATTGTGTCCGAACTTGCCCTCATGTGTACTCATATTCGCTATAAAACCTCTGAACCATCGAGACGTCATTCCAGCCAAAATGGACAGAGCCTCATATACCCAAAGGTGTCGAGGGATGTCCTTCCTCATCTGCACAAAGGCATTTATAGAGGAACACTCAGGACCAGTAGGTCTGAGGAAAGAGCAAAATCTGAAACGGGCACAGCAGTCTTTGTTACTGGGAGGTCTCCACTCAGAGTGGCGTACCACACACAGTCAGTAAAGACAAAGGTCGCCTGCGGCGTCACGTGGGAAACACGTTGAGAAATTTAGATTGACAAAGAATGAGGGGCGCAGGTGAGATTAAAATGCATTCGATCCTAGGGTGCTCAATGTTCATCTGTCACAATGATTATAGCAGGTCTCGATCCCAGGACCTTAAAACTGCTAATGACGAGGACGGCGCTCCAACCGAGTAGCCAATCGGATGCTCAGAACTTAAGTAACGGATTCAAACACAGGTTGTGAAATTTATGAAGTGCTTATAACTAAATCTATTCTGCCTTTTTGTTTGCTGACATTCTATGATACGTGCCTGTTGTTGTTGTTGTTGTCGATATCTCTTAGCTGGTAAGCCTATCGCTTATATTTTCTTGTCTGTTGTCTGGTGTCGTCCTATATGTCCAACCAGTACATGATTACACACTAAGTCACTTGATCCTTCACGTAACTATGACTTTTATCTGGTTGGCTGCATGCAGGAGAATCTCTATATGGACCCATAATAGTATTTAAGCTATGCATATTTGCAGAGCCCCTTGGTGAGATCAGCTGTGAAGGTATATATATATATCTAATAAGAGTAGTATATTATATATATAACCTTACTTGCTACCACATATCTATATATCTCAGTCAGAATTATTCTGGAATAGTGTGATGCTACGTTATGTGTCTAGGGTATGTGTATGGTGAAGTGTAAGTCACAACAACAGACAGATAAACAATTTAATTTAATCCACTACTCTTAACAACACTGTGACACTCACATACATATAACACTCTATGAGAATATCTTAAAGAAGTCACTAGTAACGTTTCAAATAACAATATGTATTCATTACTGGCATGAATGAATATGTGTCCTGATTCAACTACAAGGGAACCAGGAATCACAATCAATTTAAATTACAAGTTATGTACAGAATGTATTTAATATGAATATTGTAGTGACATATATTATTACCAATGTTCTATGTGTGTCAATTGTGTAGTGGTAAAATGAGGTAATACTGGTTTTGTTTTGTTCAAGCTCTGTTGGTATTTGTCATCATGACTTCAATAGTTTGTCTTTAGGGACCATTATTGTAGATGTTCACAGTTCCTGATTTTAAGACAAGTAAATTCCCCTCTTAATGTTAATTTTAAAAAATCAGTTCAGGATGAGGGGACATAATGTTGAGCTCAGCTGGCCAACTCTGCTTATCTTTAGTGATGGCGGCAGGAAAGGACTCCTCTGCTCGAATTCTCCTCTGGGCTCAGGAGACACCTCACTGATAGCTAAAAAGACCAAGGAGTATGCTGTCCGACTCTGGATTCAGCAAATCTCTGACCAGGTGCTGCTCACTACCATCAAGACCACTGTCCCTGAAATCAAGAAGGATGTACCTTCTACTTCATAACTAATTTATATTCTCTTTTACACTGATCACAATACAGCACAAACATTGCGTTCAGAGCGTTAGGCCAACAGTCAGCTTCATTTGAAATACTTTATTCCAGTATTACCCTTCTTAATGGTTACTACGCCTCTGCACTTCCAGCATTATTTCTTTCTAGTCCATCATCCAGGTGTCAGTGTACTACTTGGCCATTCCATGCCGTTTTACTTCTCTCCGACACCCTCTGTTCAGGCTGGAGCATTATAGGCTTTACCTCACGTTTGCCACTGAACTACACATATATATACAGGCATAAATCAACAATTCACATTCAATTTTTCATTAAAAGATACTGAATGGTTCAAGCTTACCACAATTTCATGGAAATAAACACAGATACGTTGATTAGCAATGAATTCTGGCACAAACTGGCACAAATTCCGTTCTGCCTATGTTCCAGGCTTTTATTTTAGCAAAAATGTGCTGGCTTCAACGTACTGTCGCTTTATCAAGCTTATTTGAATTAGTGGTCTCGAACTAACGCTCCCAAGTGTGTATATCAGCGAGACTGGCCAATGAGCCACGTTTCGACAAGTGTTTGAAAAAAATGTTATCTTTTCCCGTCTCCCCCAACAACCAAGATAGTATTTATAGCCCGACCAATCGTGGTTAGGCTTTCATTTGTTGCGCTCCAATCAATTTGGAGTTTACATGGTAGGCTATTTATGTAACGTAAGGTTTTTTCAAACACGTTATAAAAAAAATTTTATGAGCAGAAATGATTTTATGCTGTCAGGCACCCCCAATATTTTATTTTGGGTATAATTTATTAATTCCTGGACTATTTGCGTAACGTTTTACATATTATTTGTCAGCAAACCCTAAGGAACCCAAAAATACTAATTTAAAGGAGCTACGTGGCTGCGTTCAAAATATGCAATTTCTTCTATCTCCTGTTTAGAAGATGTGCTGTCTGGGTACTGTTATGTGTTCAAACGTAAACCCATATAATGTTGTCTTTTCTAATAAGAGTCTGTTATGATTTATAAACCTAACTCTGGGAAAGGGTAGTGTATTTTATCACTGTCCGTCTGAAAAAAAATTAGTGCATGTAGACTTACACGCGTGATGGTAGTAATTGTGTATCGCGCGAAGCGGGTTTAGTGTTCGGCTTTCTGCCTCTCCCTTCTCTTTTTATCCCTTTAGTCCATCTGTTCGTTCGTTTTGGTAACGCAGTATAATTAATGTTAGGGTTAATTTAGGTCATTACGCAGTACGTCTCAATGCTTTTCCAAGAAATACAGCACACGTTTCATTGAAGAAGGCGGGTAATGATACAGTAAGCTTTACTATCAACGTGAAAGCGTTACAATTTGCAGACGAAGCAGAAAACAAGGGGGATTTCGAGTACATTCTTTGGGACAGCACTGTCATTTTACCATTGCTCTTCTCTTTATTAATTTTATTTGTTAGGCTTCATATTTACCTAATAATTTATATATGTGGATTAGAATATTTCATGACACTTCCCCTCTTAAAACAGACATTATATGTCAGTCCTTTATTCTATATACACATAGAGAAATTTATTATTATTTTTGGGGTTTACGGTGATTCTCATCACACGGATGGCGGCTTAAAAAATCCGCTCCCAGATTTGTTTTTCCAGATATATATTCAATGCTAAAATTATATGGAGCCAGAAGCAAAGACCATCGGAGTAACCTAGAGTTCTCATGCTTAGCCTGTGCTAAAAACGATAAAGGTTTGTGGTCAGTTTGCAACTTAAATGCCTTCCCATATAGATAAATATTGAATTTCTTTATTGCCCATATTACTGCAAGACATTCTTTTTCGCTAGTTGAGTAGTTGATTTCAGCTTTATTCAACTTTCTGCTAGCATATGCCACTGGGCTTAATTCCCCATCCAATGCATCTGATTTCTGTAGTAAAGTTGCACCTAGCCCAATATTACTTGCATCCGTCCTTACTATGAATTCTTGACTTAAGTCAGGTAATTTCAAAATGGGTTTACTTGTGAGCTTTTCCTTCAATTCTTGGTAAGTCATTTCACATTGTGGTGTCCATGTAATGCGATCTGGATGTCCTTTACGTGTCAATTCAGTTAAAGGTGCACATATGGAATTAAAGTTTTTGATATACTTCTGGTAGAAACCACATAATGAGACAAAGGATCTCACGTCCTTCTTGGTTTGTGGTCTCGGGGCTTTCTGTAGTTTCTCTAAATTCTTTGGGTCAGGGGTCATGTTTCCCTGATAAACTGTGTGTCCCAAAAATTCCAATTCTTTACATCCAACGCAACATTTGGTTGGTCGGGCTGTTAAATTTGCCTCCCAAAGTCGATCAAACAGCATGTTCAGAGAGTCAATGTGTTCCTCAAATGTTTCTGTTGCTATAAGGATATCATCCATAAAATTTGTTATACAGGTATTATTCAGAGGATCCAATAATTTTCTCATCATTCTAGAGAAGACACTAGGCGCATTCTTCAATCCAAATGGCAATCTATTAAACTCATAGTGTCCTTCTGAGGTACTAAAAGCTAGGTATGGTCTAACCTCAGGCTTTACTTGGAATCCTGACATATTATCCCTTTAACTCAAACCACTTTTGAGAAATATTTAGCTTTTATTTAGTCTGGCAACAACCCCTTGAAATTTGTAATCCGCAATGGATCCACCTGTCCTTCTGTAATAGGGCAAATTCAGTCCTCCTGTAAAATCTATACAGATGTCTTAATGTTCTCCAGA